>JAPSES010000115.1:3128465-3151066 GCA_029822895.1 Maxillicosta whitleyi
CTTGGCAGAGGTCTGCGCTCTACTGGAGTGCTTTTCTAGTCTTTTTTTATTTTTCTATTAAAGCAGATCACCACAGTCCAACAAAAGATTCCAAGATCCCTCAACAATTACATAACCTATCCCTTTATAAGTACTACAGTTATACATGCCATTACAGTTACAGTTATACACGCTTGGATTTTGTAGCTACTGTCAAAATTCACCGCTTTTACTTTGAAGACGAAAACTTGATCATACTATATTACAGATGTGCAGGAAGAATAACCATTATACTCCAGTGAGTGATACAAATATATTATGTTACGTGCTAATGCTGTCGACAGTTTGGAATATCAGTACGACATATAACGCTCTTAATTTCATGCAACTTGGTCTTTATCTGCATCTGGAAACTGTTTCCATTTAAAATAAGATTTCAACTATAATAGATAATGGAACTATAATGGACTATAATGGAACATAAAGTTGCACAAATAAGTTAATTACTACAAGCTTTGAACATTCCATCCTACATATAAACACATCTCATTTGATATTATTCTAAACCACAGGTGTCAAACTTACGCCCCAGGGGCCAACTCCAGACCCCCAAAGGGTTCAGTCTGGCCCTTGGGATGAATGTGAAATGCAAAAAATAGATAAAGATATAAATCCTTTTAGTTCAGGTTCCACATTCAGACCATTTCAATGTCAAATGGGTCAGATCAGTAAAATACTATCATAATAACCTATAAATACCCACAACTCCAATTATTTTTTCTTTGTTTTAGTGTAAATATGTGAAAACATTTACACAAGTAATTTCACATACATTTTTAATAATCTGACCAAGTATGAAGAACCTGAAAAATAAGTGCAATTTTAACAATATTCTTCCTGTTACTAAATGTTTTATAGATCCACTGTGTCTGTAAGTTATAATGAACATGTGGAAATAATAAACTGAAGCATACAATTGTTAAAATTACACTTATTTTTCACTTTGTACGCATTATTCACATCGCTTGAAAAGATAGTTTGTATATGTAAACATTTTCATCATTTAATTTAACTTTTTTCACTCTAAAACATAGAGAAACGTTCGGGGTTGACATTCTTTATGTATTATTATGTTATTATTTCACTGGCTCTTGCTCACCTCAGATCAAATTTGGTTGAATGTGGCCCCGAACTAAAATGAGTTTGACAAGCCAAAAAACTGATGGCAGAGATGTCAACAGAGTCGGATTTCTTTGCCATCAGACGCCTAAACAGCTAACAGGATTTCACATCCACAGACTACCATTGTTTGCACCTCCTCATGAAACTGCAATAGCTTTTCACTTTACATTTTCATCTTGCAGAACTGCACCATTTACATCTGCAGGGTTACCTTTTGCACTATTTATACCCATCTTATTTTGATTTTAATATTTTATCTATGTTACATATTTGGTATTCTGTAGAAAGCAAAGCCAAGAATTTCACTATACAGGGAACATGTCTCCTAAGTGTGCATATGACAATGAACACTTTGAATCTTGAACTTCAACCCTGACTGAACTGTGAATATGTGAAGTGACAGATTTAACACCATGAAAGAACATTAACTGTGACTTAACCGGTCCCACTTGAGAAATTAAAGTGCTGCTGTGGAATGCAAGGTTATAATGTATGACTGATGTAACAGGTTACCTAAAAAATAGACCAAAAAAATAAACCAAGATGGGGAAAAATTAAACATAAAGTAGGAAATATTTAGAACAGCAGTTATTTAGGCTACAGAATAAATAATAATAAAAAAAAAAAGTCAGTGTCCATACTCATTTCCATCCACATAATTATTTATATTCTCACATGCAGTGGTTTTCTTATGGTGACTGTCTTGGTTGCCATGGCAAACGTGAGTCACCAGTGGTACCCCCCCCCCAATCCCTTCATCCAGTGACCTCACCATGTCGAAACACTTAACACTTTCACAGAGGCGTGACGTACCAGCACCTCAGGCGTGGGAGTTACTGAGAAAAGTCTGTGCATCTGTGAGTGTTTGTGTGCATATTTTAGAAGGAGGGGGGGCAGATGTTACTGGAAAAAAAAAGACAGGCCTGACCGAAATGTTTGGTTATTTATTGAGACTGGTTGATGTGGACCTGTGATATATACACTTACACAGCTGCTGCAAGATGTGAGAGAAAATACTTTTAAACAGTACTGACTCAGTCCAGTCTATGGATTTCATTATAGTTTTATAAAAATGGATTTCAGATTCTATCTTAAAGCTGATGTAGGTAGAAAACTCTTCGCTCTGTCCTAATGAAAAGTCTAAATAGAGACAGACGAATGGAACGTATGGAAAAATTAAGCTAAATAAATTATGGGAGTGGTCATTAGGGCTGCACGATTAATTGATATTACATTGTAATCGGGTTATTTAATTAGGACGATGTTAAAAAAAATAGTAATTGTCAAATCAGATTTCATCTCATTTGTCTCTGGGCTGTTGGCTCTTCCTTCAGGCTACCATAGGCTCCTTCTCCAGGCTACGGCAGGCTGCTCTAGGCTACCGCAGACTCCTCCTCTGGGCTACCATATGCTCCTTCTTTAGGCTACCGCAGGTTCCTCCTCCAGGCTACCATAGGCTCCTCCTCTAGGCTACCGCAGACTCCTCCAGGCTACTGCAGGCTCCTCCTCCAGGGTACCGCAGGCTCCTCCCCCAGGTTACCGTAGGCTCCTCCTCCAGGCTACCGCAGGCTCCTCCTCCAGGCTACAGCAGGCTCCTCCTCTAGACTACCATAGGCTCCTCCTCTAGACTACCACAGGCTCCTCCTCTAGACTACCACAGGCTCCTCCTCCAGGCTACCGCAGACTCCTCCTCCAGGCTATCACAGGCTCCTCCTCCTAACTGTGACAGGCTCCACTGTCTTTGGTCTACATATACCAGTACAGCTTCCAAGTCTCCGATGAAGACCAAACAATTCCCCGCTACAAACTGAGCGTGAATTCCGTATCAGTCAAAGACAGCAGCACATGTGACTTATTTCAGCACTTCAACCATCATCACACACCAGAATGGGAGCAGTGCGTTACATTGTGGGCTGTACACAAAACCACATGCCCACTAAAATGCCACCAGTCAAAATTGAAATCTGGATTTTATTTTTGGCCAAAATCGTGCAGCCTTGATGGTCATGTTACGCCTGTGATGAGCAGAGCAGTAGAGTTACATTCCAGAAATCTTCATATTTATCGATAATTAAAGCTCTCCATCGTATAGCATCATCACCGGGGACTGGGTAGATTTTCTCGGCTCCATTCATCATAAATGCATATATTCAAGAGGAGCTGCAGAAGTCTGTTTTTTCAGACTACTTGAATTACAATATATTGAAAGGTGACTGTTTTTCTTTGTACATTTTTAAAGGCTCATATAATAATGATGGATGTTAAGAAGAAAAAGCCAATATCACTATTCTACACAGTGGAAAATACAGGATTTTTGGCTTTGTTAGACACTGATAATCTGACAGTAAACATGAAAGTCAAATTAATAAAACCCAACATAAATGACAATGGAAAAAAAGCTACTGATTCTAGGTATAACTTTAATTTTTTTGAACTATTACTGTCCCTCATACTTAGTAATTCCATTTGAGAAATCTGATATTAAATATCACAAGGTCTGCTCATAACTTTAAAACTTGTCCTCAGCGCTGATTAACACTGAACAACAGAGAAGATCCTTTGAAGTCTTGCATATCTGATGCAAATGCCTCTTGTCGTATATCCACAATCTGAGTATAATATGTACTAAATCTGGCTAATTTAATTAGATATGAACATCAAGCCCAATGAAGAATAAAGCTCAGTATCAGAACCTACTAGTCTGGTTCAGTTGTTCCAAAATGTTTCAGGCTCTGTCTCTTGTTGTTATGAGTTACACCAGTTTCCCACTGTGGAACCAACACAATCATCACCATGTTTGGATTGAAACCCCTTGGTACCTGCTTTCCATTTCAGAAATATCTGGATAAAATTGTTCACCTGCTGATGACAACAACTAGAGCAGGCATCTCAAAATCATTTTCTTTCGGGGGCCACATTTGATCTTCAGTGGGTTGGACCACTAAAATAATAACATAACAACTCCACATTTTTGTCTTTGTTTTGGTGCAAAAAAAAAAAAAAAAAAAACGTTATGAAAATACTGTTATAAAACTATCCAAACAAATAAGAAAAAATATGATTTCTACTTATGGATTATGGATAGACTCTACAAACACGCTATTGTCTGTTTTGATGACGACCTTGTCTTCAGTTTTTGTGGGTCCTGGAAACATCAGTCCTATTTTTGCTGTGAAGTATCTTCCACAAAGACACTAAACACTGAGTAACAGGCAGAAAATTGTTAAAATTGTGCTTAATTTTCTTTAGACATTTCAGATTATTCATATTTATTCAGGTTATTCACATTTTATTGTTGAAGGACAGTTTGTAAATGTAAATATGTAAATAATTACCTGTCATTTTTGCACTAAAACAGGGAAAAAATGTAAGTCGTCATTATTTATAGGGATAGGGTAATATTATTTTCAGTCCTTATATTTGGTAGGTTTCTATGCTGTTATTATTTTACTGTAGATCAGGTTTGTATGTGGAGTTTGACAGCTTTGACTGTGGAATTTTTGCAGTTTGCAAATTCATCCCACAGGCCGGACTGGAACCTTTAGGTGGGCCACATTTGGCCCCCGGGCCACATGTTTGAGACCCCTGAACTAGACTAAAACAAAAACTATTATTAAAAAAAATTAAGGTTTGAGTGGAAGAGATGAATTTTACTGCTCTTTTCCAGTTTAACTGTTCATATACTTTATTCTGTCCTCAACTAGTTGATCATATTTGTTTGCTCTATATCAGGACTTTCAAAACTGCCATTTTTTATATTTTTTTGGTTGAGATTGTACCTGTTGTATGTGGTAGAAAGTTAATTTTATAAATGAATGAATGCATGATTTGCAGTAAATTTAGTTTTACTGAGAGAAATGTTTTCAAAACATTTTTTTTTTAAATCACAAAAGTGCATGAATACCACACAAACAAGTTTCAGTAGAATCATTCCAGCAATGAATGTTTTTTTTTTTTATGCTTTCCTTTTGCATTTCTTATTTTACAAAATTGTGTGCCATTGAGCACACTCTAAAATGTGATGATGAAAGAAACTTTTTTCTATACTTTATTAAAATTTTAAATCAAAAATCCACTTTTCAAGGTCTGTAAAACAGCATTCAAAATTCCATGCATACCTGCACAAACACCCCGTTTATTGTGTTGTTTACCTCATCAGCTTGTTTTTTGTGAATTTTGTGTGTGTTTTATTCTGTATAAAACAATTCCTATTGTTAAGACATTTTCCTGCACTATTGCTGAAGGGAAAAAAACCCAATACAACATACAAAAAATAACTGTGATAACTAGTTTATCCCAATTGTGTTGCTCAATGGTTGAATAAAACATGTTGCACGATTTGCACAAATTCATTTTAGAGCTCGGAGGGGAATACAGCATCACCAATGATTTCTCCAATCTGAGCCCAATGAAAAAAATTCCAGGTTTCAGCTTTGCATGAGTTTAGATTCAACCAAATGTATCCATCAGGTATTGAAAACCATCTGAATTTTTTAACATTTAGAATTAATCAAAAGAAAACACTGGCACGATGCTACTGGTTTGTGCAGAACTGAACATCCTGATTTACTGGATGAATAAAGTTGTTTCAGAAATGGAATCGTGCACCTGATTTATATAATAAATTAGGCATTTCCTCGCAGTAGCAAAATCATTGTTGGCCAGAATAATAAGAATAATCAGTTTGTCTCTGTTTTAGCTGTTGGTACAAGTGTCGATCATACTGGTTCACACATGAGGGTTCTTGGCAGTGAATTTTCAGCGAATCAAAATAACACCAATTTTTCTTCAGAACTCTTAACAAATGAATTATGATATATTTTCTAACACGCACTGGTAAAAGAACCCGAACGAATCCAGCCTTCAACGGGCATCAAATGCACTGTATGTTCTTCATCTGTCTCTACTTGTTCCTGTTCTCTTCCAACACATGCCTTTTTCTGTCCTCCTCCCACCTTTTTCGATCTGCCCACATGCAGAATTTTTTTTTTTTTTTCCTGCCTGTTCTCGGTCTAACTCCAGTTTAACTTAATTTTCTGCTACGAGAATCTTTGTTTCATCCCCCAGTTGAAGTGGTACAGTATTTCATAGAACCACCTCTACGTCTGTCTCTATTCCCTCGTCTCATCTATTCTCCTCTCTGCGGTTATTTTAAGCCTAACAGCAGCCTTTCCGCCCACACATTACAGAGTAATTATGGTATAGACAACATGAGTGAAGGAGTGGTTGTGCACATCCTACAGTATCTATTATACATGCACCAGAAGATACTGGATTTCTGCATGTCTTCACACATGCAGTTGCGGAAAAAATTATTAGACCACCCTTGTTTTCTTCTATTTCTTGTTCATTTTAATGCCTGGTGCAACTAAAGGTACATTTGTTTGGACAAATATAGTGATAACAACAAAAAATAGCTCATAATAGTTTAATTTTAGAACTGATATTTATCCATTTTTCATGTTTTCTTGATAAAAAAACAAAATCACTTCAGTTCTTACGTCAATATCTATGATAAGAACAGTGCTTTTATTCATTCCGTGTTTTCTTTTCTGTCTGTTTTAGTCACATGACACACACAGGAGTTAGGACTTGATTGCATAATCGTTGTTTTTGATGACTTTTGATGGTCTAATAATTTTTTTCCGTAACTGTACATGCATTATACTGATGCTTCCTCTTCACTTGAAACTTTTTTCTCTCAATCTCTTTGTATGTTCTTTTTTCCTGATGCTGTAAAAAGTAGGTTACTACATTAATCCCTTAAAAATTGATAGATGCTAAAATGTTTTAACCCCTGCGTCATATGCAAGTTAAGGGGAAATAGAGATTGCCGAAGCAATCTCACTGAAATTGCTGAAACAACCACATTTCCAGGCGCTGATGATGGATTTTTATTCCGTGGTACATAAAGCTTTGGAAGAAAATTAGAAATAGCAGTAAGCAGATTTTGATTAATATTGCTTGGAAAGAAAGTTAATTCCTGTTCGATATAAAAAGCCCAACTGCATGTGCATGAGTTGGACAAGAAAGTGTGGAAATCATTACATCAATTCTGCGCTATGATACGCCAGCATCTGATATAGTCTGGATAAAGTGTGACTGAGGTCTGTGGTGGATTAGCACCAGAGTCCACAAGCTGACAAGTGTGAAACTAAACCAGAAAATTAGATGAAGGCCTAATATACAACACTTACAGCCAGATAGCTCATGTATTTACTCTGATACCTTTCTGCTGCTGTCGATCAGGATAAGGATATGTTTGTCAGGATAAGAACAGAAAGAAACTTAGGGAGCTTCTGAATAATGACAAGTGTTTTGTTGTGCTTCAGATGGATGAGCGGCAGGAGTATCAAGACCTATTTTTGTCTTCCTGTTTGTTAACAATGACAGCCAATGCTTCCTTAGTTTTGGTTTGAGCTCCTGTTCACGAGGTGTGCTGTTCGTACCATCACCCTCCCACTCAGCAAAGTCATGCCCCATCACTTGTCAGTCATTCTGATCGGTCTCCTTTGAAATGGCGTTCAGCCGGAGGATGGCATCTGCAGGTTTTCTCAGTGTGTAGTTGTGTTGTGTTTTGTGTGTGTGGTCGTTTCTGAAAGACTACACACAACCTGTGCTATGAAAGTAATGGTAGCGCTCACTGTAGCCACCACCTGCCATGTGAGCGTCACTGTTCTTTGATTCTTTTGGTGCCTCTATTCTGTGCTGGTCTTACTGACACTTTGTATTAAATGCACTTTGTATTTAAGAATGGGTTCTCAAAAAAGTTTGTATGCAAAAATATCCTTTTTTTTCTCTGATTATGCCATTCTCCTCCTACGCATGGAAGAAAAACAAGAGGATAAAGGCATGGATATAATTAGAATCAGAATTCACTGTAACAGAGACTCACAAAGTAGATTTCACTATTTATATGTGTACGTCTAAGTGAAGATTTTCTCCCACGTTCTAAATTACATGATTTTCATTTAGATCATTTGTGTGCAGACAATGATGTGGTAATAAAATGCAGTGTTTTGTGGTTTTGGATAATGCAAAGATAATAAGTTTTAGAATCACTAGAACCAAAAACCTAAGTTAATGCACCTGCTGAACTACAATGCTTAGTAACTTTCACACCACTAATTCTGTCAATATATTGAAATAGTCCAGGTAAAATGCATTTCATTTACAACAGATATGACCCATTTGGATGTTCAGAGGCTCCATTCAAATGATCAAAGTGTAGATGCTTGGTTTTATGTCCACTTAATGATATGTTCTGCTGAAAATGTCACTTTCTTCAGATTTCTCTTTTCTGATATAACTTTTATAAACATGTGCTGTACATGATCAGCAAGTTAAATGGAAGGAAAACACCTGGTTTTCATAGAAAAATGAAAAATGTAGAGGATCATATTAAAATAAATTGTGATAAATCACAGGATAAAGGTTAAGTGTAGTAACTTCAAATAGTTCTGGGTCTTTAAGGATTAAACAACACAATACTAATGTTTTAACATATAGATTTATAGATTTTCTGGCATATTGTCATCCTCTAAACTGCTTTACAGAGGTCAAGTTTGTCATTTCAAGTGGTGTCGTAATATTTTCCAGCACTATATCCAGTTTTGTTTTTTTGCATTTTCATATTAGATTGGACTTTATTGATCCCACAATGGGGAAATTCAACAGTCAAGGCTGCAATAGAATAAAGTGCAAGAAAAAAGTGAATCTGCATAAGGATAGTGTAAAAACAGAAGAGAGGAAGTAAAAAAAAAAAGTAGTTTGAAGTAAAAAAAAAAAAAAGATTATATATATATATATATATATATATATATAAGTTAGAAACCTACCCAACATGACAAAGGGGATGCCCAGGTATGTGGAGTTGTAGGTGGCCCCGGTCAGGTTGAGTATTCCAGCAGCAGTAAGGCCTGACAGTGTGATGGACAGCAGGGCCAGCAGCCCCAACCATGGTTTGGACCTTACACAGTCTCTCATAGAGCAGCAGAGGACAGCCAGCACTCCGCACACCCCCAGACTGGCTAACAGGGGGCGGCGTGCCAGTACGGAAGAGAACTGGAAGTCTGTCCTCAGGGAAGAGGAAGTGGAAGGGTACAGGCCCAGCTTAGGGTGCAACGCTGCAAAGTGCTGTAACTCAGCACAGAAGGCCTTTTCCCACTGACTGGCCACCCGGTCCATCAGGCCACCACGGGCTTGGAGGTAGTAGGTGAGCTGGAGTGCCCTGGCAGAACGGACCCCTTCTCCCCGGGCCCCTGTCCCCGGACCACGCACCGCTCCGGCCGGACCCCATCCCTGCACGCCGCCCAGCTGGTGACCGATGTACGCCTGCCGCCCATCTGCAAGTTGTGTGATGGGATACCGCAGGACAGGGATGGAACGGTTGGAGGTGCGAGCGGCCTGGATCTCCTCCATGGCCCGGATAATGTCGTCAATGATGCAGATGTTCTTGTCATCAGGGAGACAGAGGTAGGAGAAGGAGTAGTTGAAACTGTTGAAGCCTGTGGCCGGGATTGTCACCTGCATCTGGTAGATCCTCCTGTGGAGCTATGTACAGAGAAAACACAAAACAAGAGCAAAGTGTCTTCAGTTTAACTTCTCAGTGGCCCCGTTTTGCTGGAATGAACTGTAGCTTGAGTCCCATCTGAGTTTCTTGCTGTTCTGCGCAGTGCAACAGCATGTGCCTGGCTCATTTACCTAATTTAAGCATCTCCACTTTCTTGGTTTTGTTTGTGAGAGTAAGGAAGAGAGACAAGTGTGCGGGGGAGTGTGTGTCGTAGTCGACAGAGTAACAATAGTGGTCTCTGAATCCTCCTCCGTTTCTATGGCAAGAGGACAACAGTGCCAACATCCACAGTGCTGGTTACTTAGCAACAGGCCTGATGCCAGTCTCTGCCACAGCATACATGGGCAGAGCTGTCTCCTATCTGAAAATGCTGCAATGACTTGAGAGGGGAGGGTGTGTGCAGGACTATACCTTGAGAATTATGGTGCAAAATCACAAAAGCATCTTAATGGCTTTTAGATTCTGTTTAATATATGTCAGACCCTTGCCCACAGAAACAGAAGAACTGGTTGTGAAGTAAAGATAGTCATGCAATAGGTGAATAGGAACTTACAAACTACACTAAAATCACCAAAATATGCAGGAGATAATCCAATAAATGATAAAAAGCTTTAGAAGTTCTTGCATTGCACCATCCTCTCAGTGATTCTGCATACTTTTAAACCTTTTTTGCCACTTCTCACCACTAAAAAGACATAATAAAATTCAATAGTTTCAGATTAAACCTTTCTTCTCCAGTCAGTTACATATACATAGATAATTTCAGTCATCATTCTAAGCATGTGTTTGGGTAGCTTTAACATGTTGCTCCATCACAGCTGAGGATGTGTGGAATATGTGGATACAATATGACATGACCAGCATCTTTCAGTCTGCAACTCTATAGATGCTGATGTCCTGGGAGCAAAAGGATGTTCATAACAGAACAAAAAGAAAAGATTTCATCACTAGTGGCTTTTCCATTGAACATATGCACAAAGTTTTACCGTAATTTAGTAAATGTCAAAAAAACGAAGTAGGTAATGCCATTTTGTTTTTTTCATTAAATCACAAATGCAATTTGTTTATCACAAGATGACATGAGAGGTTATTCTGTTGATCTACATTTATATTCATTATTATTAGCATTATCCCACTATCTCGTACTAAATGATTCAGTTTCCTGGTGTGTTCACATATCACGCCATGTTTCTTTTAAAATTCTTTATCTTTGTTTGTTCTAACATCCGTCAACATCCTTTTTCATTATTATTATTATTATTATTATTATTATTATTATTATTCACATGATTCTCCTTGTGGGAAAAAAAGGTCTTTCTATTGCAGTTTTGCACAATATCGCAATTTAGCTACACTTGAAAAACCACCTCTTGCCAGCGCAAAAACTTTCACGAAAAATTTAAGTTGTAGCAAAATTGTTGTTTTTCTATGAGTCAAATATTTGTGTTGAAGTTACATTTGTGCAATTTGAGGGTCAATGGAAAAGCGACAAGTGACATACAAGTGATTTAAGATGACGCCCTTTTTTTTTGTCTTGTTCTGGTGAGTCCTTTTGTTTCTCACACGAGGTCAACAAAGGCCATTTTCTGTAATCCAGGAACCTACAAAAGCAAAGAAGTAGCAAACAAGGCAGGCTAGAAAAAACAAAAAAAGAGTATCCTCAAACCTCACAGCTGATGCGTAACAATATAACATTATGTAACAGTGGATGTTTTCCAACATCAGCCTTCTGTATGCATGCACAGCGCTAACCTAGCCTGTCTCTAACTGTGGCGATCCTCTACAAACCAGCGCTGTGGGTACTGTATATGCAAGTGGGTCAGGAACTGTCGTTGACAAACACACACAGCATGATGATGCATGGATAAGACAAGAATGCACAGTGGAACCACAGGGCTATATTCCTCTATCCTGTTAGTTTGCAAGCTCATAACGTGATGAAATCATTTGGCTAATTGCTCCAGGGGTGTCAGACTCATTCTCATAAATCTATTTAGAAATACCAACACAGACACACAGGCCTCCAAGCTAGAGCTGACTCCTCTTTGTAATTAAAATGCTCTGTTTCATAATGATAAGGGTCGCCGGGGTTATTTGAAATGGGCCTGTGTTTTTTCTGTTTAATGGCATCAATCACTGGCAAACAGAAGGAAGACGGCCTTCCTTTTAGCACTTGCCTGCAGATACCTGTACCTGTTTGTGCCTCTATGTGCGAGTGTGTTTATTGTACTTCTGTCCTGTGGAGACTTTGATCTGAATGCATGCTGACCTGCGGTTGGAGAAAAATTAATGTCCACACAGGTAGAGACACATTTCAAGGTTATATACCATGGTTTTAGGGTTTGCTGTTGGGGTTGAACGTTGGCTTGTGACATATGAGGTTAGTGCAAGGGGAGGGGGGACGCATTAGGCCAGGGGTGACTAACCCTGGTCCTCGAGAGCTACTATCTGCATGTTTTAGATGCATCCCTCTTCCAACACACCTGATTCCAGTGATAAAGCCTATCATCAGCCTCTGCAGTAAGCTGATAATGACTGTCAGGTGTGCTGGAACAGGGAAATATCTCAAACATGCAGGATAGCAGCTCTTGGTCTCAGCTGGTGTAACACAATATGACAAAACATGCTGACTCAACAGTATCTTACAACATGCCATCTATCACTCTGAGCTGCAGTAAAATCAGAAAGTCAATAGGTGTCCGTATCAGGACAGTGGAATAAACTTATGGTGATGGGTGAGTGAGTAAATTTAGCTACTTTACAAGTGACATCCTGGAAAGTCATACATATAGGTATATATGCTGTAAACAGAAGCCGAGACACTCGAGTGTTGCACTGTTAAATCCTCAGTTAACCCATAAAGACCCAAACATCCATCATTTACCAAGAGCATCTACTAATCTAAACTGAACACTACCTGTTGATCCACTACTCCCATGAATACATGTAAATACTTAATGTAAAATGCAGTTTGTTATCATTTCATGGTCATCAAATATGACCCATTTTGGATGTTCAGAGGCTCAGGAATGAACATGGAAACACTGTCATCTTCTACAGTATTGATTTGCCAGAATTTGATAAATAATAGTGGATGGAGACACTTAGTTTATTTGCAGTTAATGATAGATTTGCTGAAATTTTCACTTTTTTTCAGTTTTTGATATACTAAGTCTCCACTTAACTTTAGGCTTTTATGAACATCTGCAGGATTATCAAATTAAATGTAGAAAAACAAGACAAAATAAACAATGTTACAATAAATGGTGATGCATCACTTAAGGAAGGTTAAATATAGAGAAGAATTGATTTGGGAACCACCACAAAAAGTAACACTGGGTCCCTATTGGGTAAAGTTGTTAATCTTCGCTTGTGACTCTCAGGCTCATTACTGCACTGACATGATTTATTTGTCAGTTTTTTATTAACTAACTGGTGATTTATTCACACTCACGTGCATGCTCTAAATGATAAGTGGCTGAACTTTGCGTGACGGTGGGTACCTTCAGTATGGTGTCCAAGTGAACCGGGTCCAGGACGCTTCCCTTACGGGTGGTGACAATCACGCGGCCGTACCGTCCCGGCGTCTGGAGGTCGGAGTAGAGCGCGTGCTTGGAGCGGTTCACGGGGAACAGGCTGTCCACCAGGTTACCCTCTATCTTCGCCAGGCTGTGTTTGGGCGCGAGCAGGCTCTCCACGTCCTCCTCCACGCGGTACCGGCTGAAGCTGGCCCCCAGTAGGATGGACAGCAGCACGGGCGCCGAGGCGAAGAACACCGGGTGGCTCGCGACGAACCGGCCCAGCGCGTGGAAGGAGGTCCTCAGGCCCGCGTGCAACACCTGGCGCAGCATCCTAGCGCGCGGCCGCGGCTCGAGCCTCTCCCACCGACCTGAAAGCCCCGGAGCACTGCGGAGCATCAGGGGCTGCCGGACGCATCGGTTGGATCCGTCGCGCTCGGTTCTGGGGACGGACAGGTGGCGCCGGATGACGGGAGGTCAACAGTCGGAGGGGCGGTCACAGGGGCGCCCCGCTCCCGGAGGTCCGCTCATCTGCTGGAATAGCGCAAGCACAGAAACCTGCTAAATGAGCCAGCATTTCTCTGCTCTGCGGTTAGAAAGCATATTGATACCCCAGTTAACATTTAATAGCCACTTCCCTGCTGCGTCCAGTACCTCCTGCAGGCTGCATGGCTCTGTGCGCCACAGAAAAAAAAAATCGCAGAACCAATGCTTTTCTAATGACACTTGTTTACCTTTCACTGTAAATCGAACTAATAATCCTAGTTTGTGAACTCGGACAGGTTGCACCGACACACACAAACACTGTAGTTGCACTTCACTGAGGGGAGACTGTACATACCTAAGGACGGGGACAGGACGGTACGCACATCCATTAAAAAAAAAGATGCTACTCCCGCCGGCAGCCCCCTCCTCCAGCTCCACCCAACATCACTAAGTCACTGCACAATTAACCTGCTGGGTGGGATAGGTGCCGGTAGATGCACGTTTTTCGGGGATGCCGGTAGAGCTGCGTGTCAGACGGGTTTCCTCTGCGGCAGAAGGCGCTCCGTCGTCCTCTCCTCATCACCCCGGCGCTCTGGCGTAGACGCGGATCATCCTCCGGCTCGTCCTCATACCGGGGAGAGACCGGCTTTAAATTACCGGCTGTCAAACCCCGGACCGCTTCTCTCTCCGGTTGTGTTCTCTCTCCTTAGCACCGCCCTCACGACTCGCTCAGAGCCCCCCTTGCTGCCCCGCCCCTCGCCGTTCCGCGCCGCTACAATGCAGAGAAACAAACACACCACACGAGTGGCAGCATGTGTGGACAGAGATGGAGCCTATAGGGGTGTCACATTTTAATTTAGTTTGATAGAAGAAAAAAGTAAAATTACATGATTAACCCATAAAGACCCATACTTTTATGTCAGTTGCCAAATGGATTTGTCTATAGGCCTACACAACCTTTTCTAAAAGATTTATCATCTTGTCTTGTAATATTATTTTTTCAGTCAAAGTCATAAATGTGGATGTAGTGAAAGAGGACATGGAGGTAGTCGGTGTAAGAGAAGAGGATGTAGAAGACAGGGTTAGATGGAGGCAATTGATTAGCAGTGGTGACCCCTGAAGGGAAAAGCCAAAGAGAGAAGTTGTTCATAAATAAGGAATTAATTAATTAAGGTCCAGTATATATTTTTGACTATTATTCTGAGGAAAAAAAGGCAGAATTCTAAGATTAAATTCAAAATTATGGGGGGAAAAAACCCCTCAGAATTCTGAATTTTCTCTCAGAATAAAAAAATATATGTATTGGACCTTAATTTTATTATATTTTCCAGTGGCCATAATCCTCTTCCATACATAAAAGCTCAGAGTAAATTCAAAGGTTATTAAAAAGTATAAAAATATATAATATTTAAATGTACAAGTTTAGGGAAAAAATGGGAAAAGTAACTTTTCCTGCAAAAATATCATTAACTAAACATGAAACTAAGAGTCTCCATCCTCTGTCATTGATCCAACTCCATGAGTTTTACTGGTGAGTCAATGTTGTAGAAGATGATTGTGTTTCCATGGTAACTGCAGAGCCTCTGAACATCCAAATGGGTCATATCTGATGATAATGAAAAGATTATAAACTATGTTTTACACCGATTTTTGACATGTATTGATAGGATTAATGGATCGACTGTAATTAAACATCTTAGATCAGTACACGCTTTTGGTCAATGGTGGGTATTTGGGTATTCATGGGCTACAATGTTTACATCAACAAACTATCCTATAAAAAAGATCTGAAAACATGAAATTACAAGGTAAAAAATAAGTGTAATTTTATGAATATTATGCTTCGGCTTATCAGTTACATGTGTGCATTACAACTTACAGATCACAGTGGATTTACAAATGCACAAAACATTAAAAGTCATAATATTGTTAAAATTGTACTAATGTTGACATTGGATATTTTTGTCATATCTTTTCATATCAAACATTTTTAATGCAATTTAACTTTTTCACACTAATTACAGGTTATTATGATAGTATTTTACTGGTCCACACTTGAGATTGTGAGCTGGATGTGGACCTTAAAATAAAATGATTTTGACACCACTGATTGTTAATATGTTTAGTGTAATTTTTGTATGTCACAATTTTGGTCCCTTTGGCGGGCTGATTTTTGCCCATGAGCCATATGTTTGACACACGTAATTTACAGTAATATTAAGTCCTATAGCCCCCTTTTTATTATTCTGTTCATATTTGGAAAGTAATCATAAGTATGGACTCTTAAAAACTGAAAACCCATACAGGAAAAAAAAAAAAAAACCTGTTGATAGACATAATCAAAATGTCAGCTCTCATTTTTACACTATTATACTTATTAATATTTAGTATTTTTAGTCTGTATCAGATGCATGAAGCATCTCTTTGGTTGCTGTTTTGTAGCATGTTGCCATAGAAACCAGACAAATTACATTCTTTTTTTACAAGTCCTGGTTCCCATGGTAATGGTGATGCCACCCATCCCCCAGAACATACACAGAGTACAGCATCCACACCACACTACACTCACCCGCTTTCACACATAAACACAACACACACACCTGCTGACTCCCAATCTGCTTATGGTGTGGAGGTGTCTGATACTGTGACACCAAATAAGAGAAAAAAAAAACAGAGAGAGAGAGAGAGAGAGAGAGCAGGGACCGGAGGAGATGTGAAGATAATGAGTGCAGACAGAAAGGGATCACACTCTTCCTGTCTGTCCGTCCGTCCGTCCGTCCATCAGTCTTTGTGTTCAGGCGCAGATACCCAAATCAAACAGGGAAACAGCCTCAGCTCTGCCTGCATGGGACCTCTAATGGCTCCCTTCTCTCAAATCCAGGATGTGTGGAATAAAAACACAAGAAAGGTCATCTTTACTCCTTGTCAGTGGCAGCAGTTGAAAGACATTTTTTTTTTTTTTTTTTTTACAGCAGAAGCAATGTAGTTTCACAGTAAAATGTGGATTTTTTATTTTTTTTTTAGCTTTAATTAAACCCAAAACAGACTTTGTTCAGTGGGTTTATAGTTAAATAAATCTTTCTTCCAATGAAGATTTGTGAGTATAATGCAAAAAAATAAATAAATAAATTGGTTTTGTGTAAGTTTTCGCATACGCCTTTATCATTATTTCTGATCAGCCCTTGGGGTAGAATATACTGGGCCGAGATATAGTTTTCAACATCAGTCATCAGCCTTAATTTTATTTTTTTAAATCTGATATTTGATCAGTAGTAAAAAAAAAAAATGTTATCAGTTATAAGATAAATTCTATAAATGTTATAAGACTACAATGTGTATCTTTTAGTAATTTCATTAATATTGCTGCATAAAGTTCTGAGTTATGGGTGTTTCAGTTGTATTTTAGGGTCAATGTGGTTTTTTTTTTGTTTGTTTGTTTGGGTTTTTTTTTTTAAATTGGCCTTAAATATTAACCAACAGCTGACCAAATTAGAAGATAAATAAATTAAATTTTAAAACTCAGCATCAGTCTTAGAAAAACCTGTATCTGTCAATTTCTAATTAGCCAATGTATTTCACTATATTTTAATGCAGTTGTCTTATTAACACAATAAAAATCAATTTCATGGTAGAGATATTGTTTAAGATATTGTTTAAGTATGTAGTATTTTTTACTTTTTAAAAAAAAAAAACCTCATCATTAGAGTTTTTACAATAAAGAGCTATAAAGCAGGTGGCTTATGTGAAGATT
Source organism: Maxillicosta whitleyi (assembly GCA_029822895.1). NCBI lineage: Eukaryota > Metazoa > Chordata > Actinopteri > Perciformes > Neosebastidae > Maxillicosta > Maxillicosta whitleyi. The sequence continues at coordinate 3,145,954 of JAPSES010000115.1, forward strand.
ATGACCCAGTTATTTTGACGAACTGTCAAAATAAGCAGCTATGAGTTTGAGTTTGAAGAAAACTTGATGATACTATAATACAGAGGTGTGTAACTAATGGGTTTTATACTTTATTCAGTCAGTGATTAAGTCTGTTAATTCATCAGTGGTTTTGATAGTCCTTCATATGTCCTGCTGTTGAAAGTTTGGAATATCAATTGATATATCCATTTTCAATTATTAAGTGTTTTTATTGTCTTTCTCTGTCAATATCACTGAAATCTATGTTATAATGTTTAAAATTGTTATGGAAATAGCAGATAACATTAACCTACTTCCAATTTTCTTGATGCCATCTTAAGATGAGATTGTAAAAAATAAAATAAAAAATTGCAATTGAATGGCTTTTATTGCATTTTGGAAAAGAGCTCTTCAATTCTACATTGAATTCCTTCAAGTGTAAATAGACGATAAATCCAAGATATTTCCACTGCAAAGCTACTTACTAATTTCAACTCCCACAAGTATATTTAGTCATTTACACCGCAGACTTTGGTGCGGAAGGTTGCCAGTTCAAATCCCAGATGGGCCCTTGGGCCAGGCTCTTTACGCTATAAATGCCTATATACCTTGTAAGTCGCTTAGGATAAAAGCATCAGCCAAATGTAATGTATATTATAAAGCATAATTCAATAAGAGAGCATACTCTAAAACTGATGAAATCAGATGTTTGAAAACCCTCCAAAGAACACATCAACATTCAGTCCAAGTTCTCTTTCTAAGCTTAATGGAAGCAACTAATTCCCCCATTATAACTATGTAAAATGAAGGCGTTCATGTGACGAATGATTAAATAAGGAGCAAATGAGTGCATGGTATATAACTGATGGATCGATGTTTGTTCGCGTTTCCTGGGCAAATTAATATGAAAACTGGGAAAAAAAACTGCAAGACAACAACAGTGTCTGCTTATGACTGTGTGCACATTCTAATCCATTATTCAATTAAGCCCAAATTAATCCCCATTACCAGTCCACTGAGAGAGGAGCGGTGAAGGAATGAATGAGTAAGTGTCTCCCCGGGGAGGAAGGAAGAGCAGAATAGAAAATGAAAGACAGAGAGATATAGGGGGCTCGGGGCAGTCTGTGATAACAAAAGTACTAATTAGTATTTCTAAATGATTTATAGAAATCAGAATCAATGTGGATGTGCGTGGATGTGTGCATAGGATAGAAAGAAATTGAGAAATGAAGAGCTTTGAAAGTGTTTTTTTTTTTTTTCTCAAAAGCTATTTTCTACACCTACATAAGAGTGGAAGGAGGGGGGGTGAAGAGGGAATATCCTCCAGAGATTGACAAATGTAGTCAACAAACACACTCACTTTTAGACACACAAATGCACATGAGATGGACAGATGAGGAAAAGGGTATAGGCAGCGCACAGGAGAGCACCTTTTAGGATTTCTACCCTCGGCAGGCTGTCAGTCTTTGTGCATATTTGACCGTCGCACCTCATTCACTCTCATGTTTGTCCATCTGCATGACATATTCCCTCCATTATTAAAGACAGTAATATGGACTCGGAGTTGGTTTTTCATAAATAAGGTCTCCATCCACTCATACTCCTCCAAACTCGCCTATCCGCCCTCTTTTTTTACACTCCTCCCATCCCCCAGTCCATCTGTTTTGGTGGAGCCCATCCATTAATAAAGACTCTGTCCTTTCATTTCTATTTCCCCTCCTTCTGCATTATTTATTTACCCATCTATCTCAAGTTATACTGAAAAGCTATGGAAGGAATGCACCGAGATTCGCCATCGTCCACGATACGCACGCAAATGTGGTCATCTAAACTTCTCAACTAAAAGTTTCTTGAAATGCAATGCGCTTGTAAAAATAACATTTACTACAAACCTTGGAATTTTAAGTAAAATCGCTCAGTGCGGAAGTCAGGCCATGTAAGGTCATAGATGACGTTAGTGTGTATTTATTGTTAAAAATTACCCCCCGATATTTCATTTAATGAAGAGGTTTCCACTTTTTATATCTCAAAAAGAAGCACTGAACTTCTTTCTGTTACACTGGGTCCAATTATTATTATTATTATTACCTCCGCCCAGGAGTTTATGTTTTTGCCAGCGTTTATTTGTTGGTTTGTTTGTGTACAACATAACTCGAAAAGTTATGGATGGATTTTGATGAAATTTTCAGGATAGGTTGGTAATGGCGAGATCTGGAAGTGATTACTTTTTGGAGGTGATCCGGATCACTGTCTGGATCCTGGAATTTTTTTTAAAGGATTCTCTATTAGTTATTATTGGTGCTGTTGTAGTACTAACATATGTCCACCAGATGGCAGTGGAAGCCCTGTTTTCTTACATAGTGTCTTCAAATGTGTGACCTGAACTGTGCTGCTTGGCGGAGGTTTACGCTCTCCGAGTGCTTTTCTAGTTATTATTATTATTATTATTATGGTGTATATTTTCTGGACTATCCTTGTAGGTGTGTATGCATGTAGGTGAAGATAAATCAGGTTAACTGATCTAAGGGACTTGATTTTTCATATTATGCTGACAGGAAGCTAAATGATAGTTTTGTGAAGAAGGGGTGGGATTAAATAAATTATACATCCTCCCACTCTTTTCAAACATGCAAATGAAGTCATACTTTGTTTTTATGTATAGGTTTTGTTTTTGTTTGTTTTCTTATAATCTGTTTCAATTGTAAAGATGAAGTAGGATCACTTTGTTGCATATCTGAAATTAATTATCATTATTATTATTATTATTATTATTATTATTATTATCCTTTATATGCTAGTGGGGTCAAATTGGACCCATTTTGACATTCAACAGTAGTAAAAAAAAAAATACCCTTAAGTTTTTTGGGGGTTTTTTTCCCCAAAAGTTGATGACATTTTCTAAATTTCGCCAAAATACACAAAAATTAAAATATGTTAAAATGTCATACTTTTGTAGAGGTGCTACAGATTTTTGTACACTGAGGCTGGTTTAGGTTAATTTATATCAGGTCAATATATAAATCATAATGGTCCTAAAACATGATATGATACTGTGTGATAGATGTTTTTCTCCAAAAATTAGTGTTTTAAAACTTAAAAAAAAAAAAATATATATATATATATATATATATGCTCTTCCTGCCATGAAACATATATTACATATATGTATTAATGTGGGATAGTCTATTTAGACATTCTAAATAAACTTAAAAATTTGGTTTAGACACTTACTATGAGGGAATCATGGGTTCAATTCAACCTGAAACAAACTGTGAAGGCTTAAGAAGGAGTTTGTAAGGCTTAATAACATCCTTTAATGTATTTTCAATAACTTGCCTTTTTTCAACCTTTACATATTTTTACCAAGGATTATTATATAACATGATAAACCTTGTACTTTTATTGCAGCTGTTGATGTTAAGGGTAAAGTTATATTGTTACTTGATCTTTTAAAAAAGGTCATGTAATATTTTTCCTTTCATATATATATATATAAAATAACTAATTATCATCCAAGTTATTCATGATATTCTGCCTAAGACACCAACATATTGGATTCTAGAGGCTATTTACACAACATTCTGAGGGATTTATGTGACCACTAGAGGGTGTAATGAGTTCCTCTGAGTCTCATATACTAGATCGGATGAGAAACGATACAAAACGATTTTTAGATGTGATCACAAGTGAGGAGAACTGTTCATTTAGATCTGTCCAGTGGTTCAAAAAACAAAAGAATGGAGTTTGATACTGAAGTCGAAGCCTTTATTTTAAACATTTAAGATATGTAGTCTCAAGAAAGTAGAAAGTTGTTAAAGGGTTAAAAAGGTTAATTCACTTTTTAATCCCTGTCAGGTCTTTACATTTTATCTATCCCAATACACAAAACGTACCTATAATTAGCATTAGCATTAGCACGCAGTATACATTAGTCTGCTAGCGCGTTCTTTTATCGGAAGCTCCAAGATTAAGTCTGATTTTTTTTTTTCGGTCTCATTTTTATACATTTAATTGGACTTGATGTGATCACAACATATTCAGAACTGAGGACCCACACCCAGGAGCCAAATGGGGTCCCTTCAGCTGTAAACTGATCCCCAACAGTGGGCTGACCCTGTGGGCTCAGTGGGATGGGTCACTAAAAAGACAAACTGATGTTATCTGACTCTTGGGTCGAGCAGCTGTGATCCCGCAATATCTGAATTAAAATAATATTTCAGGTCCCAACTAATCCCAGTACCGTGGTAGAACCAGCACTGAGGCGCCTGCTCTTAATGGTGGGGGAAACTGGAAGAGGAAGCAGGAAAAAAGGAGAGTTCCTTCTTCTTGTTTTTCTCCGCTTCTAGAACTAGAGCAGTGTTTGTTTTTTTTGGGTTTTTTTTTTGTTATTTTGATCAGATTTCTTCTTCATCAGACACGTAATTTGTCAAACATCCCTGACCTGTTTCGACTGCAGACTTCGGTCTTCGTCAGAGGCATCACAAGGGGTTTAAAACAGCTGATGTTCTTTATTGGATCAGAGCAGCACCTGTCGATGGAACATCTTCATTTAACTCTAATGTGTTTTGGATCGTGGCCTTCACTGGGACCATAATGCCTGTTGACCTGTTCCAAGTTTTCCTCCCTTTCCGTGCTCTTTGGAAGTAGGTGCAGTTTTGCCAAAAACATGTATTTCGTTTTACTTTAGTATTCTCCAATTTCACCAACTGTTTCCAGAAAACCAACATGGCAGTGGGCATGTTCTGCCTCTTGAGGGTCCAAAATTGCAGTTCACAGACCAATGATTTCTATCAGTGCACGCTGTCATGCTACTGACTGCTGCGCATAAGTCAACTTTTTTCAGCAGTGACACAGGTAGCCTACCTATCATCTTGCGGCAGCAAGAGAAAGAAGCTGCAGTGCACAGAGGAGCAGGTGCGCGGAGGAGCGGGTCCTTGCTTGGGGGGGGGGGTTTGTGAATCCTGTACATTTGTACAATGCACATTTGTTTTTGAAACTAGTTGTTGTGAATTGAGTTTGTATGGACAACGGTCTTGTTTGTTTTTGGGTGGTGGATGGATGTTAGGGTTTGGTGTGTGTGTGTGTGTGTGGGGGGGGGGGGGGGGGGGGCAAA
>JAPSES010000115.1:3151166-3170244 GCA_029822895.1 Maxillicosta whitleyi
CCATTGACCCCAATGTTAAAGAAAATTTCAAAGTGATCCAGAATCCAGGATTTCTTCCAGATCACCCCCAAAAGTTACTAATTTTGTCCTTGTGCCATTGCCAACAAATTCTGAAAATTTCATCAAAATCTTTCCATAACTTTTTGAGTTATGTTGCTAACAGACAAACAAACAAACAAACAAACACCAGCAAAAACATAACCTCCTTGGCGGAGATAATAATAATGATAATAATGGATTAGATTGTTATAGTGCTTTTCTAGACACCCAAAATGCCTTACATTATTAATCCATCATTCATTCGCTCTCACATTCCCCCTCTGGTGGTGGTAAACTACATTTGTAACCACAGACTGACGGAAGCGTGGCTCCCAATTCGCGCCTACAGCCCTCTGACCAAAACCGAACATTTATTGATACACCAGTGTGAGTGGCACTAGAGGCAAGGAGGGTGAAGATGATGAATTACAGCAAGTACCATTTTATTTTCATCCCAGTAAATGTCAAATTAAATAAATGAATTTAATAATGTGCTGCTTTGGCTCAGATACTATGACTCTGATTGCTTAAATGACATAGATAATATCATTGAAATAAAAAAAATGTACATTTATTTGCTTACCAATACATATTATTAATATTTCTTAGAAGTAATTATTGGTGAAATACTGTTGAATTATTATTATTATTATTTCTTTTCTTTCTTATTTGCTATTTATTATATTTAGGTTAAGACTGGATAAACATATTTTGATGATGATGAATATTATTAGCATTAGCATTAGCAATGTTAGTATTATATTGTCTTTGGTTCTACATAGATAAAACAGGAAAAAAATAACTATTTAAGGCAAAATAATCAAGGTCAAGAATTTCATTATTTTGAATTTAATTATTTATTATATATATTTTAGATTTTTTTTCTATCCAATCTGATTCTTAGGCGCCCCAATGATCACTTTTTAAGAGGCATAACATTGCATTTTTAAAGCCATATTCTGTGATCGGTAAACTATTTGTGACAGTTTTAACATCTTTAAAAGTATTTTAGCAAAGTGTTGTTAAAATTACACTAGATTATTGATATCGAAAGCCAAAATATAATGTAATAAAAAAAAGAAATGCATATGAAGACACTTGTGTGCTGGTCTAAATTGTAACATCTAACATCACGTATTAAATTTTTCTTTACATTAATCTAAGTATCAGTTATAATTCATATTACTAATGGCTTTATTCTCATATGAATAGGCTACTGTACTATTCTATTCATTCATGAGCAGCAGGTTGAACGTGGTCTGATTTTAGCCTTGTGTCAGATTATTTTTAGTGCATTTCTCCAATTAAAGGAGGTTAAAGAGACTATTGTGAACCTCCTTCTAATACGCCTCCTGAAGTGCTTCTTATGCCTCCTTGTCATATCCTCAAATCACATCTAAACGTCTGTCGGATGGCGTCTGACCTTGATGATGTAGCGTGTTGAGTTTCTGTCGTCAGGGGAGACGTAGAGTCGGATCAGGACGCTCTTGCTGTGCTGGTTCCTCATCTCAGCCAGGGTTTTCAGCAGACTCCACTGTGTCTGCGACCACTGGTAATCCCCCCCCAGTCCATCCCCTATGACCGGCCACCGGAACTCGGGCTGTTTGAGGGTTTTCAGCATGGGTTTGGTGTCCAACTCTTCCAATATGGCTGTGGAAAAGCATGATGACAGAAGTTATGAAGCTGAAGTAGAGTCACGTGATGGCTTTTGGGTAAGATATATTTTGACTTTCTCCACTTTATCTGATTTACCTGCAGTTTTGTTTTGGTTTTGTTGGTTTGTTTTACTCAGATATCGTGTTGTGTTCCTGGAATTAATGATTTCTACTTTTATTTCAGTCCAGAAAATTATTTGTTCCCTTTTATTTTAAGCATCTCAGAGTTAATATTCTTTTTGTGATTTACTTTTTAGTGAGTTTTTTACAACACTACCACAACAAAAACACAACTAAACAACTGGTCAAAACCAAGGAAAACAGACACATTCCATGTTTGACAGATGATAGGTAAAAGTGAAGAGGGTTACAATGACATTAACAGGAAAAAAATATATATAAAGAAAAAGGAAAATACATTACTGCTTTTTCAACATTGTATTAACCCTGTAAAGCATAAACCATTAAATCACTGACAGAAAATTATAGTTCTCTGAAACTGGAGCCATTATTGGTCCTTCTGAACAACCATAAAAAATTTTTTTTTTTTAAATATTAATTTCCATGTACACTTGAAAGGCCTCTGGTGAACAAATTCATCCCATTTGTGTATTGTATCTAATTGTATACACCAGGTTTTTAAAAAAAAAAAAAAAAATTACACTGATCATGTAGAGCACTTCAAGACATATGTCTCAAATATGATACATTTGGCATTCTAGGTTTAATATCTACCACAACATGTAACCACTGAGCTACAGCTTGGGACTTTCTTTGGTTGAGTCTGGCTGTTAAGTACTCTAAATTAGCCATGTGTTGTACATTTAATAACCTGTGTTCCATGGGGTTAATCAATTTATTAAACCATAACTTTAAGATTGTTTTATTTTTTTCCACAGCTGTAAAATCCCCAAAAAAGAATTATCCAACACATTTGTTCAAAGTTCAAATCAGTATCACCATCCAAAGGACATAGACCTGGATCTGGGATTATTGTAAACAAGAGTATTTTAAGTTAATATTATTAACAAGAATTGCAATTCATTGATGTAGAAGCATTTATGAAGTTGCATAAAATGGAAATAAAGTATAAATGCAAATAGCTAAACAATTTACCACAGGGATCATAAAAAAAACTAAGTCTGTTTTTAAAATACATCAATTACCTCTTGATTAAAGTGCAGCGCTTCAGTAAATGTATTTCACCAGATAAAGTCAATATAGAAACTGCAATAATGGATTTGCAGTCGTTAAGGGTATGCTAATATGCTAATCTATGCTATGCTACATACATAAATTAGCTGTATTTGTGTGTGTCAGACTCACTTTCATTCATGCAGGAGTGGTAAAGCAGCTTTGCCTTTTTTATAGCGTCCAGTTCATCAGGGTCTGAAGGAGATTCTAACAACTCTGAAAGTGAAGAACAAGATGTGTTTTATTTCTGACAAATCACTGAACCATTAAAATCATCAAATCAAGACATTCCACCACAGATATTTCTTTATTTTTTCTACTGCGAAATCAACTTACCTTCTTATACAAATGAGGAAAGCTGAACTTGAACCTGATTTTTTCACGTTTTTCTTCCTCATTTTGTTTATTTAATGACATTTTTACATTTCTGGTATTTTTATTGCACAGTAAACATTTCAACATATACTGCATTCCTTTTTGTAAATAACTCCAAAGGAAAAGTTGTCAATATTAGTATATCACACACCCAGTATGTAACACTCAGCCTGCTGATCTGGATGTTTTAATGTGTAAAAAAAACACATATCTATAAATATTTGTACATAATATTTTCTTATTTTAAGAAAACTTGATAAGTGCAATTTTCTTACTGCACTGGCCGATAATTTTACTTGAAATAAGACATTTTAACCCAACAAAGAGTTAATTTTTGTACAGATTTTTTGCAGTGCTCACCTTGAACCTGCTCATGTTTTTTTTTTTTTTTTTTGTAATGGCTACTGCCACAGTACTGTGGCACAAAATATCTGTTTGTCTATTGCCACAGACCAATCAAATGATAGCATTTGTACTAGAGCCAATCAGGGATACTGTTGCATGAACTCATTCACTTCTTGTTTTATTTTTTTATTGTTTTATTGCCCTTTTGTTGCCACAGTACTATGCTCATATATGGTGTATACTTAAATGTGTTGTTTTGTGTATTTTGCGACCACAGTCCTCTGGCAAGTGATGGAAGAAATGCCAAATTAGCAAAAACATATAGTATAGAATAGAAATGATTGGTCTAAATATGAATAAATGTTGTTTTATGGTGTTTTTTGCTCTGGAGGCTGGAGAAAGTGGGCGGAGCTACATGTTATATGGACGTGGTGGTGTGCGGTGGGGCACCACAGTTGGGTGCTGTGGTCTTGTGAAATTCTGCGCTCTAAATTGTCCCAATGGCTGATTTATATCAATCCCCCCCCCCCCCCCCATTTGAAAATCTTCAGAAAAAAAAAATAGATATAATACTCAAATAAGGAACTGAACCCAGGTCTTCCACATTTCGATACCATGTGAACTAAACATCCCTTGTGTTTTGAGTTGACCTATTCAGTTCTCAGGATGTAACGTACCCGTCTACACATGATATAACGAGGGCACTGATTGGCTCTGCGGTCATAGACAAACCCATATTTTGTGCCACAGATGTTTTTCCATGTTATCGCAGAAAATGCATTGGTATAATAACGTGAGCCGAATTGCCTGCATTCTACAAACCTGCATCAGACCTGGGGCTTTTAGTTTGTTGACGAGCTTCTGCGACAAATTCTTCCATCACTAATAATAATGACTACGGCAAACCACGTATTCTACTCATCCCAGATCATACAGTTTATTAAAAAAGCTTGTAAAATACACAGACTGTTGCTGAAGATCAACACAATCTGGTCTCAGTACGTTAAAGCACAGGGTTTATTTTACTGTACCAGAGTTATGTTACTGTAAAGCGTCTACTCTGCAAACATATAATCATTACTCAACAGGAAATCACCAAAATTCTTTTCTGCCAACTCTATGCTTTAATAGCAGTTTTCAAACTTGCTCAATACTATATAAAAGCCTGAGAACGCCCGATTGCGTGCTACCGTCCCTTGTCTGGATATTGCAACATGAGTATAGTGAAAATGCTGAATTCATAATATATATAACTGATTCTTGAGAATGTGGCTTTTAATTTTGGAAGAAAAAAGTCACTTGAAATACAAAATAATTACTTATATAATCATAGACCAAAGTCTTGACTATTTGGGAATGTACTGGAACTGGAACTGTACCTCCCCATTTTGTATTTTTTTTTTCAGAAAATAGATGTTTTTCTTATTCGTACTTTGCTTTTGTCAACACCATCAGACATAATTAAAAGCCATTAAAATTATAATCATTTTGTTGTATAAATATCTGGAGTTCTTAAACCATTATCTGTCATTCTTGCTTCACCTATATGCTGTTAAATGTAAAAAAAAAAACCCCAAAAAAACACACTTTTGTTAAGGTTTTATACTGTTTCATGTTGGCTCACTTAAAAATATTTAGACATACAACATTCACTTGAACACATGGTGTTTTTTTATGTAACGAATATGTTTTAGTATTAGTAATCATTATTACTTTAAAAAAAATAATAGCACTTCAGACATATATTGTAAGCATATTCATTTAAAATACATAAAACACCTTCTGACTGTGGTGACTCATATGAGTAATATCTGCATTTCTTCTTTTTTCGGTTAAAAGTAATGAGGTTTGACAGGAAACAGCTCAAATGTACAAATGATTTACTGACATTTTTGGTGTCCTAACCTGACTTCACTGCCTCTTAGCCCTAAATGACCTAAACAGCCGCCTTTGACCAAAAATATCAGCTGATCGAAAATGTTCAATAAGTTCTGAACCATTAATCTTATAAATAATTCAGGTGAAATGCAGCTGCTTAACTTTGCATCAACGTCAGATTTGAACTATTTAGACATTAAGAAACTCTGTAGTGAATGTGGAAACAATCTCATCTTCTGTAACAGTTAATCACCATTAAAATCAATTTATTTTATTTTTATTTAATTATTGCACTGGATTTCATTTAATGAAGGATTTATGCAGGTATCAGCAAATCTAATTTAATGTTTTTTACTGCCACTTTAAACAAATTTAATGCCCACATCCAACTGCAGATACAGTTTTATATATAGTTTTATATATTCATGATGATATATAGTATAATGGTGTAGTGTTAGTACAGATACATTCGTAAAAATTACAAAAAAAGAGCATTTAGAGTAATTTATAAAGTAGGATATTATGAAGCCGTTAATCCTTTATTTATTCAACTTAATACCTTAAAATTGACTGATATTATATATATATATTAAAATATTACAGATGATTTATAAAGTAAAGGTGAAAAGGAGAGGCAAAAAATAAGCTTTTGCTTCGAGCCTATTCTTTGTTTTGGTTGTTAAAAATATAAAATAATAAACCATTTCTTCATTCATGGTTTTCCGTCTACAGGCTTTAACCAGGTTCTGAATATTTCCCCCTCCAATCACGTCTGCTGAAACGTGCATTTTCCCAACATTTGCCACTATTCCCTCTGCTCTTTTGTCACGGCACATTACATTCTAAGCATCCAGCGTTGTGTATCAGCCATAAACAATAGTCAATTAAAGGGTTCCGTCTGTCACTAATCACACTGTACTTATAATCAAAATGATTAAATGTTTATATAATCAAAATAAATCGTGAATAACAATGCCCCCGCCCCCATCAACTGTATTTAATTTTTTTATGCCCCTGAACATCAAATTTAATGCTTTTTAATGCCATTTAAGGCTTTCATTTTCACAAAATCTATTTAATGACTTTTAATGCTTTTTAATGACCCACATAAATCTGCTTTTCATTGATTGTTTATTGAATAAACTGCTCCATATAACAGCACTGGGATTCAACATGAATTTCCTTAAGGGGAGAATACCACTTATCATATCATATCATTATCATATCTTTTTTTTTTTTTTTTTTTTACAGATCATAGTGGTTGTAGATACTGTTTTATGGTCAGTTAAGGACGTACTTTGCTCACAAAGTCACTGTTTCTTTACTTTTCTCTCTTCTGGTATTATAGCCTTAAATTTACTCTGAACTTTAATGAACATTTACAGGATCAGTCAGTCAAACATAGGAAAATACCTTATATTCACTGAAAAATGCAAAATATTGTGGGAAATAATATAACAAATAAGAATAAAGTGCTCAGGAAAGGTTAATAGTAGGGAAACTTCATCTGAAAACTACCACAAAAATAGTTTTAGGTCCTAGAGAGTTGAAGTAATTCTCCAAAGTTTTAATTATAATTAACATTATGCTCGGGTCATTTCAATTTTACATTGAATCACCTCATTTGCATAAATCATATACGAACCCAACCTCAGTAAGATTGACCTGCACCGTCCCACTGTTATAAAGTAACTATGTTATCGCTGAAAACTGCTTCTTTCTTTACACCTTTTACTGAGTCAAGTATAAGTTTTGGATTTACACTGATCTTCCTCGTTCTTTTTTCTTCGCTGGGGTATCTGTGAGCGTAAACACCTTTGAGTCGGATGTCGACGTGTTGACGCAGCCAGGGGTAGATGCCATATGAGGAGGAATCTTCGGGGATGGGGTTCTCCTTCAGCCACCCCCCACAGGCGTAAGTGTAGAAGTCATCACAGGGGTTAACAGACTGATCCAATTTACTGAGAATAGATCCGGCTGAAAAGAAAATATAACCATACGAGACCAAAATTAGGCGTAATTGAGATATTCTATGCTTTATCTATGTACCACGGAGAATACTCACCTGCCTCAATGCATTCTGGGCTCAGGCAGAACTCCTCCTGACTGGATTTTTGAGAGACTGGAAAAGAGAGTTGACCATGAAGCTGCAGCTGCAAGCAAACACTCTTCAACAAACATATATAAATGCATGACTAGCGGTGCAGCAAAGCAGCTGTTTTTCTTAGTGTAAACTTACATATAATTTGTGTGGGTATTAAGAGACCCAACAAGAACGGAAAGAACGTGTAGGTGAAAAAAAAAATAAAATCAGACTTGTAAACATTACCCTTCCCCTCTCCGTGCACTGTTAAATATTGTGGTTTTTCTTTAATTTATGTAAAACAAAACCAGACAGACAGGGCAGTACACATGTGAAGCACAGACAGATGAATGCGTAACACAAATATACTGTAAGTAACAAAAAAAAGCAAATTCTGAGACGCAAACCAGATGTGCTCCTCTACTACAACAGAAGGATCAGGACTGAAAGTGCAAAATAATGACAGGGATGGATGGATGGATGAACCATGGATAGATGGATGGATGACAGGGAGAATGAACCATGAATGAATGGATGGATTGGTGAATAGATGGATGGATGAACCATGGATGGATGAATGACAGGGTGAATGAACCACAGATGGATGGATGGAGGGAGGGAAGAATGGATGAATAGATGAATAGATGGATGATAGGGTGGATAAGCCATGGCTAGATGGATGATTGGATGGATGGATGGATGGATGGATGATGGATGGACAGACTGATACAAAGTTGGATGAATGGATGACGGATGGATATATGACAGGATGAATAACCCATGGATGGATGGATGGATAGATGGATGGATGGATGGATAGAATCCTGTTGAAACTAATCTCCTCCACTCACTTTTCCTTCAGTATATAATGCATTACTGTCAAGTGCATTGAGTCACAGTTTAATGCTGTTCTGAAAGTAACATATTGTTGTTGCAACAGCACATTCTTCTTCACAGCTGCAGTTTACTGTGTGCATTAGAGGAAGGCTTAATAAAGCACATTTCCACAACCTACTACTCATCCAAATGGGACAAGTACAGACCAAAGTGCAGTTGATACAGCTGGGAAAAATCACAAAGAATAAATAGTGGATTCATTTGTAATGTTATTCTCTCCTACGCTGACAAACAGGCACATACTGTATGTCTATTTTCTATAGGAACAAGTGCAAATGTTCTTTCTCTATTGTGTCACAAATGTGCATTTCACACGTTTGGCATTAACTTCATTTGACTGGTTCTGACTGAGGTCACCACAACAAAACAGGAACGAACACTGCTCCCAGAGGGACCACAGGTTTACTCAGTCGCTTAGTTTCCTAGAAGGTCAATCAAGCGTCTTGTTTCTCTACCCTCTCGAGCCGGAAACTGCTGTTAATGTGTTTTGGTTCTGAGGCCAAACATGGAGTGAAAGGACAGATTTAGAAACCAAATCCCTATTGTGAATGGATGCGGGTGTCTGACCTGTGTGGGTGAGGGCAACCCCATGAAAGATGCTAAAAAAATCGCCCATTTTTTATTATTTTTGGTTTTTTACCAGGAATGCAAACACTCGCCACGTCAACTTTGCGTAACCCACTTGGCCCGGGACAACCTCAACAACCCCGTCGGACACAAACACAGGTGTCGGATGCGTACACAGATGTCGCAGTTTCTAAAATCGTGTGCATTAGCGAGATACCAAACAGGACGTGGACACAAACACTCATTTAAGACAAGACGTTAAAGAAAAAAAAAACAATCAAAGCGACCACTTGGCATTCCTGCGTGTGGTCATTGCATGGCTGGAGACAAGAGGCTTTCTATTAGAGTGGGTGTGTGGTGCTGCATACATAGGCACATAACGTAATTACACTTCAATGCCACCACAAGAATGTTGGCTTCCCACAGTTATAGAAAAACAAAACTTACCCAACCCCAGACGCTTATATATACACACCCCTCCCTGAAACGACCATCCTCAAAACGACAGGAAGCACTGGAGTCAAACTAAGGATTGACCATTCAGGTTTCAGAGAAAAGTTGAGGTACGAAAAAAAAAATCACTTTTAACCCATAAAGACCCAAATATCCAACATCTACTGATCTAAAATGTTTAATACCTGTTGATCCGCTAATCCTATCAGTACATGTAAGTAATTAGAGTAAAATACTGTTTGTCATCTTTTCACAGTCACCAGATATAACCCGTTTGGATGTTCAGAGGCTCTGTAGTTACCATGGAAACAATGTCATTTTCTACAACATTGATTCACTGGTAAAAACCCATAGAGTTGGATCAATGACAGTGGATGGAAACACTATGTTTATGTTCAGTTAATGATAGATTTTACTAAAAGAAATGACATTTTCTTGAGTTTTGTCTGTTTTTAATATAATAACCCTCAACTTTAACCCATTCATACATACAGTCATAGAAAAAATTATTAGAACACTCATATTTTCTTCAATTTCTTGTTTATTTTAATGCCTGGTACAACTAAAAGTACATTTGTTTGGACAAATATAATGATAACAACAAAAATATCTCATAATAGTTTAATTTCAGAGATGATATCTATACATTTAACAGGTTTTCTTGATAAAAACTACAATCACTTCAGTTCTTACATCAATATCTATGTTTTCTTTTCTGTCTGTTTTAGTCACATGACACACGGGAGAAGGGACTTGATTGCATAACCATTGTTTTTGATGATTATTGATGGTCTAATAATTTTTTTCCATGACTGTAGTTAGGGTTAAGATTGAGTTATAAAGGCAATATTCTCAAAAAATAAAATAAAAAGTGTCATTTAAGTTTTAGAATTTTGCTTTGAGATCTCCTAAAGTTAATCTCCTAAGAACCAGATGGGTTTTCTGTCCATGTTTGTGGACAAAAGATGCATTTTGCGGACATACAAGTCTTTCTTTATTTTTGTTATTACACAAAAGTCTTTTTCGTGTACATATTGTTAATATATAGATATTATTGGGTTAAATCTGGGACCTCCAGAATCAAATTTCATGCCATCTCATGTGTAAATGTATGCTGGTATGATAATAAAAATCCTTGAATCCTGGAAAAAACAAAACTATCCACCACAAACGACATCCCATAAAAAATGCAACTGATAAAAACTGTTTCATCATGATGTTTCCAATTATTAAAGACATTAAAAAAGCCAAAACGTTTACTTCCCTGGGTCTCAGGACGTGAAATGTCTTCAGCATTTCAACTTTAGCCTAATTTTAAGTGGTAAAATCAATCTAAAATATATATATATATAAATATACTTTTTAAAAAATTATTTATACATGAAAGGATTAACCTGAGCTTTTATGGATATTTACATGATCAGCTCATTAAATATCGGAAAATGCAAATTTACTTGTATAGCACAATTCATACACAGTGAAATTTACAAAAATGGAAGAGACAAGTTAAAAACACACAATTACAATTAAAACATAATCAATAAAACATCAATAATAATCAATTCAAATAGAATAAAAGAGGAGTTAGTTTAGATGTTTTATATGATTTATACTTAAAAAATGCAAAATTCAGACCACAATATTAGAATAAATGGTGATAAATCAGTTCACAAAGCTTTGTTTAATAAGTAGCTCTGGCTCTTTATGGGTTAAATTGTATAAATCAGTCACACAATCCATGAACACAAACTTCACGTTGTGGGCTGTGGTTTCGAAGTCGGCTTCTATAAACACAGGCAACTTATTAAACCAAATGAAATGTGAACTCAAAGGACACATTGTGTGCGTAGTGTAGTAAACAAGCTGGTGTCAGTAGAGTTGTGTTGTGTACAGCTGAGGGAAGGTGTTATCTCTATTATAGTACATGTGATTGTGTATCAGCGCCTCGGACTGAACTGCCTGAAGTTGTGCTGTCTGGTTTAATATTACACATATAGCGGATGTAAACAACTGTAGAATACATACAGTACAAGCAGATACAGCAAAAATCCACTGCTAACATTAGATGTGTTGATTTAGTGATCATATAAGGACCGCAGTCCCCACGAGGACTGTTTTGATAAAGGACTCTTCATGCCATTTTTGCACCCGAACAGGAAATAAAACTTGTCTAATCAAACCTTTTCCTGTTATCTCCAACTAAGATGAGTCCTGAAATGATTTTGCCTGTCATGAATGATGTTGAAAGGTTTCTTTATGAAGGGAATACACGTATATTTATTTCTAAAACCGCACTCCTGTTGGTTCAGGGGTTCCACATCCAGCCCAATATGACTTGAAGCGGTGCCGGATCATTAAAATAATAACATAATAATAGATAAATGATGTCAGTTCCACAATTATATGTGTAATTTCTATGATTTAGTGTGGGAAAAAAATTGTATTATTAAAATGTTAATATCTACAAACTATCCTTTAAAAACATGAAGAAAAAGAAATGTATTAAGAAAAAGGGCATTTTGTTTTTACAACTGATGCCATTATTTGGCCTCAGTTCGTCATTTTCACATGTTCATTATAACGTACAGATCACAGTGGATCTACAAATACACGCAATTTTTAATAAGAGGTAAATTATTGGTATAATTAATTATTACTTAATTCTCTTGAGACATTATTGGTTGTTCATATTTGTTAAGATTGTTCACATTTTTGTAAAAGGCTAATCTGTGAATGTAAACATTTTTGTGTAATTTAAAAAATTTTTTACATAAAAAAAGGAAAATATTTTTTTTTATAAAGTTTTCATTATTATTATAGTTTATTATGAGTGTGTTTTATTGGTCTGACCCACTTTAGATTGAATTGAATTGATTGAATTTGATTGTTAATATCTTCAGTATAATTTTTGTATTTCACTAATTCATTCCACAGGCCGGATCGGACCCTTTGGCGGGCCGGTTTTGGCCCCCGGGCCGCGTGTTTGACACCCCTGTTCTAAAATGTTTGGTCTGCTGTTGAATGAGAACCCAAAGCCTGGTTTGCACGAGCGTTGAACGAGATGAGATTGAGACTTTAATGTTATAAGTGACAAACAGTTTTGGACAGATTTATGCAGAAACAGCTTGTTTACTATAATCAATTCTAACATTTGACATCAATCAGACCTCACTCCAGAAAGATTACATTAGTACTAATACACTAATCTACCAGAAATATGCTTCAGATGTGATACTAAAGTGGAAATGAAGCCTTTCTGGTATGAGATCTGCTCCACTTTAACTAAAATCACAGGGTTCATGTTCCAGTGGACCCTGAAATTTGTTCAAGTATTCATGGTTCCCTAAACAATGCACAACTCAAATTTATGGAAGTTGTTTTTTGTGTGCTCAAGACGTGCATTGTGTCATGGAAATCTGATTGCCCTCTTGTTATTGATAGGTGGACCCTCCCTGGAAAAAATCATTTATTGTCTCAGAAAACAATATAACACCTTTTTAGAAATTTGGCAGCCATATTTAGATCATATTAGTACATGTCTTATTTTTTTTTTTATTTATTTATTCATTTTTTTTATTTTGTTGCTATTGTTGTTACTGATTGATGTCTGTCTGCGTCTATATGTGGTGTTTGGTGTTCATTGCGATAGTGCAGCAAATCCAATTGCCCCAATGGGGACAATAAAGTTCTTCTATCTTACACCAAATACTTAATATATTTATCTGTATTGACTTAGTGCACTACCTTTGGATTGATGGTATATTTTGTTTGTACACATTGTTTTTACAAAAATTAATAAATAAATAAAATACTACATAAAAAAAAAAAAAAAAAAAAGATATAAGAACCACATATATGCATTTCACTGTGTATTAAGATCCAATCAGGATATAGTCATGTTTTCTTCAATCTCTTGTTCATTTTAATGCCTAAATTTATATTTGTTTGGACAAATATAATAATAACAACAAAAATAGCTCAATAGCTCTGTACATTTAACAAGTTTTTTTTTTATATATATAATAACCTAAATCACTTCAGTTCTTACATATATATATATATGTCATTGTACTGATAAAAAACAAGCTTTTATTCATCCCATGTTTTTCTTTTCTGTCACACACAGGAGTTAGAACTTTATTGCATAACTATTGTTTTTGATGATCTGTTGGTCTAATAATTTTTTCCACAACTGTATATAAAAGTTTCACCAAGTATCTTATGTGACGCCTTTAACCCTTTAATTGAAATTTCTAACATTCATTTTCTCAGGTTTTACGCCAGGTTTCATTCAACACATGCCAGATGTTTGTAATTGTTTGTGCTGCTTCTTATCATGGGGTCAGAGGTCAAGCTAATAAGTGACTTTAACCTTTACAACACGTTTAATTCAGTATTTTTGTGTTTTTTTTTAAAGCTGTGTGTGTGTTTCTTGTATTTTCTTATAGAACACAGGTGTCAAACATGCGACCTGGGTCCCAAAACTGACCCGTTGAAGGGGTCTGATCCGGGCCCTTGGGATGAGTTTGTGAAATGCAGAAATTAAACTGAAGATATGAAAAATCAATAATGTTCAAATTATTTTAGATAAATTAAAAAAAAGTAAAATTACACAAAAACATTTACATTTACAAACTAACCTTTTACAAAAAATGTGAATAATCTGAAATTTCTTAAGAGAAATATATGTAATTGTACCAATATTCTGCTTGTTACTAAATGTTATGTGTATTTGTAGATCCACTATAAAATGATATGTATAAATGATAAACAAAGGTGTAATATCATTAAAATTGCACTTATTTTTCTTAAGAATTTTTAGGTTCATATTTATTTGTGTTGTGTTCAAGTACGGTCGGTAGATGTCAATATTTCCAGTACGGAATTTTACTTTTTTCACTCATAAACATAGAGAAAACTTTGGAGGTGACATTATTTAGCAATTCTTATCCCATTATTTCTATTATTTCAGTGGTTCAGCCCATTTTATATCATATTAGGCTGTATTTGACACTTCTGTTGTAGTATATGTAGTAGAAATAAATACACATGTTAATTTTAACTCTAAATATCCACAGTACAGTAACTACAATGATGATGATTTCCTTCGGTTTTTCCCTTTCGGGGTTGCCGCAAATCACTTTCACATGTTTATTTGGCAGAGGTTTTTACGTTGGATGCCCTTCCTGACACGACCGGGATTGAGACCAGCACAATGTGTATGTATAGCATAAACAACCTATCCTATCCCAAGGGATCACGTGGGTCTTGAACCGGCTACCTTCCGCACCAAGGTCAGTAGCATCAACCACTGAGCTACGCAATCGCTAGCTCTAAAAACCGCAATGTTTCACTTATAACTCAATAATTTCACATTATTTCTAAACCTGTTTTTTCCCGCTTTAATAACATATCTCTATCAGGGAAAAAAAAAAAAGAATTAATCAGAATTCATTAACATTTCCCACCCCTTAGAAACAAACAAACACACACCCTCACCCACACAAT
Source organism: Maxillicosta whitleyi (assembly GCA_029822895.1). Classification (NCBI taxonomy): domain Eukaryota; kingdom Metazoa; phylum Chordata; class Actinopteri; order Perciformes; family Neosebastidae; genus Maxillicosta; species Maxillicosta whitleyi. The sequence continues at coordinate 3,166,161 of JAPSES010000115.1, forward strand.
ACCCTGCTAATTAATTTTACATTCTGTGGCATAAAAACCCCACTGAGCGTTAACCCGAGCATTCTTTCCTCTTTTCTCCCACAGTGCATCAAGGAGTGAGTTTTTCCTCCCATGTGCTTGTGCATGTGGGCGTATATGAAACCTTATATGAACCAAAAATAGTTTGACACAACTTACCCACGAGCCCTCTACAAAGACCTTTGCTCCCACTCTAGCGTGTTTGCCTGTGTTATTTGCAGTGTGCGTGTACTATAATCTGAGGCAGAGTTCATACTCCGTGCTACATTTTCCGTAGAATTCCTTATTCCTTAATTATAATGCAGCACGAGCGGGAAAAAAAAAGTGTGTTTGGACTTACCCAGGATGAGTGCGAGGAGTAGAGCAGCGCAGAGACACACACACATGGCCAGTGCTATCCTGTAGAGACGACTGTTGCCCCTCTCAGGTTTAACCCCACCGCCGCCGAAATGCTCCAGTTCCATGACTTACTATATCACACACACAGACACACACACACACACACACACATACACGTAAACACACTTGCACTCACACTTTGGGACTCCTAAGTGAGATGATGATGTGTTAAAAAAAAAAATAAATAAAAAAGAGAGAAAAATGTAAAGTTTAAGTAAAAAAAAAAAAAAAATCAGCTTTATGGACAAAAATGTAATCCACTAACCAAAAAAAAAAAAAAAATGCAAACTCTCTTTTACACAACTACTTTCTGGTTTCTTTCCAATGTAATCTAATACACTTCCCCAATTTGTTTTTTTGTCTAACTCCCTCTGCTGCAATCTGTCTATTTGTAACTGCTCGAACTTCACCCTGGCAGGTCACACTGTTCCCTCCTCCTCTGCCTCAACACTCCTACCCTCCTCTCCTCCCATCCCATCCCATCCCATCCCATTCCATCCCCATCCTCCCTTTAGGAAAGAAGACACCAGGCTTCCCAGCGTTATAACCCGAGCAGAGATCATTTATTAAACCCACTGACTAAAACCAGAACCTAATCCGTGTGCGTTGCCTGCGTAGCTCTAATGGCCGCGGGGCTCACCAGTGGCGTACATGTGCTGTGTTTGTGTTTAATCCCATGTGCAAAAACACCGGGGGTTGCTCTGCTGAAACATTTATCAGATCAGACAGCCAGTAGACCAGAACTAAATTAGACCCATGCACACGCACAGGCCGCTGATTACAATCGATTAATCCGATCATGATGATGAAATCGCCGCCTGTAAAAACACATCAGTGTTTTTTGTCAGAAAGCATCAATTCATTCTTTGAAGACAGAGGTGGTGATGACACCACAGCTCCTGATTGGGCTTTAACCTCCCCATCATCATGCTGTGGTGAGAACTCTTCTTGCACGTGCTCATTAGGGTTTGGGGCGTCGGCCACAAAGTCCTTATATAGACGTGACTTCCGGTGGTGCTAAAAACACCCATTCATCAGGCAGACACTGTAACCACCACGCTATTGTTCCGGTTTCTGACTCACAATCACTCGCGTCCTGTTTTTATTTTTATTCTTTAAAAACTCAACTGAGACGCTTTAGCTGGAGTTGTGATTGTCTTTGAGCCTGTAATTGTTGGCGCAGGAGGAGGAGGTCACGGGGGTGAAGCCGACGTCTCATCCCTCGGTTTGAAGCAGACAGACAGGACACGCCTCCTTTTGGACAGTGTTGTATAGTAATAGAGTAAAAATACTTCACTGCTGTACTCAAGTATTTATTATTGTTTTTGGTTGAGTTTGTTTGTTTTATTAACACTTTAGCAGTAAAACTTCTGGTTGAATTCATACCAAATTCGGTTTATAGATCGCCAGTGACCCCGAATAGAAGTGATTACATTTTGAGAAAAGTAGGTCAAAGTTCACTTTTTTTTTTTCACCATTAATTATAATGTGTGCGATTTCAAATATTTACAGCAGCAAAACTATTAGTTTAATTCATACCAAATTGGGTTTATAGATTGCCAGTAGTCCAGAATAGATATGACTACATTTTGGGAAAAGTAGGTCAAAGTTCACATTTTTTACATTAATATTTTTTTTTTTTTTTTTACAATCACTATAAAAATGTCAATTTTAATTCAATTTACTTAACATGTAGCTGAGATATACAGATTCATTTTAGACATCACTCTATCTATATATCTCTACTCTATAAAAGATAGTTACGTTTTCTTTTTTTTTTCCCCCATTTTTGGGCAAAATTTCTATGTCCACTCGATTTTGGCTAAAATGAATCTAAAGATAGTTTTGCAGCAGCTGGAGGGTTCGAATCCTATTTTTTTTTTTTTTAATTATTAGGATCCAAATGCACAAATAAATGAACCACAGACTAATAATAATAAAATAATATAATATAATAACATTACATTACATTTGGCTGACACTTTTTATCCAAAGCAACTTACAAGGTATAGGCATGTATAGCTTAAAAGGGCCTTGACTATCTTAAGTGTAATTTTTACACTTCACAAATTCATCCCACAGGCCAGATTGGAACCTTTGGGGGGCCACATTTGGCCCCCGGGCCGCATGTTTGACACCCCTGGTTTAGCCCTTTAAAAGGATAAACTTTATATTCCAAATCCTGAGTGTCGTTAGGATATTATAAACATTTACTTGTACTTTTTGCTTTCATTACTTGAGTACATTTAATTGTAGATTACTTTATATTTTTAAGTACAGAAAATACTAGATATTTAAAGACTTTAACTCAAGGAACATTTCAGTTGGTGACTTCAACTTCTACCATCGTCATTTTTTTGGTAGGACACTTGAACTTCTACTTCATACAACGCTGCTTTCGGGCCTCTCCTCCTCATCCTCCTCCTCTTCATCCCCCCTTGCGTCTGTTTATTCAAACTTCCCACCAGCCTGTCATTACCGCCAGATAAGCAACCAAAACATGCATGCCAGCAATCTTCTCGCATTGAGTTGGGGAAATCAGACTTTGAAATTCCTTATCTGAACACAAACATACAAAAAGATGCCTGAAACTGTTGCTTGGCCCCCGTGTCTGCGTAATTATTCACTGACAAAGTCTCCAGAGACGCAACAATTTGGAAGCTGCTGACAGAGGTGTCTGCTCATCTTTGGTAAACACACCTCTGTGGTTAAGCCGAGGGACATTCAATATTTATATACGTCTGTGAGAAACACCCTTGTAAATTACAATGTGCCGTGTCCTTCGCTCACGCACGCAGGAAGTGTAATCACCACACTGCTACAGTAACGCTGCGGTCTAGAGCTGTTACTAAAAGTGGAGCCTGTGAGCTTTTCATCATAGTGTCTGAGGAAGACAATGTGTTAGCCGAGTGTGTGTGTGTTCAGAGTACACGTCTGTAAAATTAGAAAAGGTGGTGTCTTCTGCTCAGACGATCATCAGACGACCCACAGGTTTCAGAAAATGGAAAACCTGCCCTTTTCCCATTCCACAGGTGTCAAACATGGGGCCCGGGGGCCAAATCCGGCCCGCCAAAGGGTCCATTTCGGCCCTTAGGATGAATTTGTGAAACGCAAAAATGACACTAAAATATTACCAATCATTTTAGTTCAGGTTTCACATTCAGTCCAATTCAATCTCCAGCAGGCAGGACCAGTAAAATATGATCATAACATGTAAATAATGACGGCTCCAAATTTTTTTTCCCAAATATTTTCATGTATTTACACCAAAACAATTTACAATTTTGCAAAAAATGTGAATAACCTGAACATATATGAACATTTCTTAAAAGAAGTAAGTACAATTTTACCAATATTCTGCCTGTTATTAAAGGTTTTGTGTATATGTAGATCCACTGCGATCTGTACATTATAAAGTACATGTATAAATGATAAACTGAGACGTAATAATGTTAAGATTACACTTATTTTTTTTCAGTTTGTTCATGTTATTCACATTTTTTTGCTCTAAAACATAGAGAAAAGTTTGGAGTTGACATTATTTATATATTATTCCAAAACACCTCACTGAATCACCTGAATTGTGGCACCTGACTGAAATCCCCCCTCCCCCCCCCCTGTTCTATTCAGTCAGTTTGACAATTATTACAATTAAAACTGACATTTC
>JAPSES010000115.1:3202805-3222390 GCA_029822895.1 Maxillicosta whitleyi
ATGGTACTAATGTAATGATGAAGTAATGGTACTAATGTAAGGAATGATGTTCAAATGGATCATGTGGATGTGGACAGGCGTCTGGATCAGCACGGATGTTGGTCTAATGTTCTAAAAGTGATGTTCTTTTCACCTTCCGTGTTTTTTTGTGTTTGGGTTTTTTATATTTACTTTATTTGCCACATATGGGTCAGGGACTAAATACGGTAACTTCATGGGTTAAATAGAAATTTATAAATTCAAGACTTTTAAGGCTAAGATCCCACAGGAACCCTGTATGAAATAATTGAAAAAAAAATTGAAAAATATCACAAAAGTGCTACATTCTTATGTCCTCCAATAACACCCTTGGGTTGAAATTTGGAATTTCAGCGTATTTCAATGAGTGCCCTAAGAAGGGGTTTTGCATGACTCAAGGTGACATGGATGTGATGGAAAAGCTCAGCAGATTCCATGCTGCTACTGCTATCAGAGTGGTATGGAGAAAAACAGCATGTGCATGGACTTTGAAATAAATGATCTTTGAGGGAGGTTTTGCACAAGGAATGACAGAAAAAAACATGAAAATGTGAAATACCAGAGTAACGTGTGCAGATACTGGTGAAGTCTCAACATGCATAGCCAGTGTGATCACTTACAAATAACAGTGGTCTACAAGTAAAATGGTTCCAGAATAAAAGTAGTGGTATTTCATCAAGTGTGAGTCATACATAAAAAGAAAAAAACAAAGAAAAGAAACTGGCTCCAGTTTCCAAGATACAGTCTTGGGTCAAAATGTGAAATTCTAGAATTAACGAGAGAATGGGTTTCACTCAAAAGGAATATTTGTCTCAGAACAACTAGATCTACTTCAAAACAGTGTCTGCACATAATAAAACATTCACTTTACAAGTTCTATCTAGTGGAAGATTTATAAATCTACTGTATAAATGTACATAAACAAATATATATGTGTGTAATAATACTATCATATACCTTGAAAACATCAGCAAACCAGCACTTTTGTCATTTGTTTTGCAATTAATCTTATTAAAATACATATCACACTGAGCACATTTAACCTCTAAGGCAGATCATTTCCAAAAAAGTGTAACAGTGAAACTGATATGAGGGAGAAATCTGATTTGCCTACAGCTTCCTCTTAGTCAAAACAAGGTCAGTATGTTCATGTCTAAACTTCCTCACCCGAATACAGAATGTACATTAAATTTTTTTCATGATAAAACTGTAAAAATGTAGAAAAAAAAGTAACATACGTGATAAATTGAGGCTGCATCTCTTGGTGGAGAATCCCTTTGATTTGTCTGCAAAACGTAGTGGGAGGGGCTTTGGCTGTGATGGCTCCGCCTCTTGGCACGTTTAGCCGTGTCATTGGACCGTTTGCCTGGACGGGCTGTGTGGGAGGAGTACTCATCACAGGGGGTTCTTTCGTCCCCACCGGAGAGCCCAACGTAGCGCATGAGTGACGCTTCTGTAGAACAAAATTAGCTACATTAAAATTGTGCAAAAAAGTCGCAACAGTGAAAACGAATTACAAAAAAATTGCAAAACTTTACCACATTTTTACGGGTTGACTATCGTGGATTTCCAAACCTTTCATTGACTGACGTTCTTCATTTGTAACTTGGCGCTGATGCTTTGGTCTTGATGTTTATTTGCGGTGACGTTTTCACGGTTAATTAAAGAATCAATTAAAAAAACAAGGCGGCCTAAAAAGGTCAAGCCACTCAAAGTTTACTACAATTAGAACAGAAGGGTTTGAGTGATTAAATTAAACTTACACATTTGACCTTTTATCAGATTTAATTATTTTCTGCACTACCTATGTTGAGAAAAAAAAATAGTCTAAGGATTGTATTTTTGGAAATACTCAGTTTTCGGACCTGCCAACTTGATGGATGGGGGGTTTGGCGTCTAATACAACCTGATTAATGTTGAAATAAGATTCATTTCAATGCTAAAATGTTGTGATGACAGAATCGTTTTTGTAGACATGTATGTTTTCATTGCTTCTAGCTGGTTTTGCAAGGCATTTTGGGTAATCAGATTACAAGAAGAGTGGTGTAAATAACCACAGAGACGCATCAAACCAGGTTTAGCTGAGGTTATTTAGGGCATATTTACCCAGGAGTTTCACAGCTTTACATAGAAAAAAATGATACAGAATGATCCACTCAAAAATATTTGCAAAAATTATTATTGAAATCATTATTTAATGTAAAAAAAAAAAAAAAAAAAGGCTGCAGTTTGTGCATAAGACAGAGAAAACCTTCCTGATGCAGCTGTGAGTATTTTTTTTTTCTTTCTTTATTTTATTTTTTAAACAACTTCCCCAGCCACCATCATCCAGGAGAGGAGGGACCTCAGGTTTCACTACCTCTCTGCACGGTTGCCACCCTGTCGTCCCCTGGTTGCTAGGTAGCGGCCAGTGGAAAGCGAGACACAGAGAAGAGCTGCTGTCAGCGTCTCCATGGCAACTGTGTGAGTGATTCAGGTGGAGGTCAGGAGGAATAGTGTTTTTTTTTCCTTCCGTTTCTGCCTCTTCTCATCCCTCCTTCTGTCTCCTCTAACCCCCCCTCCCTCTTTCTATTGCTTTCATTCTTTCTCCCTTTCATTTTCTCTGCCTTTGTGCCAACTGTCTACCCTTTTTTTTTTTTTTTTGCTTCCCTTCTCATCCTCTCTCATTTCGTTTCCCTGTGATTAGCATCACAGAGAGAATTAGAGAATGGGATGGAGGTGCATTGATGTTCGCGCACTGATCTCTTCATAATACAGAGAGAAGGGAACGTTTAGCGCAATATAACAAGCTCCTGTGGCGGTGCGCACACACACACACACACACACACACACACACACACGTCGGTACTCACCTCTGCGGCTCTCTCTGTTAAGCTTGGCTGGGTCTTCATAGTCGCCCACCCAGTTACACTCCACAGGCATGGAGATGGGCCTCAGCCTGCCTACAAACACACACACACAGATACACAACTTAATATTCTGCTCTAAAACTCACTTTTTAAATGCTGATGTGTGATGTTTATGAATCCTGCAATCATTTCAACCCGTCTCCAAAACTTTTATTATTACTCTCTCCTCTCTCTGTAGAGCTGAATCACTTTAAAAACTTTTTCAGATGATGTGCACTGGCAGCTGGAGTGCTAGCCTCATGATTGTTTTTTTCATTTTAAGTGCTTCCACACAGCTGAATGAGCCTGAACTCAATACCCCCCCTCTGTTTTTCTCCCCGTCACACGCTCTTCTCCTTAACGACGTACCATATGTAGGCGTGGTGCAGTAAACAGGCTCCTCCTCTTCTCGCCGACAAGACTCCTGATCCAGGAAGGAGTTCGGTGACTCAGAGCGCTTTGCAATGCTGACGCCACCGTGGTTACGAGATACCTCGTCTCCAGACAAGGCTCCTGTCTCGTCTCTATGGCAACAGCAGAGGCGGATTTGCCATCAAACAAATGTACGTCAAAGATCTTCGCTCCCCACTTGCAATTTACTTTCATGTTAGTTCGTGTCATGTCAAAAGAGGCAATTAAAGGCGCAGAACCGCTACCTGGGTGTGTATGGCTCAGCAGGCGGAGGGGGGATGTAGAGGTCTTGAAGGGCGGAGCTTTTAGTGGGTGTTCCTGAGGGTGTGGCTGAACTACTGCCAGGGCTTCTGGTTGGCTGAAAATGTAGAGGTAGATGAAACAATTAACACGACATTACATATTTCTTGAGCTGCAAATGGAAATATATGACTTAATTGTACCAGAATGAATCAACGGCGGTGATACTGAACACGTGAAAAAAAAAAAAAAAAAGTACAAACAGGTTAATTAAAAAGACATTTTGTACAATACAACACAATGAAATAAGAAAATAAAGTCTAAAAATGAACGTACTTGCTTCCAATCTGAGGTATTTACCTCACCTACCCTTTAGTTTGACTGTGCAGCACCTCATTTGATCAATTTTATCGCCTTGTTTTGGACCGTGTGACTTTACAACATAAAACTCCTGCTTCGATTGATTAATTTAATTGTTGGTTAGAGGCTGAAACAACAGAGTAACACAACAACACAGGCTGCATCTTTGCTCTTTCGGTTCATGGACTCAGATAGGCTACCGTGGGAAAAGACTGTATTGTAGTGAGAAAAGGTGACAAAAATATTTTAGATAAAGCACACCTCTACAGATATTAATACATTAAAATGTGGCCCATTCAAAATTTACATTTTTTTTTAATTGAGATGTTTATTAGACCTTTTAACAATGTTCAATATTATTTTCCTTATGATATATTATTGTATCACATTTGATTCATTGGGCATTTTTCTAAATCACATTCACTATCAAATTAGATACACACATTTTGACACAATTTAAATTTGTCCTATAAATAATAAATTATCAAGTGTATTGTTTCAGTACAATGAACTAACAATATAAATGTTATCTAAATGTAACTTTTTGAAAATTACCAGTGACTTTCAGTGTGTAGATGATTTAATGATGGTAGCCATATTGAAAAAGGGAAAAAAACAAAAATAAAAGCCCTTCCACTGGTTGCATAGAACACATATTAGGTCATATACAACATGATTTTAAAGCTGCGAATGATATCCTCACCAATTTTTCATCAAATCTGTAGGTCTTTCCGTGATAATGCACCAGAATCTCTTCCCTCGCGTCTTTTTTTTTATGGATTCGTGATACCGAGGCTGTTTACGGATTTGATGAAAAATCGGTAATGAAAGTCATACGCAGCTTTATGGAAAGTATTGAGCTCGTTGATAAGATAGAGGTGTCAGAACCACACGTAGCAAATATGATACAAATGGTTTTAATGGGTTAAAGTTTGATGTCAGCTTTTCTCAGGCAGTAAAACCAGTTACAAAACCTCAAGCTTAACTTTTCAGTTCCACGTATATGTCTTGTGTTTCTGAACTAATCCTGTTTCAGATCCACAACCGGAGATTCAGACACCCATTTCCACGACGCTCTCCGACTGTTTGTGACTTTGTAGACATTTTTAGAATCATGCGGTGGGTGGAGTCAGACCGAGCACAAGGGCAAAGTGTTATCAACTTCATAAGCAGGATTTTTTGTAAAACAGTTTGTTTGTTTGTTTTTAGCAGGAAATGAGATCTATAAGTCTGTTTTCAGATACAGACTGATATCATACGCCTGGCGCAGATGTAGCAGATACAGCGTCTCTGCCGTGGGGATCCTGCCAAGGTTTTGTTTCTATACAACCTCATTACAAGAAAACATTTTCATGCTTTGGAAAAGTTTGCTACATGATAACCTCTGGAGGTGTTGGGCCTTGTTAGTGGGAGTTAGACCATTACACTGGCATCATCACACACTGGGAGTAACATTTCAGACACCAAGCTGATCTGGAACATATTTCAGCCATATGTAATGAACTAGAAATAACATGCAGACAGATTGAAGAAATACTCAGAAATGATGGGTGTTAAAGTAATGCATTACAGTAACAGATTACCTTTTACTGTGTGTAAGGCATTACTAACTAATTTTCAGTAATATTTAATTTTACATGTTCAATAGGGTTTGTGTTAGATCAGACTGATTTAAGAAACACCCTAAAATAAGCAGTGATGGGTGTGATGCATTACAGTAATAGATTACTTTTTGCTGTAACACAGTAGTGTAAGGCATTACTAATCAATTTTCTGTAATATTTTACTTGGTACATGTTCAATAGGGTTTGTGTTAGATCAGACCAATTTAAGAAACACCCAAAAATAAGCGGTGATGGGTGTGATGCATTACAGTAATAGATTACTTTTTGCTGTAACACAGTAGTGTAAGGTATTACTAATCAATATTCAGTAATATTTTACTCGATACATGTTCAATAGGGTTTGTGTTAGATCAGACCGATTTAAGAAACACCCAAAAATAAGCGGTGATGGGTGTGATGCATTACAGTAATAGATTACTTTTTACTGTGTGCAAAGCATTACTAATCGATTTTCAGTAATACATTATTTTACATGTTCAATAGGCTTTGTGTTAGATCAGACAGATTTAACAAACACCCAAAAATAAGCAGTGATGAGTGTGATGCATTACAGTAATAGATTACTTTTTGCTGTGTGCAAGGCATTACTAATCAATTTTCTGTAATATTTTACTCGGTACATGTTCAATAGGGTTTGTGTTAGATCAGACCAATTTAAGAAGCACCCAAAAATAAGCGGTGATGGGTGTGATGCATTACAGTAATAGATTACTTTTTACTGTGTGCAAAGCATTACTAATCGATTTTCAGTAATACATTATTTTACATGTTCAATAGGCTTTGTGTTAGATCAGACAGATTTAACAAACACCCAAAAATAAGCAGTGATGAGTGTGATGCATTACAGTAATAGATTACTTTTTGCTGTGTGCAAGGCATTACTAATCAATTTTCTGTAATATTTTACTCGGTACATGTTCAATAGGGTTTGTGTTAGATCAGACCAATTTAAGAAACACCCAAAAATAAGCGGTGATGGGTGTGATGCATTACAGTAATAGATTACTTTTTGCTGTAACACAGTAGTGTAAGGTATTACTAATCAATTTTCAGTAATATTATACTTGGTACATGTTATACAGCACTTGCATTACAACACAACATTACATTTTTCACCAATAATTAAATTGCTTGCATGGAAAAAAAAAAAAAAAAAAGACAGCAGGACGTTAAGGCAGTGGTTTTCAACCTTTTTTGGCTCCTGACCCACGTTTTAATATCACAAATATCTGGTGACCCCAGACATTCAAACCAGAGACATTTGTTTGGTAAAACGTATTTGTTTTTGATCATGTAATAGCAAATAAACGTTAATTTTAGATGACATTTAGCCTTTATAATGTATATTATTATGGACCACAATGACCATTTGACAGATAAACAGAACCACAGCGATTCAGTTTCAGCTTCACAGTCTGTCATGTGTTTTATTTATGCAATTTGCAAGTTTTTTTTTTATTTTTTTATTTTATCAATTACTAGAAATTTCAGGTGAACCCATTTGAACTCCAGGTAAGCCCAGGTGGAATTCTAGACCCCGACATTGAAAAACACTGCCTTGAGGAATCAAAAAACATCAGTAAAGTTCTATTTCCTGTTGGTGTTCAGACAGTGGGTGAAGACGACAAAAGACAGAACACTGGCCACATGGACGTATATGCTCATAACTAACCCTAACCCCGCTTTACAGAAGCTACATAGTACGATCTCTGTGATCATCAACGACAAAGTAAGCTAATGTTTTTATGTCCTTAATAACTTGTAACTGGTTTTTTTTGTAATTTTAGTGTGTTTTTTTTTAGTAACGTGTTTTAATATTGTATATGTAACTTTTGCTGCCTCTTGGCCAGGACTCCCTTGAAAAAGAGGTTTTTAATCTCAATGGGACTTTCCTGGTTAAATAAAGGTTAAATAAAAATAAATATAAATAATGATTAGTTATAATGTTGTAGATTTATCTACCGGCGTCCTCAGCTCCATGTTTAACATGTAAAATGTTAAAAAAAATAAAATAAAATGGAAGAGTCCCTGCTGGGATTCCAACATAAAACACATTTTATAGACTTGCTTTTACGTGATGTTGTCCCTGTTTAATGTTTAATATTTAATAGCATCCTGTTTTAGCTATTAATATTATCATAAAGGAGGTTTTACGTCTCTTTTATTGTGTTGCCCATGTTTTGGCATCTTTGTTTACATCTGGTATCCTGCTGTTGTGCCCTTTTACTGTCTGTAAAGCACTTTGTAAACACGAGGTGTTAAATAAATTAAGTTAATTATTATTATTATTATTATTATTACTGTAGACTACTGTAAACCAAATTCATGCATCCTAAGGCTCTCCTATCTCTTGCATTGGGGGTCATTATTTGACTGTTGGGGGGGGGGGGGTTCTACTGAGCACACACCATTAATGACAGTCTGTATGTAATTCAAAAGTAATGCAGGAGTCATGTAACACAGTAATATCGTAAGCTTACTTTTAAATAACAGTAAGAACTTGCACAACGCTGAAAATAAGTGGAGCCTATTTGGGAGAGAAAATTAAAAAGAACGTTCATTGCGTTTGTACATTCATCAGGTACGTTGGGTGACATTTTGAGTGCCTTCAACGAGATTTCAGCAATTTTCTCTAATAAAATCCCAACTATGTGACAAATGTGAATCCCCGGAGAGGGTGTCAGGGGCTGATGTGGTCACACAAACACAGCGATGAAGGGCAGGAGGAAAAATGTTGTTTTCTCCGTGTTTACTCCCGACTGTGTAGATAATCAGTGTTAATGAGGGGGATACATTTCACAATTTGCAGTAGCACTGGGAATGTGGGTGGAGGGTGTCATCAATTTTCTCTTCCCATTCATCCCAGCGAGTTTTAGCTGGCAAACAAAACCATGCTGAGCCACAGTACCCTGACCTAATTACACGCTTTGGCTGAGGCCGTAAAGGGAGAGCGTATACCGCAGGGAATTATGTGGGCCAGTGCAGCGTTTTAATAAAGTCTATAAAAGGTAGAGCTGGTCCCACCTGCAGAGCCAGGGGTTTCCAACGCATGTTCTTCAGCAGAGCAGGGGCGGAACTGAGAGTGCTCTGTGGACGCTTCTTCAGGGTCAGGGACACGACGCCTTTATCGGCCCGGAGCGAGCCGACCAAGTTACGCAACTGCCAGCCCACCTGTGGACCGGAGAGGACGAGGGTCAGGGCAGACACTGATCAGGATCATCTGGACAATTAAGAACGTAATTACAAAGTAGATCAGAATCCAGCGTTCTCTGTGCAGCTTGAATTCTGTCCACGTCGTGATTGGATTGAGCTTGTTGAGCCTTCTGTGCAAGGCAAGTGGGTGTGGAGGTGGTAAGTCTATCTATAGAGCTTTCATGTGATGTAACCTGCCCTCAATTTGAAAACAAATGTTCCTCATCTTGATATATCCAACATATTTAGCCACAAAACAAAGACGCCAGCATTACTTGGTTTGGAGAGATCTGTGAAGAAACAGACAAAACTAAAAATGGTTGGAACTTTGTTGTTGTTATTGTTGTTATTCAAGGCTCCCTCTCACTTTGACAGATGACTGTTTAGTCATCTATGCTTTGTGGGAAGATTACTTCTAATTAAGCGTTCAGTCTAAAAACACATTTAATGAATGGATCTGAGCTATGAAACTAACTGAAAGGACGCTACATGGAAAGTGTCACCCTGTTATAATATTAAACTTCTTTAAACTCTCGTTTTAACCAGTTGGTTTAATACTGTGTGTGATGTTACTACTTGGGTGCTTGTATGGAACTGGTCCCTAAAAACAGATGATGGGGCTAAAAATTCAAACCAGTTATGAAGCAAGTTTGGAAGCACTTTGGATCAAGTTTTAAAAATAAATACTCATTGAGATGAAAGAGAAACCATTTTTCAGATGAAACACATTTTTTTTAACATTATTTTCCATTATATTTAATATAAAAATCTATATGTAACACGGTCCAAAGGACACGAAAATTACACGCTACTATGTTTTGGAATATCTCTTTATTCTCTCACGGGTACATTTTGGGAATTGAAATGATTACGTGAGGCAAAGTGTTTCACAACATTGGCCGCGGTTGCAAAATCATTCGGGATTTATGTGTTTAACTGGACAGGTTCTGCGTGTAATGTCAGTGGACACGATGGGTTACACACAAAACCTGGAATGAGATGTATATTTGTGAAAAACAGGGATGTCTGGATTAGAAAAACCACTAGGATCATCAAATTTAACACGCAGTCTACATAAGACTATTTACAGACATGTTTCCAGATTAAATGCACCCCAGTAGATTTTCATGTTCCATTTTTGTCCCAAATATTGAAAATCAAGCAATTTCTTTATTTTGGGATGGCTCAGATCAAAAGTATATATATATATATATATATATTTTTGCATTTATCTGAGATCATCCTGGAGGGAAATATTTATTGATTTCTCTTTGATTAATGGGTCTAAAAGTTGGCAAACTGCCAGATATGAAAATTAACCCAGTTTCATAAAAGCACCCATCTTTACATCTTTTCCAATAATATTAAATGAGCTTTATGCAATATTTCCACTATCATACCCACAGTCTGGAATATTTATGTGACCACTAGAGCGAGTAGTGAGTCACTCTGCCCGTCTCCCATGGTGACAAAAGCTAACACCACAGGGCCTTTGACCAAAGCGTTCCAAAGTGACCATATAGGATGAGAACAACTGACAAACCACTTTTGGAGTCCGACAGATCTAAATGAAAAGAGTGGAGTTTGAAATCGCAGCCTTTCTTCTACATGGATGGGTTTGATTATGAGGCTTATGACAGAAGTTATGATGTGACGTTATCACCTTCACCAAGTTTCCATTTGTTCATCCATGGTTGAGACTAAACCGTGACAGTTCTGACCTTGTTTGGACGATTCCAAACAGATCTTTAGTTCAGCTATTGACCACACAACTGTGACACCACAGTGTAAATAATGCAAATAAGGTAAATATAAGAATACCATCGACATTCTACATTTTAAGAATGTTTAATTCTAATCCTCTATTTGTATAAATATTTATAAAAATACCAATTGTTTTTTTATTTTCCTTTATATTTTCACATTTACTTGTTTTTTTCCTACCCGTCTTTCTCTTAGACTGGTGTGTTGTATGTTGCTGTTGTCAGCTGTAAAATTTCCTCATGGTGGGATCGGTAAAGTCTTATCTTATCTAAAATCCTGTGTTTCCAATATGTGATACTGGACTCGACTCAACCCGACCCGACTCGGTTACCAGGTACTATTCCTGGAGATTGTTTTCATTCAGAGGACCTGGTCATCATAGCGATGCTGCACATAACGTCCGTGACATCTCCTTCAATACAACATTGCTGACATTAAAAATTAAATTAAATTAAAATTTTGTGGTTTTGCAGGCTGTCATGGATTAGCCTATCGGTATATTTACTGTAAACTTCTGAATCAGTTTTTTTTCTTTGAAATGGCAGACAAAAATGATAGAAATCAGTGGTCTGCATTTTTACGCATCTCATTTTAGTATCTCAAGTACTAAAAACTGTTTTCTGTGTAATAACAGAGCTACGCAAATAGAGCTATAATGTAAACTATCAGCTAATGCAGCATATGAAGATTCTAAGACAGTTTTATTTTGAGTGATTGATAAAATAAGCAGCTATGAGTTTTAGTTTGAAGAAGAAAACTTGATGATACGATAATACATATGTGATACAGTATGTGGAAACAAATCATTGGTGTTTTTTGTAGCCAAAAGTGTGTTCTGGTCCATGACTTCCCTGCTGTTTAAAGTTCACAGTATCAGTACTACTAATTGACGTTTGTATACCGGAGTCAAATTCTTTGTTTGTGTGTATAAACTTGGTGAATAAAGCTGATTCTGATTCTACAACATGTAAAAACAGACCCGTGTTAACTTAACTTTTAACAAAATCAGGCTGAAAGTCAATGAAAACACCAGTATTTTATAAATACTGTACATGTAAAAGTGTTTGTTCTAGCAACACACACATAAATGCAAATAACATAGAAAACACAACACATGCAGGAGTAAAAACCCCACCACAGTCTGGTGATTGACTTGAATGACTTCATCTCCCGCGTGGATCTTCTTACAGCGGTCGGCTGGAGACTGCAGAGTCAGAGACGAGAGAAGAGAAAGAGAAAGAGAGAGAGAGAGAGAGAAAGGATACTGACGACTATGAATTGATCTGAGCTTATTGATCCGTGCACACTAGTGTGGAAGTTCTACAACAAACCCAACTTAAATAAGCTGTAATATAGCAGAGGTAAGGCGTTTTGGAGTCGCCCCTATGGAATCCGATATGCTTTTATAGACCCGAATGACGTCAGGTTTGCAGACTTTCAAAATACAAATCGACTCTGTAGACGGTTTAACCTCCCGGCGGGTGGGAAATCCAGTTTATTGGTATTTGTGGAGAGTAGTTTATTTATGTCACAGCTAACTACCTGGATATAGAAATGCATATCAATGTGCGAAAAATGAGACTGAATTTCTTACCCAGACCTGGGCATGGTACAGCCTACGGGCCACATGGAGCCTGATAGCTGACCCTGACTGGCCCACATGATGTCAATGAAATATATAACCATAATAGATGCAATCAATACAAAGGCACTGCTTTTCTTTTGAAATCAACGTTTTGAGCACAGACTTTCCGCAATTAGCATTAGCCTTATGCAGTGATTGGTTTATTGGTCAGTTTCAGTCCAGGAAAATGTCAGCTAGCACCGAAAACAGGAAAAACTGATTCAGAATGCAGAGGTTTTAACAAGACATGGAACTTAAGGCCCAGTCCCAATTCAACCCTTGGCTCTCCCACTTACCCCTACCCCTTTGGCCCTTGCACTTGGCAGTACCCCTTGAAAAGGAGCTAGAGTTAGTAGTTGAAACATTCCAGTATAAAAAAGGGACAACCCTTCACGACCTGTTATGTCATCAGCGGTCATGGATGCAACAAAAAACAGATGCAACAACTTTGTTTTTACGAAAAGTATTCACCATACTATGAGTAGCTATTAGGTGTTCGTTGCATGGGCTTTTGGCATTTTTTTTTAGGACTATCATCTATAAACCACAGAAAATAGATTAATAACACATTGAAATGGCGTTAAAGGGTTGATCAAATGATGAAAAAACACCAAAATTTTTGCGTTTCTCTCATCACTGCTACACTTTCTTGCTCGGTTTACCTCCATCTTGCCAATGATTTGAACAGAATTATGGTAAATTTCTCCTGCCCCTCCATTCATATCGTGGTCCTGTTTACAGCCCTCTGCCTTAGCCCTTCCCCTCAGGACTCAGGACAGCCCTACCCCTTCACATGAACATGCAAAATGGAGGGGTAGGGAAGAGGGCCAATTGGGACTGGACTAAAGTATTTGTTCTCTAGGTCACAAGTCTGATGTAAAGGGGAAAAAAAGAACCGAGATATGTGAACAAACAGAGCTGGATGCATTTATTGTTTTTCATGTAAAGTTAATGTGTTGCTGGTTTTGCACATTTTTGATGATGTTTTTGTGAATATTCGTTAAATATTTGTATTCTGTGCTCCACCTTTTTATTGTATCATTGTTTCATTTACTGCGTCTACAGATTTAACCCTTGTGTGACCTTCCACATCCAATAGACGAAGGCAGTGAAACAGGGTCAAACTGACCCCAAGGATTAAACAAAGCGGAGCTGCAAATGTATTGGTCCAGCCTTTAACAGCTGTTAAAGTTACTTCAAACACCCACCCCCCCTGCCCTTACCCCTTCAGTAGTTCCTGTGATCACATGGAGGCCGTCGTAGGTCGACTTTATGTACATCCCCTGAAACGCAAAAAAACAGAGTTTGGGTAAATACAACATTTAGAAAGATGCTCACTTACCCAGAACTCTCCACAGCTTCAAGTCTTTAAGTCTGTGAATACTTTCCATTGAAGATTAAAGCAGTTTATGCTGTAACATCTGAATTCAGTGCTTTGGATTTCGTCAAATGCTGCTCCTTTTTGATTTAATTACTTATTTAATTTGCCTAAATTGGTTCAAAACCATTAAAATAGTGCATGCGCAGTGGTTTAACTGTGTAGTATCCATGCTGTAACCATGCACATGACATGGTTTTGGTGCCTAAGCTTCTCTCATTCTCTCATTTAATGACCTAATCAATGAACTGCTTAATTGTTTCTGGTTTTAAGAGGAGATCACAGAGGGTATGACCTCTATCACAAAGCCAGAGAGGAAGAGATCTGGAATATGCTAGGCAGTCAGAGAAAAGTTAGATTTGTCAGTTATGGGATTTCAGGTCCCAAACTGCACCTTAATATAATTTGTTGCCATTGTTTCCTTGTAGAATAAAAGCAAATGCAACAGTTGTATAGTTTCTATACAGCAATAAAAGCTCAAATATAAACATACAGTTAAACACTTAAAAAAGGGCAGCTGTGCAGGAACAGACATTACCAGGCCTTCAGAGGGTTTGATGTTGGTGAGGTGAACCAGCTCCAGGTGGGCTGACTGAGAAACCAGCGGGTCTGATGAAACACACACAATGTGCTCACACACCTCCGACAGAGTCTTACACTGTGGAACAAAGCATACGCCATGACAGGTGAAGTTAGTTTGAAGGCAAAACAGAACTGCAAAGAGACTTAAGCCTCGTGTCAAGGGGCCCTGAACACAACTCCAAATGCATGCTAATGTCACCTCACGTCTGCTGGATGTGTCGGTACGTGATTGCTCGTACCGAAGGCGTTTAGATATGCTGTTCCCTCTGCTTGAAATCAATTACAAAATCCTGACCTGACCCGAAACTTAAGGACCAAACTGAACACTTTCAAAGTGATACTCAATACAGTGGAGGCAGAAACACAGCTGTAGATATTTTTCCCAATTAACTTAACCCTATAACACCAAACGTATCATATTTGATAAATGACTTTTGAAGCCCTCTACATGAGTGTTTTTTTTTTTAAACCCAATGTATACAATTAGATACATGTAATACACAGATAATCCAAAATGTCATTAATGTGGAAGGAGGCAGAACTTTGATGGTTTTGAAAAGGAATTACTTGTTAGACATGTTTGTGCTATATTATGGTTTTTTGTTTTTGTTTTTTTTTTGTTAAAAAATAATCGTATTTGAGCTTTAAGACCTGATGTATCAAATATGATACAAAAGTGAAACTCATACATGGAAATTGATATTTGAAAAACATTTTGGACCAATAAAGGCTCCAGTTTCAAAGAACAGGAATTTTCTATCAGTGATTTAATAGTTCAGGCTTTACAGGGTTAATATATCACTCTTATTATACGTTATATTATACTTGTCTTATATTTCATATGACGTCTGTGTATATGTATGTGTAGTTTTTACTTAGTCTGCTTGTCTTTGCCAGGATTCTCTTGTTCTCAGTTAAATAGAGTCTTCATAAAAATAAAAAAAAATAAAAAAAATCGAAATACATTAACCCGTAATTACTGACACAGCCACCAAAAGCATTTACTGATCTAAACTGTTTAATAACTGTTGATCCACTAATCTTACATACATGTATTCAGAGTGTATGTAGTCAATGTGAAAACACCATCATCTTCTACAACATCGATTCAGCAAATAAAGCCCATTGAGTTTGATAAATAAAGAGTGGATCGAGACATTTGGTTTTACATTCAGTTATTGATATATTTGCTGAAAGTCATTTTTTCTTAATTTCTCCTATTTCTGATATAAAAACCTTTGAATTTACTCTGACATTTCATGAACATATATACATGATCAATTAATTAAATGTAGGAAAATACATCATTTTCACTGAAACAATGTAAAACACAAAGGATAATATTATGATAAATGACGACAAATCACTTCAGAAAGGGTATATTTAGAGGAAAAAAATAGCTTTTTAATTTTTTCTGTTTCTGGTATAAAAAAACTTTGAATTTACTCTGTTTTCATGAACATCCACATGAACATTCACATCAGTGAATTAAATATAGGAAAATATGTGATTTGCACTGAAACCATGTAAAATATAAGGGATAATATTATCACAAATGGTGATAAATTACCTGACAATTATTGAATATAAAGTAAAATTCATTTGGGAACTGCCACAGGAGCAGCACCTGGTCTTTATGGGTAAAATATTCACATTACAGGATAATATACCACTTTTTCTTCATTTTTTCCCCTATTTCTGATATAAAAACCTATGAATTTACTGTGTTTTCATGAACATAGTATCACAAAAGGTGATAAATTACTTGAAAATGATTGAATATAAAGAAAAATTCCTCTGGAAACTGCCACAGGAGCAGCACCTGGTCTTTATGGGTAAAATATTCACATTACAGGATAATATGTCAAAGTTGCAGATGCAGATTTCACTCATAGGCATAAAATACACACAGAACATAACATGTTTTCTTTATCCGTCTGCATCAGAGTACACGACCTTCCAAATTAATTAGATTCACACACTTTTGCAGAAGCAGACTCTTTAACCTGTCACAACAGAAAGAGCAAAGGTGGAACTAATAACATTTAGAACGGTTCCTTCTGTGAATTACTGCACTGTTACACAGCAATTAGTCTGTTCTTGTCACCTGTGTTCTACATGCATCTGATCCGAGCAAAGATTCGCTGGTGTTTTATGAGGAAAGGAACGTTGTTAGCGCTGTCATCATCCCGCAAGCAAAATTACATTAAGCCATCCTTATCGAGAGACAAATGACAGGAAAGACCTCCACGTAGTCTCAGTAAACCGGAACAGCGTCAGTGTTGGCTTTGATCCTCCAGGTCTGTGAACGCCGCTGTTCTTATTAAATGTGTTTACGCTCAGTGTATCTTTTTGTAATTGGATTTTCTTTTCAGAAATAAAAGAAAAACTAGCGGTTAATTGATTTTGTCTTTAAAATGGAAGCATTAAAATTTTAATTTTTGAGGTGTTTTTAGTGTCAAAACACATCAAGAAAATGTAATGTAATGTTCATTTTCTCTTAAAAAACAACAAAAATGGAAAAACTGACCAAAAATGCCTGTTTTTTTTTTTTTTTCCTGACACTGGATGTTGTTGTTTTTAAGGATAGAGCATTAACGCCTAGGTCACAAAGATTCTTATGAATGATGGGTTTGTACTAGGGATGTCCCGATACGATCACACGATCGGAAATCAGCCCCGATCACATGATTAACTCGATCGGAATCGGGCATTATCTCCCGATCTGGACTTGTATTTGTGTCTATGTATATTCTTATTATATATTTTTTTATTAACACTTGTTATATCTATATATCTGCCATTGATTTGTTGATAAAATAAGGTGAACTAAATAAAAAAAAAAATGGAGCATTGTAAATCTGTTTCTTTGTCCTTCTTTGTTCTTTTTTTTTAAAATAAGTATCGGATTGGGACTCGGTATCGGCAGAAAATCAAATGACTTGTACTAGGGGGCAAAAAAACCTGATTTGGGACATCCCTAGTTTTTACAAAATCTGGACATCGTAGACATAGAAGAAATCGTAGAAGCTGGATATAGAGATGGGAATCGAGAACCAGATCCCAGTAGTTCGTAGTAATTCGTAGGAATAATTTACCTGTCTGCTTAATGGTTCAACTTATCGATTCCGCCTTCATCGCGCATGCATGATCATGTACGTACGTCATGCATACGCTGCATTGTTTTTGCCAGAACGTAACAAACATGGCGTCAAGGCAGGAATGATCTAAAAAGATGACACCAGGTCCACTTGGAACACTGTCAAAGCTTCCATTTCTTCCAAAGGGTGGAATCCCTCCAATATGTGAAAACATTTGTCCACCCAGCATGGGATTAATTTGATACGCTGTTAGTGTCAGGACGCTATCTGGGCCCAGTTCCGGTTCTGGTGTGGGCGACAAACGTTGTATCCTCTCAAATAAAAGATTCTGAATTCAGGGGAAAGAAAGGAAGAGACGGGCCGAGTCAACCCCCCCTCCCCATTATTTGTACAAACTGTATATGTTCTATTTTCCGTGTAGAGATGGAAATATATAAGACAGTTCATGCAAACATACCTTTTATTCCCTCAACCAATGACAGTCGATAAGAGAATAGATAAGAAATCATATTTGTTAAATTCTTATCGATTCCCATCCCGAAACTGGAAGATTCGTACAAACCCATCATTTGTAAGAATCTTTGTGACCTATAGGTATTAGCACTATTTTCTTGAAAATGACAAGATCCAGTCTCAGAAAATGAAAAACTACTTGCATTTTTGGTCTGTTTTTCCATTTCTGTCAAGTATTAAGTTTCTTTTTTGTTTTTAGAAAGAGAAAACAAAAATCTATCTGTTTTTTTTTTTCTATTTATTTGGCTTGTCTGTTTTCACACTGGAAAAGAAAAAAACATCTTGAAATTAAATTTTAGTTTACAAAATGAAAGTCAATTAAGCACTATTTTTTGTTTGTTTGTTTCTGAAAAGGAAATCCAATTAAAAAAGAGACACTGACCGTTTCCCATTGGAGCTGTTTAAGCCATAAAGACCCAGTGCTACTTTTGTGGCAGTTCCCAAATTATTTTTTTTCTAATTAACTTTTATTAAGGAATTTATCATCATTTCCTCTAAATATTTTGCATTTTTGTCAGTGAAAATCTGATATTTTCTTGTTTTTAATTCACTGATCATGTACTTTAATCATCATGCTGAGATTACATGCGGGGCTTATCGTTCCGAAAACAGAGAAAACTGAAGAAAAAAAATACGTTTTTCAGAAAAATATATGAACTGAACATAAACGTGTCTCCATCTGTATTAAACTACTGACGACTCAAAGTAGATACTATTAAAGAACATTTTGTGGAACCTTTTAAATAGGTCATGTTTTATATAAATGTTCTTAGTTTAGAGATTTATCTATTATTATAAAATAAACAAATAAATAAATAAAAACCTATGGGATGTTCTGTATGAAACTTATGGAGTAATATAGGCGATCACAAGGTTATTTAAAAATCACCAGACAGTCAAATAGGTAGCATTAAATCCAAATAAGATTACAACAAATACAGATATGTTTTGTGTTTTAACACTGTGCATACATTTCTTGCATTTTCTTGCTGCATCTTAAATAAAGACATGTGAGTAAGACATGCATGCTCATAAGAAACCTGAAAAAAAAACAAAAAAAAAAACAAAAAAAACTGTACAATGTTTATGTCATTATGATAAAAAAAACCCTCACACTTACCAGTATTTAATTCATTGTTATTAGGGCAAACTGTCACAAATATGCATTCAGTGCTTAGTTTACTTGTTAGAATTAATTACTGCTTGATGGATTTCTTCGTCTTTATTTGGAAATTGATATCCTGGGAAAAGGGCACATCTGCCCGAGAGTAAATGTTCATTTACTCTGGCAAATCATTCTGTCATCGCTGCCGTTCAAAGTGATTTCCAACGCTCCAGACCAATCACAACCATTTATCCGATACGGGGCGGGTCTGATGTAATTTCATACGATGACAAGCTGTCACCTGCAATTTGTCACCTGGAGCGTCGGCTTTCATGCATTCAGGAAAAGCCCATAGTCCTGATTTAGAGGGAGTCCCTGAACGCAGCATGAGTTTTTGTTATTTATTTGTTTATTTATTTTTTTGTAATCTGACAAAAAAATGTTCAGCCTATTGGTGCTTGGTGTGTGTGTGTATATGTATATGCAACTTTTGACCTTTATAATCTAAACCTTTTTGCTGAAATTAATTTGTTTTTGATCATGTAATAGTTTGCTATAATATGTTGCAAATTCATGTTAATTTTAGATAACATTTGGGTGATATAATATAGGCAAAAAAGCTAATTTGAGCAAGAAGAGAGAATTAGATGGTCATTGGTCAGGATATGAACAGTCAGTTCAGTTTATATTTAGAAGGATGAACATTTATACTGAACAAACAATAACTAAACTATGAATTATGAAAGAGCTGCAGCATCTGAAACTGACCACAGTGAACATGTGA
>JAPSES010000115.1:3252866-3268460 GCA_029822895.1 Maxillicosta whitleyi
ATGAAGTAATGGTACTAATGTAATGATGAAGTAATGGTACTAATGTAATGAATGATGTTCAAAGGGATCATGTGGATATGGACAGGTGTCTGGATCAGCACTTACAAAAATAAAATATATGTTCCTTTCACCCTACATGTTTTTTTTTCTTTTCTTTTTTTTTTACCCTGCCCCCAAAGGTCATGCAAGGGGTACTGTTTTTGGTTCAGTTTAATTTGCAGCAAACTGTTGGTTGAATTTGTACCATATTGGGTTCATAATTTACCAGTGACGCAGAATAGATGTGATAACATTTTGGGAATAGTAGGTCAAAGTTCAAATGTTTTCCCCATTTACTTATAATAGCCAAAATGTCTATGAAAACATCGATTTTGTTTCAATTTACTTCGAACTTGGCACATATACAGAGGAAAGTCACATGCTGACATCAAGACATGACATCAGCTGGATCGATGCCAAAATAAGTTGTAATATATGTGAAGGATGGGGTTTGTTGTGCCTGGCACCACTTGTTATATATGCTTATTGGATTTACTTTTCTTTTTTTTTTTTTTTGCCACTTATAGGCAAGGAACCAAATATGGTAACTTCATTAACGTTAATTTTCTACATGACATTTTTTTTTAAATTGAAAAAATTTCACAAAAGTAATAGTCTTACGATGTCCTCCAATAACACAGGGTTAAAAGACAGCAGTTCAAAATTTTCACACATAGTAGAATATTATTGAGATCGTAGTGAAACGCGGCTCATTGCATAATTAGAATTAAAATGTATTTTAATTGATATACGGCGGGAGATTCATGAAGGCAGTGCTACTTTTATCCTCTCAATTAACATTCATAACATCATGAGTCACAGTATATGTGTCACTGGATCTTAAATCTAATTATTTATGCACGTTTTAGATTCAGTTTTGAGTGTGTTAACACAGGGTCAGGCTGTATGGCTTAACTGGGCTGTAATTTATCCAAGACAATGTCAGCATATGCACAAAAAAAGTGCATTAACAATGAGTGAATCAACACTTTATTTAGAAAAGTGGCCAATGCAATGTAACTTAGCATCAGTTTGCCATTTAATTTATTACCTCAGTGGACTCGCCACCGCTGTAATGTCTTTAAATCCAAGTTAATCAATGCTGCTAATGTCCAAGGAGCAAACTACAAACATTTTTGCTGCAAACCTTGGAGCCTATTTAGTGTATTTATCCTTTTTTTTTTCTTTCTGAGACTTTGTATACACTGATAAGCATTACTTTAAATGTCACAGTGCTATCCAAAAACCATCCATCTGCATTCCTATAAAAGTCACCCCCAACTAAGATCACATGCATAGAGGAAATTGCATTTTCTGTGGAGATGTCACTGTTTGCTCCCTGCACGTCCAGAAGTCTCCTTCTGGTTTGCTATTGCGGTCATGGAACTTAACTACGAACTGGAGGAGCTCGGAGGACAATTTAACCGTGGCTCTTAAATCCAGGAGGACGAAGCTGAAACGCTGTATAAAACGTATGATTTAGGCAGTTCTGAATGCCCTTCACACTGTTATAAGTATAAATGATATATCACTTGTTTTAATGGGACTAAATTACAGTACTGGCATAGTGGCCTAAGACTTGGCTGTTAATATAAGCTTAATTAAGCGTTATTAATGGACTGAGCTTCAGTTTTGGGGTAATATATGATGCCAGATTAGTGTTCGCCAACATACAGCATGCTATAAATAGTCTGGCAGCATGTTGCATTGTATTGCAGTTGAGGTAAATAAAAAATTAACAAACGCAATCTGAAACAGGGCATTTATTTCTGAGGCACTGATGGTAAAATCTGATTTTCTGATGTAAAACCCCAGTGCGCCTGCAGAAAATGCAGGATAAGTGTGCTACGTCACATTGTCTACACGGATCCATTATCCACAAGAATAATAAACGGCGAGCTGGAAGCTGGAAAGCACATTGTATCAGCTGTGGTCATTTCTTTTTAATGTGTAAAAGAGTTTTACAGTGTTCACCAGGCCTCTGGGTGCAGACTGAATCGGACTGCCTCTTGAATTATGCATGACTATAATTTCTGATAACTACAATTCTGATATGACAGGCAGATTTATAAACAAAACTCAATTATTGAACAACAAATATTGCATTAATGTATATTAGGCTACCAGTCCCTGACACCTGTACTGCTCTTTACCCACTAATCTCAGTTTGACAGCAGTGGAGAGGATAAGAATTGACATGTTTTAGGGGAAAGCTCAGTTCTATTGCTTTTTTTTTTCTATTCCTCTCATGATAAAAGTATCTCTTCTCAGGGGTGAAGTTTGGCCGGCTCTCCTCCTGTCACTCACACATTACATCATCACCCACTAATCATCAGGTGCCAGGATGATGCACGGTCTCACACACACACACACACACACACACACTGAGAAAGAGAGAGAGAGACACCTCCCACGCACCACAACATCTCGCCAGCCTCTGTCTCCTCTGCATTAATGTCCATCAGTCATGATTAGTTGGAGCGTGCGCGTGCGTGTGAGTTCGCGTGCCAATCTTCCCGTGTCTATGTATGAGTGCGTGAGCGCGCGCACTCACCTTTCATCCAGTCCACCACCTGGCTCGTGCTCCATTTGCTCACCGGCTCCATCACCAGCGCCATCGAAGAAACTTTGCGCCGACTCTCCGTTGCGCTCAAGAGGTGTTAACCCACAGACAAAAGCTCAGTCAAACCGCGTCCCCTGCCCGGCTCTCCCACCCCTCCTCCTCCCCCTCCTCCTTTGCAACCAGGTGACTCCTTTATACTCTCCCGGTCCGGTTTGTCAGCCCCGTGTCGTGTCCCGTTAACGCAGCGCAGCCCTCGGTGCGGGGCAGCCCGGACGTGTGCGCAGCGGAATCCGGTGCATTCCCCTGCGCGTGTCGGTGTGACATGTGTCGCCAGTCTCTAACGTTCTTCCCTCCCGTGTTGCCAGTGCGCTAGTCCGGCTCTGCGCTCCCGGTGTGTGTGTGAGTGTGTGTGTTTGTGTGTGTGTGACAGAGGCAGATAGAGGAGTGCGTGTAGGTGTGCGCGCGCAGGCAGCAGCGTAGGATAGATAAGTCACACCGGGCTCAACACACCCGACAACATCTCTCTCTCCTTCTCCACTCTCTTTTCTTTCTCTCCTCTCTCTCTCTCTCTCTTTCTGTCGTGCACGCGCCCTGTGGGAGGGTGGGTGGCTCCGCGTGCTTTATATTTCCCTCCTGAACGATACTATCATGCACATCTGACGAGGGTAAAAGATTCTCAGAAGGTGCAAAAGACGATTAATCTAGCTTTCAGTGTGAGCGAGTGTAAGTGTGCGCGCAAGTTCGTGCGTGCGCGTGCATGTGTGTTAGAGAGAGAGAGAGAGAGAGAGAGCAAGACCATCCGGGGACAAGTAAACACGGGGTACCTAAGTCACTTTCTGCTTCACTTGGCTGTTTGAGGAACCTAATGAATCTTCAGTCAACCTCTGCACCTCCATCCAAAGAGCAGTAGGATCTACTTCCACACCTCTGCATCCTTTCTCATCCCTTCATTTATTTTATTTCTCTTCTTTCTTCGTCACTCAGTTTCATCTTTACACCCTTTCTTTCTGTTTCACTCTTTTATTTTCAGTCTCATCCTTTCTTTCTTTATCATAGTTTCATCTTTGCATCCTTTCTCATCCCTTCATTTTTTTCTTCTTTCTTACTCAGTCTCATCTTTACATCCTTTCTTTTTCATTCTTTATCAGTTTTATATATTTTCTTTCTTTCTTTCTTTCTTTCTTTCTTTCTTTCTTTCTTTCTTTCTTTCTTGTGTGACAGTGCTTCCATGCATGTCATAAAGGCTCAACTCTGAATTCAGTTTGATTATAACAGGCCAACGTCACAGATTCAACCAAATATAAAGGGGAAAAAAAGGTACATACCATAGACAGTTGTTTTTTGTTTTGTGAGTAAAAATTTGGAAAAAAAAACAATAACAATATATTTAGCAAAATGACCTGATATTATGTAGAACCAAATGACTACATAAAATATAGGTGGAGATTTAGAGTCAGTGTTTTAGACAATACTCTCCACCACTGTCATCAAAACACCACATGTTGGAATAATTATACATTGCTGGTGCATTGACGCTGTTCTAACACAATTTATCTTAGGTTTTCCTTTAATCTGTCACCCATTATTATTATTATTATTATTATTATTATTATACGAAATCCTACTTCTGGCTTAAACAATGTTGTAAAATTTCAATTGGGATCATACATACTACTGTCAAATTACATCTAAAAACAACAGTCAGATGGCACCTCCCAGAAAAATATCATATCTAATCAATTACACGTACTGTAAAGTATCTTTGTTCATGAAATTTAGTTTCAGGGGGTTTGGATAAATGTGCAAACTGTAGCTTTCGAACACATATCTTTAATATTTCTGTTTCATTGAGTAAAGATCAGACAAGTCCAGTTTCTCTTAATGTGCATGAATAAACCACTGTAGTCTGAATCTTAGCAAGCATACAATGCATAATGATATTAATTAATGTCCCTGACCAGTGTTCTAATTGTGTGTGTGTGTGTGTGTGTGTGTGGGGGGGGGGGGGGGGGGGGGTTTTTTTTTTTTTTGAAACACCTGCAGACATAGAGGAACTCTACACAGACAGTTCAGTCATAACCAGAAAGAAAACAAAGAAGTGACACCAGTTACATCTGATCCAGTGCTGCGTCATGTCGTCTGGAGCTGGATGTATGCACATACATACAGTATAAAGTGAGCAAGATGTGGTCCAGGCAACACAGCAACAACAGTGAGTTTCCCCTTTCCCATCAGAGACCTCTGCTGGTAACAAGTGTGGCCTGCAGGAGTTGAAAGAGCTGCCCTGTTTCAGAGCAGAGAAATGGGTTGTTGTGTGTGGTTTTACCTCAGGCTTTATTTGTAAAAAATAAATAAAAATAATAATAATTACTAATTGGTAAGTTTATGAGTTTATTATTTTGAGTATTAGACAGACAGATGCTGGTCAACATCTGCTGGGATTAATTAAATAAGTTTGGTGTCCGTTCCCAGGACGTGTTACTCTACGACACAGGTGTCAAACATGCGGCCCGAGAGCCAAATGTGACCTGTGGGATAAATTTGTGAAATGCAAAAATGACACTGAAAATATTAACAATCATTGGTGTCAAAATCATTTTAATTCAGGTTCCACATACAGACCAATATGATCTAAAGTTGGTCAGAACCAGTAGAATACTATTATAATAATAATTATAAAACATTTTTGTGTGATTTTATGTTTTTTTACACTAAAGCAAAAAAAAAAAAATGTAGCAGTTTTCATTATTTATAGATTATTATTATTATTAGTAGTAGTAGTAGTAGTAGTATTTTCCTGGTCTGATCCATTTAGGATTAAAATGACCTACAATTATTTTAACATCCTTGATTGTTAGTATCTTCAGTATATTTTTTGCATTTCGCAAATTCATCCCAGGGGCCAGACTGAACCCTTTGGTGGGCCAGATTTGGCCCCTCGGCCACATGTTTGACACCTGTGATGTAGATGTTCATTAAAGCTCAGAGTATTCAAAGATTATTAGATCAGAAACAGAAGCAAAAGTGACTTTTGCTGCAAATATATTAATAATTGAATGTAAAAACAGTGTTTCAATCCACTGCATTGTTCAAACTCCATGGGTTTTACTGGTGAAGCAATGCTGTAGAAGATGACAGTGTTTCCATGGTAACTACAGAGCCTCTGAACATCCAAATGGGTCACTTTTTTTTTTTTTTTTTTACATGTTTTGATAGGATTAATGGAACAAAAGGTGGTAAATATCAGTAAATGGTTAATTCTGCTCCCACTGCCTGAAACAACATAAAACTGAAGGAAACGGCCTCTTTAAACACATTCAAAGTCATTTTTATTCAATGGGAAAAAGATGAATCCGGATGTAGATGTTTTTCTCATTGACTGAACTGGGTTTTGTTTTGAGATGCTTTTAGGAAACATTGTTGTATACTTTTAGTACCTTTTAAATTATAGATGGTGTTTTATGTTTTATTTATCGTGCACCAAAGTTTGTCTTCTGCCTTTAACCCATCACTGGATTATGCATTCATCACAGACTGCATACTAGGAGCAGAGGGCTAGTCATATTAGGTGCCTGGGGAGCAAATGGGGGGAGGGGCTTGCTCAAGGGCATATTACTTAAAGTCAACCAAAACCTTGAATTACTCAGTGGTACAGAGACATTTATACTGTTCAGTCCAACTATAGGTGGAGTTTATTGTACATTTTGCATAGATTTCAAGAAAAGTGTTAAAGTCACACATAAGGTAGTAAATTCAAAATGAAACCTGTCTCGGTAAAGTGCTTAGAAACCACAGCCGTGAGGCTCTATTTTCCACCTAGAGTTCATCACTAATGGTTACTCATCATCCTTCACCCTCCAACCCCTCAAAATTGCAATGTTTACATTCTCCAGATGGACCGCCTTTTTCCACCTGAGCGCACTGCGCGTGACCCAGAAACTTCTGAAAACACAGGTCACATGACTTCGGACCGGCCACAACAACAGCGGATCATCCATCATGGTGGATTATTCTCCTGATTGTTTTGCCTTTCTTTCTGTGCTATAGATATCACAAAGGAATCACTGAAAACTACTGACAGCGTCAGAAAAGTCCATGGAACTGGAGCTCTGCACGCTCATGTGTTCCGCCATCTTGGAAAATTACGTCACGATGAACACTCGGCAATTTCCGTGAGGTGCTCGATCAAAACAAATGCGTGAAGCTCTGATCCACGAATTTAGTGTACTGTTGAAAATGATCAGATTGATACGAAGGCTTTTGAATTTACGACATTTTGAATTTACTACCTTATGTGTCACTTTAACTCCTCAGCCATTTAAGCTTCAACATCAGCTGCTGGATGAAAACTGGTGTAGAAAAAGAAGTTAACCCTTTTAGAACCATAGTAAATATATTTATTAAAACGCCTGTTTTTTTTTTGTTGTTGTTGTTTTGTTTTGTTTTTTATTATTTGTGTCAATAATTGTGCCAACAAAAAAGATGTACATGTAAATAATTTACACCCTTTTATCCGGAAGTAGAACTTTCAAAATCTGTCAAGTATTTACCATTCTTATGTAATTAAATATCTAAAACTCTGGGTTATAAGAAGAAAAGGGCAAAAACAGAATTTAATTTTCTTCAACTTTCCTTTCATAAATTCTTGAAAAGTGCAGATTGAACATTAATTTAAACTATTTTACAACAACTCAGACAGTTTTACATTTCTGTGAATTTTCTGAGTCATGTTACAGGCTTTTATATTTGTCAATAGACAGGTGTTTTTTATTTTAGCGGTGGTAGTGTCTGAAACCGTTCCTGTCACACCTCTCCACGAAGTAGCGAGGAGTTACGGTAATTTAAAATACACATGCACCACTGTGTCACCGGTGATCCCTGTGGTTTTAAAAGAGTTAAACACACTGTACTGTTAAAAAAAATAATAATAATAAAAAATAAAGGACTGGAATTGTGGCAGATAAGAATGACACAATCTAATCTAATGTATTGTAGAGAAAATGTACTGTATTAATGATTGAAACGATTAGAATTATAATGGGAATACCACAGCAGAATGTTCCGTGAGCTTACTGGTGAATAAGCTGTGATAAAAGCTTGAACTTTGACCAAACAAACATACAGTTCAGTGACGATTAAATAAATATGTTTCACTGCCTCTTTACGGCTTTGAGAATCAAAAAAGAGGAAGTTTCTGAATGTTGTTCTGTCATTTAAGAGGAAGTCGATTATATAGAAGCCCCTATATATTTCCCAAAAATGGAAGTATGTGAATATACAAAACATGGCATAATGGGGAATTAAGTGTTTCCTGGGGGTGTAAACAGCTAAGGTTTGCCACAGTGTTGGAGAAGTCAAGCAGTTTCTTTTCATTATTTGATGCCTAGAGGTTTGACTATGAGAACTGGTAAACCCACCTATTTTCATTTCCTCATCTGAATCATGAGACAGTGGAGGTAGTTCTGTCAAACTGAGTCTAAGGAGAGGATGGTAACGTACAGAGACCTCCTGAGTGCAGTCATTGCTGGTGTGACATTGTAAGTACAGTATGAGCAACTTTATAATTAAGTAGAACTGCGAATTTTAGGTTTGTCAACTGCTGTTGATGGAATGTATTTGTCTCTTTTATTGGATTCATAGGATTTGATTCTGCAGATTGTTTTTTTTTTTTTGTCACCACTTGGAATCTACTTTGGTCTTTTGTCTGCTTGTTTTTTGTTTTTTTGGAAGTGTTCACTGTGAGCAAACAAGGATATAAAACAAAAAAAAAACAAAATGCTAACCGGACGAAGCAAACATTTCAACCTGATCATTTTCATTTGCTCAATGAATGTGATTTTTGATGCCCTTCCAGTTGTTGGATTCTCCCTAAAGAGGTGCCGGATCAGCAGGGATGTTGCCAAATGTTTCAATAGTCACCTCAGAGCAGTTCCTCATGATATCCCACGAACGGTGAAAGGTATCGACTTGACTAAAAACAAAATCTCAAAAATACAAGCATCGGATTTCCTAGACTTTCCTATTCTGACAGTGTTGAACCTGCAACGGAACAATATTTCAGAGATCGGCAAAGGTACATTTTCAAATCTGATTTCCCTGAAGACATTAATCCTGACGTCAAATAAACTTCATAAACTGGAAGATGACATTTTTCACGGTTTGGGCAACCTCACTGAGCTGAGGATTAACGCGAATCACATCAAAATCTTGACATCCACCACCTTCAAATCCTTGTCAAACCTGAAAAAACTGGACATGTCTGCCAACTATGTGCACCCTATTGCAAAAGTTTATTTAGTCATACAGCACATGCCACACCTACAAGAGCTGAAAATAAGAAAAAATCAACTCGCCACTTTTTACTCTTTCGCACTAGCAAACCGCTCAATCGAACTGAAATCACTTGATATTTCTGAAAATCCCATTGTAGTCTTTCGGATTACTGCAAATGTTTTTCCAAATCTCACCTCTTTAATTCTTGACAATCTACAGAAGACAAAGCATAAACTGATATGGGATGTACGTAATAAGACAATGGTGGGTCAAGTCTCGACTCTTGACATTAGTAGCCTTAAGTACACTCCTCTTGACATCACAACAAAATTGTTACAGAGCTTCAACTCATCACTGGACACTCTGAGGATGAATCAAATACCACATGCTCTGGCACTAATCAGAATTTCCTGCACCATCCCGACATTGTCCAAACTGCAGCTCCAACTAAACAAGTTCCGAGTTATCAAATCAGATTTATTTCAGCTGTGCGTTAATATAGCCGAGATAGACCTGAATAAAAATCAAATAAGATCCATTGATGACAACTCCTTCAGATCCCTCCCATGTCTAAGGATTGTGAGCCTGAGCACCAACAATCTTTCCTACGTTCCGACAGCCACCAGGAATCTACCAAGACTTTTGGAGTTGGATATCAGCTCTAACAAAATCCACACGCTAGAATGTCAGGATTTTGCCAATCTGACAAACCTACGAAGGCTGTACCTTCATCAGAACAAAATCTCTGCTCTAAAACACTGTGTTTTTAGAGATTTGACAAGATTGGAAATTCTAAAGTTACAACACAATAAAATCTCCCAATTCAGTAATGCTTTAAAAAACAACTTGCATAATCTTAAAACACTGTATTTACACAACAATGCACTGACTGCCATTAAAAATGAGGAATTTAGTGGCATGTGGTCCCTTCAGAACTTGTCATTACAGATTAATAAAATAAAAACCCTTGAAAAGGAATGTTTTAAAGGACTTACAAACCTTACAGTTATTATTCTACAAACTAATGCTATTACTGCAGAAACATTAGCCAACAATAGCTTCAATTTTTTGAAGAATTTAAGAAGACTGGATTTGAGCAATAATCACATCCAGTACAAAAACACTTCAGCTTTGTCTTCACCACCATTTTCTCAGCTGTCTCAGTTGAATACTTTGGCTTTAACCTCACAGCACAGGAGATGCAAGGCGGAAGTACCATCCAACCTCCTGCAAGGTCTGACTAATCTACTGGATTTGGACATTAGGAACATGCAACTTATTTCGCTTCCCAAAAACTTATTGATTCACACACCTCAGCTGAAAACACTGGACATTAGTACAAATGACATCAGTCATCTCTCATCGGATTTGTTTGCGCCCATTCCAAACCTTAAAAGTCTCTACATATCCAACATAAGACTTTGGTCTTTAGAGTTCCTCAAACAGGCCAAACTTTCCAAGGTAGAGTTCTTACAAATGAGAAAGAATCAGTTCTCAGTTATCAGTGAAGATGTAATTAAGTCCCTGCCAAGTCTTAAATATTTGGATCTTGAATGGAATAGTTTCACCTGTGACTGTGACAACAGCAGGTTCCTTCAATGGGTGAAAGAAAATAACCAGACACAGGTTTTTAATGCCTATGCCTTCTTGTGCAACTATCCCGAAGACCTTGAAGGTACGAAACTCCTTGAACTTGACGTCAAGTCTTGCACAGTGGACACTGGCTTCATTTGCTTCACATGCACCTCGTGTCTGATCATCCTGACTTTGGTAACGTCCTTCACCTACCATTTCCTGAAAGGGCAGCTTACCTATGCGTACTACATCTTCTTGGCTTGGCTCTATGACACAAAGAAAAGAAACAATCAGGTTCCTAATCAGTATGATGCCTTTGTTTCCTACACCACCTCTGATGAGCCGTGGGTCTGCAGAGAACTTCTACCAAAACTGGAGGGAGAGCAAGGCTGGAGGTTGTGTCTACACCATCGAGATTTCCAACCAGGTAAAAAAGAAACTAAACGAACCCTCTGAATCCTGCTATTAAAACACTTATTGGTGTATTCTTCAGCTTTGCTTATAAATTTATGTTGGGAATTATATGCAGTGGAGCTAAAGTTGGTTGAGTCATTTACCTTTTAGTATGGAGTGAATGTTACCAGGTGTTATGATGGTGAATAAAGACAGTAAAGGCTTGATTTAACCCTTGAAGACCAGTGTCTGGGGTTAAGGTTATCTTTAACCTTCAGAGACCTTAACAGCTGCTGACAACCAAAACCATCTACTGATGTTCAGTAAGTTTGGAACCACTACTGTCAATACATTCAATAATTTATATATAGATTTAGATCAGTTTTTCAGAAGTATCATATACAACCGATTTACATGTCCACGGGCTCTGTAGTGAACATGGAAACACCATCATATTCTGCAACATTTATTCACCAGTAAAACCCATGTAGTTTAACAAATGATAGTGGTTATATATGCTTGCTTTTATGTTCAGTTAATGATGTATTTTTCCTAAAAATGTCACTTTTTCTTCAGTATTCTAATATTTTTAAAAAAAACTTTGAATTTGCTTTGACTATTCATGAACATCTCCATAATCTGTATATTAAATATGAAAAAACACCTTTTTTTTTTTTTTTTTTTTAACCAAAAAAAGGCAGAGAATAAGTTGATAAATGACAATAAATCATTTAAGGAAGGTTAAATGTAGAGAAGAATTCATCTAAACGTCACCACAAAAATAATTATAGGTTTAAAAGAGTTAAATGTGTTCAACAAAGTCAAACAATGACTTATCTCTCCTTATACTATAAAAAGTCAATTCATCAAATTGTCTTAACTTGAGTTAAAAGATGGCTATAACTATAGGTAACGTAGGCAGAAATTAATTTGTAAATCTAAAACACTTGCATTTAACTTTCTAAATAAGAAAAAGCAAACTTTCCAAAGATGGTGTCAGAGTTACACAGCAAAACGCTGCAATTTATAGTATTCCTTTTAGTATCTTGTAAATTCATCGATTCTCGGAAAAAGTAAAAAAAAAAAAAAAAGTGACATTAAATGAACCGAATGAAACTATTCGACTGAAAACGAAACTTGAAAAAACTGAATGGACCGTTACAGGATATGTGCTATAAAAAGTGTTCTAAGTCTCTAAGGGATAAAGAGGAACAACAAATATAATCCCAAAAGTAAAAGCTCAGTTTAAACTCATAAAAATAAAACTATAAATAATTCCAAACTAGACTTCATTTCATTTTACTTTCAATTTGGTGACTTTATCACCACAAAAATGCTGCATTAACTCTTTTGACACACAAGTTCTGCAAACCTTATTTATTGCACGTGTAAAAAGTAAAAAAAAAAAAAAAGATGTGTTTGTTTGCTTTTAGATTTCATGCATGGCTGATTGTACAGTTCAACATCTGTGTTATGAATTATCAGCAACTTCTGTACATTATGTTTAATACAGGGATTAATATACTGAATGTATTACTAATTTGTCCAACCACATGCATTCATACTTTAATACACAGTTTTTTTTTTATCTATATATGTAAATGTAATGTTATAGGCATCTTTACTAACATTATAAGAAAGTAAAAATAAAAATAGTTTTTGTTAGTGGTAATGGACTGAAATATAAAATATTGAAATAAACTGTTATAGAAAATAGAGGTAAATAGCTGTACTGACCAGATAAAAATGAGGGTTATTCAAGAAATACAGAAGAAAATAATGAAGATTTGAGGTAATCAGATCCAAATTAACTATTAAATGTCTGGAATGGAATGGTGAATAATGATATTAATATACTGCAAAGAAGAAGACAATAAAAATTCACCCAGGTCTCTTTTGAGTCATGTATCAATGATTTAAACACTTATTTTATGTACATACGTGTGTTTGTGTTGCATGTTTTAAATAGTACATGTATCAGTGGTACACAACATGACAAAAGGGGATTTAAAATTATATTTTTGTGACCATAATATTGATGTTATTATTATTATTATTATTATTATTGTTGTTGCTAATACAGAAAATTGGCTTTTTGACTAATTCTAGCACATTCATGGCAAATTTAAGTCAAGTGATCTGTCCCTGTCAAATACATTAATGAAACAAAATAAAATAAAAAGTTGTGGCTTAAACATATCAATACAGCAGCTCAAATAAGATAAATAGGTCTGAGAAGTTAACAGTTGCCTTAATAATCACTATAAACAAGATAAGACATTTTTCCATGTAAATATTAACTTATCAAAACTATTTATTGTATTTGAAGCCAAAATCAGCTGTTGTACTGATATGTTTAAGCCACAACTTTTTATTTAATCATATTTTATTTTATTTTATTAGTTTATTTGACAGGGATGGGCACTTTAATCAACATTGTCGTAAATGTGCCAGAATTAGTCAAAAAGTCCATTTTCTGCATGAGAAGTTAATAGTTGCCTTAATAGTCATTACAAACAATATCACATTTTTTTCATGTAAATAATAAATTCTCAAACCTATTCATCTTATTTTAAGTTAAAATAAGATGCTATACTGATATGTTTAACAGAAAACATTTTTGTTAGTGTTTTATTTTATAGTATTTTATTAATTTATTTGACAGGGACATGACACTTTAATCATTACCATAAATGTGACAGAATTGGACAAAAAACTGATTTTCTGCATGAGAAGTTAATAGTCACAAAACACTAACATTTT
The DNA here is from genome assembly GCA_029822895.1 of Maxillicosta whitleyi. Lineage (NCBI taxonomy): Eukaryota > Metazoa > Chordata > Actinopteri > Perciformes > Neosebastidae > Maxillicosta > Maxillicosta whitleyi. Next base: position 3,266,473 of record JAPSES010000115.1, read on the forward strand.
TTTCATGCAAATCTAAGATTACATGAAGAAAGTCGACATGGTTATTTTTAGGAATTAAAGTTAATCTTTCAGTCACTAGGGGGTGCTGTTTTTAATGTTTTGTAAAAAGACATGGCTGTAACAATCCTAATTTCAGTTCATGTAAAACACAGTCTTTCAACAAGTGTTAAAGAATGTACATTTGGTTTATCAGTAAGGATGTTTAGGATGTGATAACCACAGTGAAAGTTATAAATAAGCACTTTTTTGGTGGATAAATTATATATATGTTAATGTCTTATATTAATTTTGTTCATGAGCCCTTGTTATTGTGCATAAAGAAAAAATATCTAAATTACTTTTTGGTGTAAAATGTCTTTTAATCTGAATTTCACCTCAGTTAATGGCAGTAACTTCAGTTTCACAAAAACTACATAAAGATACTGCACTTGTAATTCCACTGTAGTCATTACATTACATCATCATGAAGAGCATAGTGTCATTTCTAACCCTTTTTTCCATCATCCTCAGGGAGACCAATTATAGACAATATCACAGATGCCATTTACGGAAGCAGGAAGACTATCTGCGTGATCAGCCGGAGATACCTGAACAGCGAATGGTGCTCCAGAGAGATGCAGGTGGCCAGGTAACGTATAAGCAGATGTTACCCTACGAACATCCACCTGGTCATTCAGTTTAGGTTGGGTTTAGGGTTACAAGAGCATGTTTCAACTTCAATGTTTAATACAGAAATGAGAAGATGCTATCTTTATATACCATGTTAATGCACGTTTAGTTCTCGTGTTCTATCTCTGCATATCTCATCAACGACAATTTGTGAATAAACATGATAAGAGGTCTGATCACTGCGAATTTCATTACACAGTCACATTGTATACTCTTAAAGATGATACAGTTTAAGTGCATATATACTGAACCAAATTACAATATCAAATAAAAAAAGGTGCTAAAAAAAAAAAAAAAAAAGCTACTATTAAATTGTACTTTTCCTTGGATTTAATTGTAAATTACATGAAAATATCGAATCATATTTTGAAATATTGTAAAAAATAAATAATATTCTTACAGACAGATATTTTTGTGGGGCCAAAAAACACGTAAATGGCCTTTAACTGTTTTTTTTTTTTTTTTCTCAATTTCACTGAAGCGTATTGCATTCACACAAAAAATAAATTCAGAAAAATAAATAAGTCAGAAAAACAGAGCTGAATTTATTTTTGTGTGAATGCAATACACTACCATAGAATTTAGAAATACTTGAAATATTTAATACATAAGACAAAACACAATACGTGAGAGATTAAACAAACACAAAAATAAAAGATTATATGTACATGTACACAAAACATTTTCAATAAATTATATACAAATAAAATTTAAATAAACGCATACATACATAATAACTACTTATCCAAATTCTCATCAAATGGGTAAAAAATTATCATGTATGCATTAAAAATTTTATTTTTTTGGTATATTAATTATTGCAAATGTATTACGTACATATACTCTTCTATGATCATATCTGGTCTTTAACTGTCCCAAAAATGACCATAAGTAGCCATAAGACAACTATGGTAGCTCTGTACAAACTGAATTCTCTGTGTCCACCAGGGGGCAGCACACACACACTATAACAGTGCTTCTCAGATCTGGTCCTCAGGGCCCAGTGTCCTCCATGTTTTAGATATTTTATTCTTACAGCACACCTGAATCAGTTATTAATCACCTTATCACCAAGTTCAGTAGAAGCCTGATAACGCTGTAATGGCTTCCAGGTGTGATGGAAGAGGAAAATATCTAAAACATGCAGGACACATTTGACACCATACTGCCTCCTCCCCCTACACATTCATAGAGCAACCAAAGCTCAAACTTTGCACAGTTTATTTATTTATGACTCTTGATTTGCACTACCTCACTTTCTTTAAATGTTAATAGCACCAGTGTCCTGTTTGTCTATTGTTTATTGTTAATCTACTGTC
>JAPSES010000115.1:3268560-3278580 GCA_029822895.1 Maxillicosta whitleyi
AGGCTTATCATTTGAATCAGGTGTGTTGGAAGAGGGACACATCTAAAACATGCAGGATACCGGCCCTCGAGAACCAGGATTGAACACCCCTGGGTTAAACAACATAATAAAAAAAAAGCTCCAGGAAAACATTTCCCGCCCCCACCTTTAATGAAAATACAAACATGACCAAACAGAGGTGTGTATCCTAACCTCGAGTGTATCTCCTTCACCCTCCCCTTCCAGCTCGGCAGCATTCCCCGTACCATCAGATATCATCTCTTTCACCATAGAACAGAACCTGAAACACACACACACACACACACACACACGGATATTGTAACTTAGAATCCCATGTACACACTGCACAAACACCAACACAGACAAACACACACACCTACACAGACACATCTAGAGGTGTGTGTCCTCACCGACCGCACTGCTCCTCTGTGGAAAAGTAGATCTGGAAGTCGTCCGAGTTATCGTGGACGTACAGGAAGCAGCAGCGCTCGTCAAATTTACTAATGCTGCCAACGAGAGTCAGTGGGTTACCTCTTCTGTTTTCTCTTGTGTTCTACGTTTTATAAAGTCCACTTGTGATGCACATACGGCTGTATATTCATACCTAATTCCTTTGATGGACATTGCAGTGAAGTTCCACTCGTGGATCCCCTTCTGAAATAAAGCAGCTGTTATTGTATATTTATCTTTACAGACACAGACGACATGAGGCTATCGAGATATTAAAGGGACTATATGTGTTTCTACTGTAAAATATTGAAAACTGACCTCAAATGATCATTGGAATAAACACCTGTGAAGTTCTGTCAGTATATTGGATTATAGAGATATGAACGGAATTTATTTACACTGACGTACCGAGGGGATTATGTGACCACTTAAAAATGTTTTTTTAAAAAAAACAGAAGTGCGTAATGTTGTTTTTTTTCCCATTAAATCACAAATGCGATGATTTGTTTATTCATTATCACAAAATGACATGAGAAGTCATCCCATAAACTTGGCAACAAACATAAATATAGTGTTGATTTACAGATACATTCATTATTATTAGATATTAACCCTCTATTCCATACTAAATTTTAAAAAAATGATTTAGCTTCCTGGGTGTCCACATATCCTGTGTCATATTTCTTTTAAAACTCTTCTTTTGCTTGTTTTAACATCCATCAAACAGTAAGTACGGAATGTACAGCATTGTTAAACTGCACATAAACATCAAGCATTTACTGGTTTTAGGAAGGGAGCCCACACTTTCTGGAATTTCCTATTTGATCGCTGAAGGGAGTAATGTCTTCTAACCACTGTGCAAATTGTTGTTTGTTGATCGAAGGTTCAGACTAAACTGTCACAGGTGTGACCTGGTTTGTTCGATTCAAACAGATATTTAGTTCATCTATTAACAGCGCCAACTGTACAGAAAACAGAAGTGATTTGAGTTTTTACTGCGGCTGTTTTCTGTTTAAAAACAGAGCTAAGCAAACAGAGCTAAGCTAGCAGAGCTATAATGTAAACTATCAGCTGAAGCAGCAGTTGCCTTTTGAGGAACTATTAAAGTAAGAATCTATAATATAAATTGAAGAAGAAAACTTTATGATACCATAATACAGATGTGTGTGTAAATAATAACCTTTATATTTGATTTAGTGAGTGATACAGTCTGTGGATACATACTGTACATAGCACTGGTTTGTTTGGTGGTTTTGACAGAACAAAGTGTGAGAATTTGAAATATCAATACAACATAAAACCCCTCTAAAAGACTGAATCCCACTTCATCCCTTACCCCCACCCCTCTGTTTAATGCATTGACACGAAGGGGTAGTGTTGTCCCGAATCTCAATTAGACGGAGGGGAAGGGCTGTTTGGTCCTCGAAATGTAGACTTTCCAGGACCGTACTGAAGTACTGTTTCGGTGTGTTATAGATCGTATTTCGTTGATAGATGTAAAAAGATGAACAAAGGCCATGGAACAGAGACAGTTACAGCTGCTGATGGTGTGATGAATATTTACAGAAACAAAGTTGTTGCATCTGTTTATAACGGCATCAATGACATAACAGGTTACGAAGGGTGTTTAAACCTCTAACCCTTGCAAGTCCGTTTCAAGGGGTAGTGCCATGTGCAAGGACTAAGGGGTAGGGCTAAGGGGTGAATTGGGATTGGGCCTAACTGTTCTAAACAGAGTGTGTTATGATTACGGTTAAATCTGATATAATCATCATCTCATAAAGGTTATTTTCTGACCGTTTCAGCTGGAGAAACATGCCAGATGGAGACATTCTTCTCCTCCGCCTCATTGTTAATCGACACGTACGAGGGCTGATAAACCTTAGTCGGCTCCAGAATCAGCACCTGTAATAAAAAACAGAAGAAGAATAAGCTGTTAGTGTTAATACTTGAATACAAAGGTGTCAAATATATGGCCCGTAGACCAAAACTGGTCTCGCCAAAGGGTCCCATTGGAGATATTTACAATCAGGGGTGTTAAAAAGGTTTTAGTTCATTATTCCACATAGAGACCAATATGATGTAAAGTGGACTAGACCAGTAAAATACCATCATATAAATAATCTATAATAATAGTCTATTTTTGTATTTTATTCTATTATTTTTGCTTTTTTATTCTTCTGTATGACACTTTTTTCGTTCATATTCCACATACAGACCAATATGATGTAAAGTGGCCCAGACCAGTAAAATAACCTACAAATAAAAACAGCTGTTTTTATGTCTTTTCACTGTATTTTTAATCTATTATTTTGCTTTTTTAATTCTTCTGTATGACACTTTTTAATTGTATCGCTGTTTTATGTGTTTAATCTATTTTATTCTTTTATTTTGATTTAGATTTTTTCTTCTGTTCAACACTTCGGTCCACTGTGGTTATTTTAAAGTGCAAGACAAATACATTAATGTAAATGTAAGGACAACTGTAAATGTTTTTCTTTAATTTTGGTGTAAAAAAGTAACATTACATAAAAATGTTGATATTCATGAACTATCCTTTCACACAAAATGTGAATTAACTGAAATGTCTTCAGAGAAGTATGTGTAATTTTAACAATATTCTGGCTGTTATTAAATGGTTTTGTATTTGTTATAATGTTATATATGCACATGTTTGAAATGTAAACTGAGGCATAATATTGTTAAAATTGCACTTATTTTTCTAAAGAAATTCCAGGTTGTTTTTAAGGAAACTTTGCAGATGTAAACACTTAAATGACATGATAAAAAAACGTTTTTATTGTTATTTCACTTGAGATCACATTGAGCTGAAAATGGCCCCTGAACTAAAATGACACCCCTGCTTTAATATATTCGAATCAGTCGGATCGTGCATGTTTGTACCGGAAACCGCAGTCGATTGGTGGTGCCCTGTGTGGCCTCTACGATGATGTCCATCCAAAAGTTGAGTCTTTCCCGCAGAGGAGAATGTTCAATGTTCTGCTTCTTAAACCTCTGGATCAGCTGCAGGTTCTGCACCACTGAGCGCAAATACCTGAAGGGTAAAATATGGGTGTTACAAAATGACACAAGAGAAGCAGATTAGAGGAACATCTGTAACTGGGACTATGTGTTTAATAATTCCACCTGGTCAAAGGAGATTAACGATGTATAAAAAGGAATAAAAAGAGGAATGTGTCTGAGAACAGAATTATTCCAACTTTATTCTGTGTGTATTGGGAGAATATCTGAATCAGAATTGTGTCTTAAAATGACAAAAATATGCATATAGTTGATGCCACAAATGAAACTGGACAAGAGTTTTGGTTTTCTAAAGCAAGTCGCACTTAAAAGGGGCGGGTCTTTGTGTTTGTATACAAGGAAGGGCTGGGCGATAAAGCGGTAACGATATATTGCGATATAACTTTTTCTCGATAGAAATACTAAGACTTTTTTTTTTTTTTCCACAAATAGAGTCACGTGACTAAAAAAAAACCTGGATGTGGACAGACATTAAAACAAGAGAAGAAGAAAAGTTTTAACAGAAACATCATGCGGTATGTGTGGCCACACCAGGAAACGGATTAATTGTATAATTTAGTGCAGAGTAGAGGGTTAATATATAATAATAACAATAATAATAATAAATATCAATGTCGTCTGCTATTAAAAAAAAAAAAAATACATACTGCCCAGCCCTAATAAAATATTATGATTTTGATGTTGATCTTTATATCAATCACAGTAAAACTTATATTTTATTAAGAAAGTAACATAGTGTAATACTGTGTCTTTACCATAGCGGTGGCTTGAGTTTGAAGAGCTTCTCTGCAGCTTGTGTAGCTTTGGGAATGTCGTTCGCTAACATGCTAACAGTGAAGAATTGGCCCACGTCCCAGTAGTTATTCATTTTCTCCAGCGAACCTTTACGTCCCAGCAGACTGTTCAACCTCACACCTGTGACAGGAGACAAAATGTCAAAACAGCTAAATAAATTGCAGTCTTTCCACAGAAAAAAAGAATTCAAAAATTTTCGGTGACGTCTTTTTCCGTCACATTTTTGTTCTCTGTCCTGCTACGATTTTTATTACAGTGAATATGAACCTAAAACCAGCAGGTATTCTAGTATTTTATATTAGCTTCAGGTCTGATAACAAGGATTTCATTGAGCTACATCTCACATACTGACAAAAATCTGCACGAATCTGTAAAAATCTGCACAAACTGCATATTTATGGGCAAATTTGGGGATATTCCCTAATATTCCTGCTTCAGATATCACATTTAGCCAAAAATATTACTTAAGCAATTATGCTATGAGGCTAATGTATAAAAACAGGAAAATTTAAAGTATTAATGGTAGTTGAAAACATAACCCTAACAATATTCATATTATAAACCAGTGGTTCTTAACTGGTCTGGCTTCAGGACCCACTATCACCCCTGAATGACAACCTACGACCCAAACTGAAAAACGTTAAACTTCTTAAATGTATTTAATAAAAAATATGGTGTGTTTTGAATCTGGAATAACAGAATATCACAGTACGAAAACACAGAAGACAAGTTTAATGATAAACCAAACTGACCAGCAGGTGGTAATGTTAAATATGGGAATATTCAATTAAACGTTAAATTAGGTACATTTTAACATTAAAAAATTAAGTGCGTTCTGTCACTTATTCAAGAATTAAAAACACGTAGTCTTCAATGTAACTAAAATCATATGTGATGTAGTCGTTGTGTAACAGTGTTTACATGATTTAAATATAAACATTTGGGTCTTCCTCTATGCTCCGAAATGTCTGGTATTAATCCACATTACAGCGCATTACTGCCACCTACTGTTGGGGGGTGTGAATGGATGATGCTCAGCTCCATAAAAAAATTAAGCACAGGATTTGTTCTTTAATGTAATTTTTCATCCAGAGAAAAGCCCACGACCCACTGAAAATGCGTTTGTGACCCACTTTTGGGAATCACAGTCATAAACTATCTATATTATAAAAGCCAAGTGGCCTCTGTGTGTGTGTGTCTTTGGATTCACACAAAATCCAGAAAGAGTTGACTGCTGCAGTTTGGCATATTTATATATTTTTGGCCATGGAATAGACCAATGAAAATGCCAAGTTGATCGGACCAATATTTTGGGAGTTATTAGTAATTTTGGGATACAATCTCTTTGTTATGGTCAGAACGCTTTGGCGGTGACTGCTGGACAAATGTGGTAAAGCATGCATGAATACACAACAGCATAAAAACTACCATATTTAGAACTCGAGGATCCCCACAGGTCAACACGCTAATTTACCTTAAAATCTCCTTAACTCACCTATTTTTCTCAGTTCCATGGAGCTCTCAAACTGTTGTCCAGCAACTATGAGCAGGACGGCGAGGTTGATGCCGGAGTAGAGCGTGGGCTGCAGCTCGAACCCTTTCCTGTACCTGCAAGACGATAGCAACAGATTGATAAAGAGCATCCAGAGGTTCCTTTGTGTCAGTGGTCAGTGGTCTGCAGAAACAGGCTCCCACCATTGGATGGCGTTGTCTCTGTTCTTGGTGTCTTTGCAGTCCGAGTCCAGGAAGATGTCCTTGTAGATCCGCCCACAGAGGCAGAACATGTCGGGCGCTGGGTGTTCGCAGGACTGCAACACCTGCAGCATCACTCCGAGGGCCTGCTCCCTGTCGCCTGGACTGTTTCTCCTTCACATGTTCACATACAAAGATTAATACCATCCAGCAGTTCTAACAATGTTCATAAAAACCCCAAATGGAAACACTTTATTTGGAAAAAAACTCGACCTAGCACTATTGCATCAGTTCCCAAACGACTCTTTTCTCAATATCTAATGTTTATTAAGTGATTTATCACCATTTATTATAATATTACTCTGTATTTTGCATTTTATCAGTATAAATCTGGTATTTTCCTGTATTTAATTCACTGATCATATAGATGTTCATTAAAGCTCAGATTAAAGTTGAAGTTTATTTTATCAGAAACAGAGAAAACTGCAAAAAAATAAAGTGACTTTTCCAGTAAAATATATCATTAACTGAACATCAACCTAGTGTTTCCATCCACTGTCATTGATCCAACTCCATGGGTTTTACAGGTGAATCAATGTTGTAGAAGATGATGGTGTTTCCATGGTAACTACAGAGCCTCTGAACATCCAAATGGGTCATATCTAATGACTATGAAAAGATGAAAAACTGCATTTGTCACCAATTTTTATGTATTGACAGGATTAGCAGATTAACAGAACAGTTTAGAGGAGTAATGGTTTTGGTCTGTGATGGATATTTGGATCTTCATATGGGAGGGGTAAGGGGTGAATTGGGATTGGGCCTATGTGTTTTCCTGACTGACCCCCTTAAAAATTGCCTCCAGGTGTTGTGTACCTGTTAAGGGCGAAGGCATAGTGGAACTGGATCATGGGCTGGGTTGCCAGATCACAAGTGGGCAGCATCTCCAGGGTCTGCACGAGCTTCACCATGGCATCATAGTCCTAGTGATCATATACGATCGATACGAATAACAACACAGCTATAACAATTTAAATTCCAATGAGTCTTGGACATGTGTGTGTGTGTGTGTGTGTGTGTGTGTGTTCATACCTGTATGTCTCTGTAGGAGAACAGCAGGTTCATGACGATGTCCTGGGTCAGGACCTCAGTGTTGTCGATACGGAGTTTAATTCGGGAAAGTTCTTTGGCTAGCTCCTCCCCCTGGTATTTCTCCCTTGCTTTTCTGATATCGTTCAGCAGAGTGTCTTTAAAGGAGGCGCTGAGGGTAGCAGACAGAAAGAAAAGTAAAAAAAAAAGAGACTGAATGAAGGACCTGGGCTTGGACTGAGTCGCAGAATCGTAGACGTTTAGATGTTTCAATTACGCTCAGTCTGTTCATTCATTTTGCTTTAACTGGTAAATTCAGCTGCTACAACAGCACAAAAACCAATCCAACTTCAATATAAGATGAAGTTCAATTAACCCAAAGGTGTAGAAATCTACATATATTGGCTTTTGTTGGTTATAATGTAATGTACAATATAAATAGTCATGAAAATAGAGAAAAAAACAAGTGAGTCCTGAACTATTAAAAACTAGCAAACCCGCTCTAAAAACTAATCAAAATGAACTGAATTAGAGAAAAAAAAAATGTCTAAACTAAATACAATAAAACTATAATGCAACCATTATAACCTTGCTCCCAGCAGTGCTCGTGTCTCACCAGGATGTGACGTGGATGTCCTTCAACAGGCTGGAGAAGCGGTCCATGAGGGGGACGCAGAGCGGCCCCAGCAGGTTGTCCCAGCTGGGCTGCATGTACTCGCTGGCCCTGCGTTGGGCGTCGCTCTCACAGCACATGTACTCATGGTTAGGGGTCACTATGTAGGGGATGAAGTAGTAGTTACCACTGGAAGCCTAGGGGTGAAGAGGGAGGTTAGTTGTTGCGGTAAAATGAATATAAACGTTCATTAAAATCATGCATGGTCACTCAAGCAAAGCCAAGGAGCAGGGTCAAGGGTGTCACAGAGGGTAGGCCTGGGCAAAAAAAAACATAGGATATTAAAATCGAGTGGGCGTGTAAAAATCGATTATTTTTTTACGAAACTCGAGTTTTCCGGTTTTTTTAATCCCCTGTCCCTATAAAATTTATATTTCCAAGCACACACATTTCATTTTTACATTCGCTAAGACCCCTCAAGGCTTTCCGTAATGCATTTCCTGCAGTGCACCCCCCCCCCCCCCAAATTTGTTTCAATATTTGAAGCGAAAACATCCCACTGAGTGGGAGAAACGCTGCCTTCTTCAGCAGGAAAACTTTCTCGGCACTAGCTCTAATGCTAACTCACCTGCTAGAAAAATACTCTACCGCAAAGCTTTGGAGCTGTGTTCTGTAGGAAAAGAACGGAGCAAAGTGGAAAACAAACACAGATGCAATTACCTACTTTATATCTACAGATATGCTTCCACTTTAATTGGTGGAGAAGAGAGGTTTTCATTTAGATAAATTAGTATATGCATTACAGTAAAAGCTTTCTGGGTTGTGTGTGGTTTAACAAATATATTTGGTATTTGGGTCAATGACGTTTTAGTAGTAGCGCACGTCAGGGTGGTGTGACCGCAGCCAATACCATGGATTACATTATGTGTTTTTTTTTGTGTATTATCTAATAAGCACATTCATTACAGTAAACTAACTACAGTTACTAATTAATTTATGCGCATTAGCTGTGGTTGTGCCACCTGACGTCCGACCCCAAAAAAACGTCATTGACCCATTTGTCCCCTTTACTGTATATGTGAGCTCTAGTGTTTTTACCTGAATCACACATTTATAACAGGTTTCCTCAGGTATTTTGTTGCTTTAGTAGCTCATCGGAGCACAAGTCTATGAAACTACAGAGCACAAGCACTTTTTTTCTGGTGAATACAGTGTTTATAGACGGAAGCACTTATTGTTATGAAAATAAATGTATATTTTGGAAATAAATTTACAGTGAGTTAAAATGGGGTTGGGTGGCATCAAATCATATATTGAGTATTCTATTTTTTTTCCTTTTTTTAAAAAGGGGAGGGGGGTTGGGGTGTGTGAATCGCCCAACCCTAACAGAGGAACCGCCCACTACTGTTTGATTCGTAACTTTTACACCAGACAAGTTTAAGACAAATATTACAGATAATTACAAAGGTCTAAACGTCATCTTAAACATACTCAAAGGGCAAAATATTGTTTCAAATATTTGTAAATGAAAAATATCAAAAACTACTCCGTCACAGATGGACAAAAAAATTTACATCTATTTCTCAAAAGCAAAGTTCTGACATTTTCATCCTAAAATGTATGTTATGTTTACCATAAACCTAATAATTGGTTAGAGGAAAACAATGTTTTATCATATCTAAATAACAAGAGTTTCGACAAATGGCAACGACACTGATGGACAATAAAAGTAAATATCAAATGAAACATTTTTTATTTCAATTATTTTCCCTTAGCAATATCATATACTTTCATAATATTATTATCATTTTTATCATCATATTATCATTATTATCATATTATCGTTATATTCAAATGTATTTTGCATGTATATATATTAGACACTGTGTTTAGAATATGACATAAATACTATAATAGTCAAATATCAATGCATTTGGAATATATTTTGTTAATGTATTAGAGTTTATAAAATGAACTTGGAATGACGGCACAAAACGTTGTCACTTTCCAACACTCATAAACTCCTAAAAAAAAATTACAATTTTTTTTCACATTTCAAAATAAATTTTCCTGAAAATATAAGCAATTACCTCCCCTAAAATATAAGTTTGGTCTGGATTTATTGTAAGAATACTTTTTGGACCCGATGTTAACCTGTTAACCTTTGACTTCAGTCCAATGTGGTCAGTATTTGGTAAATGCTTGGTATAAACAGGCCATGAAACATATGAATAGCAGACACATGCTGAGTATGTGTGTCTGTGGGAGGGTGTGTGTGTGTGTGTGTGTGTGTGTGTGTGTGTGTGTGTGTGTGTGTGTGTGTGTGTGTGTGTGTGTGT
>JAPSES010000115.1:3278680-3295505 GCA_029822895.1 Maxillicosta whitleyi
TCTATCTATCTATCTATCTATCTATCTATCTATCTATCTATCTATCTATCTATCTATCTATCTATCTATCTATAACTCTTTAACCTAATGGTGTGAAACCTTTGAACCATGGATGTTTACAGGATATTAAATGGAAGCACTTCTTATCAGCTTCATATTATGTGTGTTATAAAAGGAGAAAATACCCACATTGAATACACTTTGGATTGGAAATGTCAGGAATTTGCGTGCTGATTAAAAAAAAAAAAACTCTTTTAGCTTGCAAGAGACAGCATGACATAAAACATGAGGAAACCCCTGCCCAAAGTGATGTAACTTCATGTTTGTTCATACCGTCTTTTTAACCTCACCTATAAGCTATACATCATAACTGCAAAATCAAGCCGAGACAAAAGTACTTCATGCTTTGCAAAAATACCAAAAAACCCATAAAGCAGCGTCAGACTGGGAACTACTCTGCTTTTTCCGGAAAGCCTCCTGTGGATTTATGACACATGTAAAGGAGTGAGGTTGAGAAAAAGGAAAGATGAAAGGGGAAATTGCAATTACTCACCCTGACGAAGTTGTCTGGAAACAGCCCCCTTCTTCCGCCCAGCTCGCCCTCCCACCATCCTCCATCATCGCGGCGTATGTTTACGATGATGTCACCCACCGTCAGGCTCAACTCATCGTCCTGCTGAGCCTCATAGTCGAACTCCACCACGGCCTCCACTGACACAAATCAAAAGACAGAGCAAGTGTGATAAAAGGTCAAGCTTTGCAAAGGTGTCAAAATGTTGCATATTTCTCTTGCACAATAACGTTGATTCTGATGAATGTGCTGGTTTTATTCATGGAATCAAAACTGAAACAACTGCATGAGGCTCCAATTACCACACTGTAAATTTACATTAATATGCAAATCAGTAACTGCAGGAATAAACTGCATGTAATTGCTAGTTTGTTTATTTGTTTGACATTTTTCTTTGTCAAATAGCAGCAGATAGTGAAATAATATTGAACGCTCATACGCACAAGCAACAGAAACAAGACTCCGAAAATTCCTATACAAATACACTCACTCTATTCGGAGTAAATTAAATTGGCTAAATGTAGTATTTATACTTTCAAATACTACAAATGGCCTAAAATTATCATTAGAGTACTGAGAAGAAATAGCTATGAAGTTATGCCAAGGATAATTGATATTTTACAATGATGGTGTCCTGTTTTAATTTCAGTTTTTAAAAAGGTGCTAAAACAAATTGAAATCAAATCATTTAAGAATTTTACAGACACCTCCTATGCTAGTCTCCCATGTCGAGGAAAACGAACACTGCAGCGCCTTTGACCAAAGCATCAGAAAGTGTCCAGATGGGATGAGAACCATTAAGAAACAACATTTAGAATAATAGAAAGTGACAAAGTGATAAAAGCTAAAATAACTGTTCTAAATGGAAAATAATGGAGTTTGATGCTGAAATGGCTGTGTTTCTTCTACACGGATGAGGCTTATGAAGGAATAAAGTTATTATGGGACATTATTATTATCTTTGCTAAGTTGTTGCTTGTCACGTTTCAGAGTAAACAATGACAGAGCTGACCTTGTTCAGATTTTTCCAAATAATCTTTTTGTGCAGCTATTGATGACACAAACACAGAAATTAGCACAGAAATTTGTGGTCTTCCTGTGGCTGTTTTCTGTCAAAAAAACAAAGCTACCATGTAAACTATCAACAGATCAAACATGTGAAGGTCATAAGACACAGTGTAATTTTGTGCAACTGCCAAAAAAAGCAAGTGGATCCAAACAGGCTATGCTTGGAACTTGGAGCATGGCTTGGTTCCGAGTTCCGAGAATGAAACTGGTTCCTTTTACAGATTTCGGATGTGGTTTCGAGAACAGAACCAACTTCACTCTGCCGGATAATAAACTGTGGTCTTATTTAAGATCAAACAGACAAATTTTGGTGGTACTTCGCAGTCACTCTGTTGCAGTGAGTGAGGTCACCATTAATATTGTTTCCCGTCTAGACCAGATGTGGACACGCCTCTCATCTGGCCACACCCCCATATCAAAAAGACGTCAGAATGTTTTGCAAATGCAAAGTTTTGTAAACATTGAACATGTTTTGTAAAAACAAACAAAAAAAAATGTAGGAGAAAAATAAGTTTTATAGGTGCATTTTTAAAAGAAATATATATTTTTGGTTTACAATAGGCTACTTTTTATATGTTTACAGTGTATCATCTGGCCTCATGTTGGAATATCAGTACAACACAATGTACCTTTAAGGTCTGTGTTTTAGAGTGAATTGCTAATGAAGCTAATATTTATACAAAATGCAAACACACTTGATGTTTCACTCTGTTACTCTGTCTTTGTAAACACCATGCACACAAACACCTTGTGACAGCCTGTGTAATTGCTAATGCTGGTAAAAATGTCCTCACATACAGTATAACCTTCTTATCCCTAACCCTCACACAGTCACTCACATTTACACATACACACCGCCAAGGCCTGATCCTTGTCTAAACTGTGTGGGTAGAAGAGGGTGGGCCAGGGGTGGTGGTGGTAGGGATTCAGGGGTAGGGTAACCATGGGAACAACAGCAGAAAGGGGTAGCGATGACTCAGACATACTGGCTTCCTCCCCAAAATGATCACACCATCAATCTGCATCTAGTAAGAGAAGTAATGCACACATGTACAAAGCGGTACATGATAACACCAGCCACAATGAACCACAGACTGCTGTTGTTGTAAAAGTAAAGTGGAAAGTCAGGGAATCAGAGGGAAAAAGTTCTACTGTGGTCCGGAGGATGAGATTCTGGTAAGAGATTAACCAGAGATGAGACAGCAGTGGCATGAATACCATTAACCCTTTAACCCCTGATGTGTCTTCAGTGAGCGTTCTGAATATATGAGTTATTTTAAATACTCACGAAAATTCAGCCATTTGCTCAGTGGGAGAAAAAAATGTTTAAAATACAAATAGAATTGACCTTGTTTTTTCCATAGATATCTGAGCATGCTCAGTACACCCCTCGCTGTGTAACAGTATCAAAAAACTGTGTTTACTGTGTCATTACCAAGTTTTGATCGTGTAACTGCTTTTTGTACTAAAAAAGGCAACTGGACTGATTAAAAAAAAAAAAAAAGCCCCAAAACAAAAGATAGTGGGTCAAAATTCTAATATTTGTTGTTGTTGACTATGTTCCAGCTCAGAGTTCATGTTGAACATCCTAAATTTCTTATTGATGTACGTTCTGAGTGCCTTATTTAGTAAAAAAAAAAAAAAAAAAAAAAAAAAACACTCAAATTTCAACTTCTCTTTTCGTATTTTTCTGTTATTCCACCTTGTTTTGACCCTAAGCCACACATTAAAACAAAACCACCAAGAAAAAGGAGCATAAGCACATATTCACAGCAGCTTTTATGATACTTCTACAGATGCAAAAGCATGTTTCATAGCAATAATGTCTCAGGGGTTAAAGAGGTAAGCCAGTTTTTTTTTTTTTTTTTTTTTTCCTCTGGACACTTCTGTAGGAGCTACCATGATATAGTAGGAGTGAAAACGTCTGGGTGGTGAAGACTCTCGGGTAAGTAGGAGCAGAATTTACAGTGAGTCGATAGCTTGTGGCAGATCGCAAACCCAGTGCAGGACATCACGGCATGTCCACCCACCCGCCCACGTCAGTCAGCAGCACTACAGTACGGAAGAAGACGACAGCTTGTGGCTCGGAACACGACACACTTGGACGAGTGCAAAAGAGGGCGCAAGTTAAAAGTGACACTAAGTTAATGCCGGGAGAGGAACTCTGTCTGGTGTGAAGCCATGCAAAGAGATAAGAAAAGTCGAGCCGATGCAAAACGACGGTGGCGCACCAAGGAAATTAAAAAAGGATGTAACATTCTGCAAGAGTGATGGAGATGACAGAACTGTAGCCTCGGCCAATGTGTGGCAGTATATTAGTTTCAGGTCTTAGGAAATATATAACCACAATGAGTCACTCTGAATTTATGATTTGTATTTTGTGCAAGAGAATGATTACCGATGTGGATGTAAGATGTCCTAAAAAAAACAAAAAAAAAAACAGGAGGAAGTAAAAATACAGAAGAATGAATCTTCCATTGCCTTCAGACAATATACCATCACACTTCACACGCATATGTATTCTTGAAAACAGTGTATTATTACCATCACGCAAAACTTTATTTATGGTTCATTTGGGGGTATTTTGATGTTAGAGGTGTTTCTGTTCTATTTTATGGAGATTCTTTATACTGAACCGTTTCCTAAAAAAGCTGTGTATGGTATTTCTGCTTTAAAATATTTATAATCATAAGTGTTTAGAGTAAAGAGATCTGAAGTTCTGCCAAAGATTCCAGCGTACTGGATTGTAGAGACATGAACTGAACTGAGGTTTATGTGATGTTATTATCTTTTCCAAGTTGCCATTTGTTCCTCCACAGTTGAGACTGAACTGTGACAGTTCTGACCTTGTTTGTTCGATTCCAAACAGATCGTTAGTTCAGCTATTGACAACAAACAACGAACACAATCCAGAGGTGATTTGTGCTTTTACTGTGGCTGTTTTCTGTCTAAAACCGAGTTATAATGTAAACTATCAGCTGATGTAGCACATGATGATTAGAAGACAGTGTATTTTGACAGACTGTCAAAATAAGTGTTTATGAGCATGATTTACTAAAGGTTTGGGCATGTAAAACTTGAATGCGCATGCAAAACGTGTTGAAGCTTACCTGCTGACAGGACGCATTAAAGGTTATGTTTCCCAAATAGGCAAATTACCTCACACAACATGTTTAGCGCGTTTGCTTTGATGATATGGGCGTTTCTGCCAGAGAACTCAAAATTACTGGGAGGAGCAGATGCAAATATTTATTTAGCGTGTGAAATGTGATTTACTAAACCCAAATATAGAGATGTATTGCCTACCCAGCAAATCCCTTTTAGAAGTTGTAGATGAACTTGGGGATGATTTGGGTCCAGGCACAAGGACGAGTCATGCAATACCTTCTCTGACAAAACTCCTCGCAATGTTACATTCCTTGCGTCTGGAGCATTCCAGCGCACTGTTGCCATTAGTGCTGGGGTATCCCACAGTAGGTTTACCAGCATACTGTCTCCATGACGACAACAAGTAGCACATGCAACGTCCTTATTTAAATAGTCAATCACCTGTGACCCTCAAATCAATAGCACATACATTTTTAGTGCAAGCAAGCAAATTCGCCACTCTTGTAAGGCTATAAAAGTACAGGAAAAAAATTCAGTTCAATACGTTATCGGTACAGGGTCTTCAGTTTGATACAATTTTGATCTGTTTTCATTACAGTGCAGGACACCAGTGAAGGGAAGGGTAGCCGGGGTGTGCTCCTTAACTACCAAAAACCGAAAGTGACACAAAATTTTACTTTAGACGTCCGACCTGGCTTCTGTACCTTTCCCATCCTCTCTGTTGCCACCTCCCCTTATTGGTGCCCCAGCCTCAGAATAAAGTGGGTTTTTATTTTTTTATTTATTCATTTTTTTCAGTGCTGCTGCAGAATACACATAGAGGAAACTCTGGGCTCTGCTTGTGACCACCGTACTTCCTGAGTGCGTTCTTCACATTGGCTACACATATTCTTTCGGTACACCTCCACGTTCTACCGAAGGCCCCGAACCAAAACAATTTAGTAGAAACAAGTGCACAGTTACAACCCACGTTATTTGCGATCCACATTTTGAATTTTAGTTTGCAGATGACAGGTTGATGATACCATAATACAAATGTGTGGCAACAATGAGCTTTATTCGGTGAGTGATACAGTTTGTAGATACACAATGTTGATTAGTTGGTAGTTTTGGTAGAACTAAGTGCGTTCTGATACATGACTTCCTCCAGGTGAGAGTTTGGAACATCAATACCACATTAAAAACCTCTTTAAAAAGTCACTTACAGAATATATAGCAATACAATGAGTCACATGCCATGTAATGTATTTTTTCACCAGATTCTCGCAAAGAAACACTTTTTCACTCAAGCGGTCAAGAAACTGTCCACACAGTCAGGAAGGAGGTTGAGGCTATAGCGTCTTCTCAACAGCTGCAGTCAGTTTAGATAAGGGGAGACTGCACATTCCCACAGAAAACAGAAAAAAAAAAACACACAGACCCACTGAACTCTGCAAACCCACCACACTAACATTTCATTGGTTTGCAGCAGACCTAAGTGTTAAACGTGGGTATGTTTCAGAATTGTCTCTGGTGATGTCAAGAGCAGCTGTGTGTTGCCGTCTGTAAAACATTCACGCTGGACTGGAGCCCACTGGGACTCAAACCCACCCACTCCAACTGTGGATCAGATCACAAACCTCAAGGAGTCCTCCCACATTAAAGGAAAAATTCAGGCTTTCTCCCAATCGACATTCTGATGCATCTGCAGAGCTACTTTACGACAGAGTTTAGTAATTTATTACATTTCCTCGATGTGCATTTTCTGCTGCTAGTTCATGCAAGTCCCATTTCCCAGAATGCCTTCCTGAACCCCACCCCCCAGATGGGACATGGCACATTCATCTCTGGGATTTCAGTGTAGGTGGAGAGTGAAAGAGTGAAAGAGTGACAGGAACAGCAGAGGAAAGACAGTGAGAGTTTTCAGTTCTGACAAAAGTGAAACATCTTCAGTCAATCTTGTATTCTGTTCTGTTCAGACAATTATCAGTCGGGACACTGAGCCCTTTTATGGCACATTTCTCCCTGTACATCTTCATTGTTTGTGCAAAGCGGCCTTTTGTCTGTCAGCATTTACATCTTTAACAACACCATATTCAATATAACTCGATAGTATTTTGTCTTTTTGCAGCTTATCATTCACACATGTTCAACAAGTATAACATATGCCCACGCTTTCAAAATATTACGAGCTGGTCTGTGGTTGCATTTTCATTGCTGTGTCTGCTGGGATGTGTCTAACCGAAAATATGACCATAAACATTTCACAAGTGTTAAGTGGCTTCCATTGTTTTAAAGAAAAAGTCCAGACTGAGCACACATTGAAATAAGCACATCAATAGATTCATAGAATAATTGCCTAAGTCATACATTACATGGACAAAAATATTGGGAAACGTTCAATTTAGGTGTGGTTTTTTTTTTGTTTTTTTTTTTTTACAAAACAGCGATAACCTCAAACAACTGGTGCATTTATTATTTCACACATCGATAGCCACATAGCATGAAGTCATACACTATATAGACAGGACACGTTGAATTGAGGTGTTTATTTTCTAACTAAAACAATAATGTCATAATACAAATTTATGTTGGGATAAATATCATATTGCTTGTTAATATTGATGTTCCTATCTCAAATCAGCATAAACAGCACATCTTACGAGCTGTAGCCATGACGACAAATGTCACAATATAGTTGTACATTGTGATAAATATGATTACATTGCACTAATTCTGTTTCAATTATCTTTTCTTCCAAAATGCCTCAGACATGGTTTTTATTTAAGTTCTCTCAACACTGATTTTCTTTTTTGATAAATGACCATGATTTTAAATATTCTACTTCTAAATTTCTCAAATATTTTTTCATGTTTGAACAAATAACCATCTATTTTCTTCACATCTTAGGACGAAAAATCTCCCATTAAACTTAAACAGGAAATACTGATGTTTATATCGACAAAAGTATTGCGAAACATCATGGCTAGAGCTTGTAAGTTGTCCCATTTGTGCATATTTGCGATATACACATCACTATTAACAAACAATACAATATTTATCCTAATCTACAACTATATTCTGACATTTGTCATTATTGTGTAACACCTCAATTCAACGTGTCCTAATACTTTTGTCTATATAGTGTATGAGTTCATGCTATGTGGCTATTGATGTGTGAAATAATAAATACACAAGTTGTTTGAGGTTAGATTAGTGTCAAACATGCGGCAAAGGTTCCAATCTAAGATGTGGTGTGTGAATGTGGGAAATACAAAAATTACACTTAAGATATTCACAAATATTTCAGTTCAGGTTCCATGTACAGACCAGAAAAAAAATAAAAATAAAATAAAATAAAATATATTTTTTTTCTCTCTCTTCCTAAAGGTAAATATTTTAATGTAATTTTACTGCACTTAAACTGAAACGAACTATAATTTCACAAAAAAAAAAAATAAATATCCTGAACAAATATGACCAGAGGTGAGTAATCCCAGCTTCATAGAGTCAAAGTCCTGTCATGTATTTGGTCCAACCACTCCCTTTCGACAGCACAACTCCAGGTAAATTGGATAATTAGTGGAATTACCTATGTTAAGTGAACAGGTAGAACCAATACATGGCAGGACCTTTACTCTGTGGAGCTGGGATTACCCACCTCTGAATATGACCAACCTGAAATGTCTTAAGTGAAGTGTAATTTTAACAATATTCAGCTTTTTACTAAATGTTTTGTGCATTTGTAAACCCACTGCAATCTGTAAATTATAAAGTACATGTGTAAATAATAAACTAAAGCAGAATATTGTTAAAATCACAAGAACTTTTAGGCTGTTCAAGTTATTCACATTGTTTTAAAGGACATAGATGTAAACATTTTTCATAAGGTAAGGAATGTTTGGACTTTACATTTTTCATATAACCTCCTGAGACCCATGAAAGTAAATATTTTTGGCTTTTTTACATAATAATTGTCTTGATTGAAAAAAAAAAAAAAAAGCATAATGCAAAGGTTATTCTGATACAACTTTTATTTTATTTTTTTATGGAATGGCCTTTGCAGTGGACAGTAAAGCTTTGAAACTCTTATCCCATACAGAGGACAAAAAAGCATTGCTAGGTCTCAGGAGGATATAATTATGTGATTATTTTACTGGTCCGGCCCACTTCAGACCAAATTTGGTCCCTGAACTAAAACGACTTTGACAACCTTGGGTTAGATGGTCTTAATTCCAGGTTTGTTTACATGCAGAAACTGAGGCTGCGTGCAGAAGATAACACAGCTTTTGCAGGTTTTTGGTACTTTTAGACTATGTCGACCATAGTGACCGTTTATCATCAAAATTTAACCAACTTAGCGCATAAATACACAAACATCCACCAGCGTCCAAAGTCATCTACTGATCTACACTGTTTAATACTATTGAACCACTAATCCTATCAATACATGGAAATAATTGGTGTAAAATACAGTTATTAATCTTTTCATTAGCATCAAATATGACCCATTTGGACGTTCAGAGGCTCTGTAGTTACCATGGAAACTCTGTCATCTTCTACAACATTGTTTCACCAGAACACCCATGGAGTTGAATCAATAGCAGTTGATGGACACACTGGGTTTATGTTCAGTTAATAAGAAATTTTGTTGAAAAGTCATGTTTTTCTTATTTTTTTCTGTTTCTGATATAAAAACCTTCAACTTTAATCTGA
This sequence comes from Maxillicosta whitleyi, assembly GCA_029822895.1. Classification (NCBI taxonomy): domain Eukaryota; kingdom Metazoa; phylum Chordata; class Actinopteri; order Perciformes; family Neosebastidae; genus Maxillicosta; species Maxillicosta whitleyi. The sequence goes on from JAPSES010000115.1 coordinate 3,288,123, forward strand.
GATTTTATTAATATCTACATGACCAATGAATTAAATATAATGACATATATAATTTTGACGGAAACAATGCAAAGCGCAGAGGGGAATACTACAATAAATGGTGATACATCACATCAGAAAGGGTACATTTAGAGGAAAACATTATACAGGAACTGGAACAAAAGTAGCACCGGGTCTTTATGAGTGAAAAGTGAGTGAACTAAAGACTTTAATAGAACTCAAATAACCACAAGACGCACCATGGATTTGTCATTTACGCAGTCAGAAACACAATGTCCATACCATAGATGTATTTCAGGTGGGGGGTTCTTTAGAGTTTTGCAGGTAGATAACAAATACGACCTATTTGTGACCTCTCCTACTCATCCTGTCATCCTGGTTGACATGACAACTGACTGACTGGTAAAAAAACAAAACAAAACCATAGGTCCACCCATGCGCATGCTGGACTCCCTTGCTGCTGCCTATCTATAAATTTTTTAAAAATAAAACTCATTTTTTCCAGGGGTCACATTCATCCCAATTGAATTTAAGGTAGGACCAGTAAAGTAATAGCATCATAACCTATAAATAATAACTACTTCTTTGTTTTAGTGCAATAAAAAAACATTAAATTATGAAAATATTTACATTTACACACTATCCTTTCACAAAAAAGAGGTGAATAACCTGGAAAAAAATGGGAATTTGTAAGAAAAATAAGTGCCGTTTTAACAATACTATACCTCGGTTTAATATTTAAACATGTACATTATAACACAAATATGTGGTAACATGCAGAATAATGGTAAAAATGTGGATTTTGGAACTAAAATAAGAAAAATTTGTCATTCAGTTTTTCATTTGTCAGATTATTGATTTTCTTAGTAGTTCTCTGAGGTTCAAATGGACTGGTTTTGCATCAAAAGAGCAAAACTAGTCCAGATGAACCTAGAAAAATAGAGTTGTCACTGTTTCTCGGTTATTATACTGTTATTTTACTTCAGATTATTAGTCTGTATGTGGAACCTGAACTAAAATGAGTTTGACACCCTTCATGGATAATACCTTCTGTGTCATTTTTGCACTTTACCAATTCATTCCAGTGTGAAAACAAAACAAAAGCTGCTAAATGCTAAAGAATGAAAGTCATAACCACAAAAGTTTAAAAAAAAAAAAAAAATGTTAGGAATTTCAAACAAACAAAAAAGCAAACAATGAAAATTACTAAACAAAACAGAAAATTAACTTTGAACAAAAAAAAAAAAAAAACTCAATGGACAAATAGCTCCTATATTGACAAATAACCTGATCAGTTCATCGTTCATTCAGAAGGTCAGGTCCTCTGCAGGGCATGAAAAGTTAATAAATGAACCGAAGGAATGTCAGAGAAAAGTGGCACCAAACAGGAAGTTCCTTAACGTTCCTCGTCAATAACAACTAATTTGTTGTATATGTGTTGACTGATCGATTTCTGACCGCCACACCTGCGATCAATACATGAATGCATCGTGTGCCACGGAGCTCACACTGTGGGAAATGATGGCGAAGATAAGAAGAATGTCATAGTCCTGCCTTTTTTTTTTTTTTTTTTTTTTTTGGTCCAAAGAGAAGCCTGACAGAGCCCAACACTGTACAACACAATGGGCACACACACACACACACACACACACACACACACACACACACACACACACATACACACACATACACAGACAGAGCTTGAATGTAAACGTGTCAACATCTGCAACTCATCAATGTGTCTTTGCTTCTTTTCCTAAAATCGTAGAAGCACGAGCGCGTTTTCACACCCACGCGAGCTTACTAATCATCATGAATAAAGCATCGGAAACACAATGTGCAGCTATGTGTGCATGCAGCGACGTCAGGGGAGGTAAGGTGGGAAGGAAAGGAGAGGAGAGGAGATGAGATGACAGAAGGAGGAGGAAGGAACGAAGGAAGCAAGCAAGCAAGCTGGGGAAAGAGGCTGAACCCCGCGCGCATCTGGATCGGGCGTTTTATTCCAACCCATCCAGATGCGCGCGGACGCTCGAGGCTATTTTTGGATATTCTCTCAATATTAAGGGGGGGAGAATAAACCGCTGCGTCTCACCCATTTATGTCTCTCGGTGTGCTGGTTGGTTTCCTGCGGGATGGGTGATAACGGGAAAAGAAAGGGGTCCTGTGGTTGTTTCAGGTAGAGAGGAGGTTTGTACCGGACCGAGCCCCAGCCCCAGCCTCCTCCTCGTACTAGAGATCCGCTACAGCAGCTCTGGAACGGGAGGAGCGTCAGATGAAACCATATTCCTTCCTCTTTTTTTTCACTCCGGTGACACGACAGAGGAGGCAGAGCGACTGCCCAGAAAACGGAAAAAGCGCTGATGAACAAATCTCTCTCGCTCGCTCAATCGCGCGCTCTCTCTCTTTCTCTCTAACTCCCCCCTGCTGCCTTCAGGTACCCCGCGTAAATTCCCACTTCCCCGCATGCATTTTCATAATGGGCAGATATGAGCGCAATGACGCATTTGTCGCACCACGCACCAAGCGCCTTGAACAGATGGCGGTGACACAATAACTCTGGGTAATAGGATAGCGGCTCAGAATAGCCTGTAAGCTGTTTTACAATGAAAAGTTTACTATAGCTGAGTAAGTGAACGCATATTAGCACGGGGAAATAAACTCAATGGGATTAAAACAGCTAGGTCTAGTTTTATTAGCCAATTGTTTCCAATAGCATGTGAAGGTAGCATATGTCGTTCAAATCCTCGCACCTGTGTTCCCCAAATCTCGCGGTAATTAATTAAAGGAGCCAATAGGCCGCTTGTAAAAGTATTTGTATTAGTCATGACTTTGACAATTTCACACACGAACAATGACAAAACTGAGTGGGACTTTTACTTCTAAACACAATATAGCTATGTCAATTTCGAGTCAGATCATATCATCACCCTCCTAAAATAATTGCCTTAGACCAGTGATTCTTAAATCCTGTCTTTAAGTACCACTATACTGCATGTGAAATTTTCTTTTTGCAGCACACCTGGTTCAATTAACCATCAGCTCATCGCCACTTGATAATGATGGAATGCCTTCCAGGTGTGCTGGAAGAGGGAAATCTCAAACATGCAGGACAGTGATACCTGAGGAGCGGATTTGAGAACCACTGCTTTAGACTTGTTACCCCGCCCTCTGAAGAGGCGGCAGTATTGTTTTTGGTTCAGTTTGTTTGTTTGTTAACACTAGCAGCAAAACTATTGGTCGAATTCATACCAAATTGGGTTTATAGATTGCCAGTGACCCATAATATATGGCATTAAAATTTGGGAACAGGTTAAAGTTCAAATTTTTTATGATTTTTTAAAAATCTTTTTTTTTCCTCAATTTTTTTTATAATGGGCAAAAATTAAAATGTCTGTATCATCAAAACTACTGGTTGAACTCAGTACCAAATTTGGTTTATATGTTGCCGGTGACCCAGAATAAATGTCATTATATTTTGGCAAAAATGGTTCAAAGTTACAATTTTTAATTAATTTTTAAATCTTTTTCCCACCCCCTTTCCTTCCTTATAATGGGCAAAGTTTCAAATGTCTGTAGTAGCAACACTATTTGTTGAATTCATATCAAATTTGGTTTGTAGATTGCCAGTAAGACAGAATAAATGGAATTGCATTTTGGGAAAAGTTGGTCAAAGTAAAAAAAAAAAAAAAATCTATTTTCTTCTCCCATTCACTTGTAATGGCCAAACTTTCACATATCTCTACAAGCATCTTTTTTTTTTTTTGTCTGTTTACTTCAAATGGCACATATGTATGCAAATGATACGCTGACATCACCACACTTATGATGACATCAGGATCAATGCCAAAATAAACTACAACATGTGCAAGGGGTGGGGTTTTGTGTCTTTTAGGAATTATTTTAGGAAGGTAATGATATATTACAGTCAACTGGTTAAACACAATTTTAATGTTAAATATACATTTATAACATAACACCCAAAAGCTGTACTCCATAAAGATAACATATGATGCATTTAGGAAAACTTAATCTAAAATGTAACAGTGGTGGAGGTTACCAATTGTAATGTAATCCATGTAGTAATTTTGGTTTTGTACTTTGGAGCAGCTACGTCAGAGTAATTATTAATATAATATAATAATTATATATATAATATTATAGTTTTAACTTAAGTTTCAATAACACAATATATGAAAAGTTTAAGTTGCCTCCTTTTTGCCCATTATGTAATGTATATTTTATTGATTTCCAGACGTTAGCAGTAGTTTTTTAGAAAAATTTGGCAAGACCACACTAACACACATAGCTCCAGATACACCCACTCCACTAATCCCTGCAGTGGCGTCCCCTATGGATTCCACCATGTGCAGGGGAGAATGTGCTAACACCAGCAGAAACAATGAAATGATGCAGCGATAGAGGGAAGAAAGCGATGAGGAATTTAGATTTGGTTGCAAACAGCTCTGGCTGGGTGTATAGTGAACAAAGAGGACATGGCAAAACAAAGGCAAAATGTTCATGTGCCTTATTAGGCATTTGCACAGGTGCATATTTAGACATTTAATATTGTTCATTGTAGCTCAACTTGAAAAGTCATGAGAAAACATCTGCAAATGCATCTCAGGTATGTACATGATATACCTAAAACCCCTTAGTACTGATGATGCGATTTGCATGCCAAAAACATTGCAATAAAAAATTCTTATGCACAAGTAAATTCATCCTCATGCTTATATTTGTTCACAGGATACTGTTAATAGTTGACGCAGATGTTCAATCTATAGCTGTGGCTCCTTTCTAAAATTCTTCAGAATGTGAGTGTACGTAATTAAAAGATGAGATTCACATTTTGGGAAAAAAAAAAAAAAAAAGCTTAAATTTGTTCTTTTTGAGAGCTAAATAAGACACTAATCTGTTCGTACTACAGCCAAAAAGTACAGAAGCAAAGTGGCACAACAACAGTTTTCAGTCCAAAATGACAGAAGTGTGGCTCTGCTGCCACACAGGGAAATTTGGTTTCATCTCTCGTAAATGCAAAATATTTGACTGTAGCACTGATAAATGTGGACATCAGGGCAAAAAAAAAAAAAAAGCAGTGATGGATTTTGAGTGCAGATTTTAACACGTAGTAACTGAAAAGTACTTTTTTTTGCACAGAGGAGACAGATAAAAATGAAGAGAGAAAGAAAAGCAAGAATAACACAGATCAAAATACATTAAATTATGCAGGTGAGGCAGAAACACTCAAGAGGTTTATAAAATGATCTCACCCAATTCAGCAACAAGGCTGTAACCAAATGAGTGGAAATTGTGTTGGAATGATAAATTACCTTCCTGGGTTTTTTTTTTTTTGTTTTTTTTTTCCTGTATGAGTTTCTTGCTGCAGCCCTCACATAGTTTGTTTTATCTTGGTGTAACAACTTAACCCATAAAGACCAAACATCCACCGGTGACCAAAACCATCTACTGATGTAAAATGTTTAATACCTATTGATCCACTAATTCTATCAACACATGGCATAAATACAGTTCTTCATCTTTTCATAGTCATCACATAAGACCCATTTGTATCATCAGAGGCACCATAGTTACTGTAGTAACACCACCATCTTCTACAACATTGATTCATCAGTAAAACCCATGGAGTCGGATCAATGACAGTGAATGGAGACATTTGTTTTTCATATATTTGTTGAAAATGTCATTCTTTTGTCAGGTTTCTCTGTTTCTGATAATAAACTTTGAGTTTACTCTGAGCTTTAATGAACATCAACATGATCAGTGAATAAAATATAGGGGAAAAAACCTAAATAGAGAGGATATTTTTTTTAAAATAAATGGTGATAAATCAGTTAAGGAAGGTTAAATAGAGAGAAAAAATAATTTGCAAACTGCCACCGAAGTAGCACTGGGTCTTTATGGGTTAAACAGAGCTGCTTTAACTTGCTGTGTAACATTACTCTGCATATAGCCTGCTTGTCTGCTCATATTATACCATGTTAATTTACAAAACCAATGGATTATTTACGGTGTGACAGGGGGTTTATCTGCATAATGATTTCTTGGCTGTGAGCAGTGGCTTCCTAGAGTCACTGCTTGTTGCCTAGCAACCTCACACCAATGACAAGACATCAGAATGTCACTGTTTCTGACTGATGTCACCAGTCCAACAGATAACAACCTTATCTTTTAAATACCTTTTATCTATTTTAGTTTGATGATTATACAAACTATAACAAATATATTAATTAGCAAACTTTTTTTTATGGCAACACCTTCAATCACAGAAGCCTTCCGCCTTTTTAATAGATTTACCTGTAATAATTTTATGCTTGCATATTATTTTGCATTTATACTACAAAAACAATCTGCCTCTAAACACAATATTTGTCAAACCTCTTGTTTCAGGTTATTTATTTACAGCACCCAACAGGAATGCATTTGCCCAACAGCAGGCTAATGATCAATGCATAAAAACTGCATTAAATATTAACTATATGCTTAAAAATAACTTTGAGTGCTCCTAAAGATCTGCACCCACACATGCCATCTGCACAGCTATATGTGTCAGGGTTTCTTTAAGAGACACAAATTATTTCTCACCAGATTCTCTCCAGAGATGGAGAATAATTTTAACACAAAGCACAAAGGTGACACCATCTGGGATATTGTTGCTATTGCATGATGCGGTCAGACCCAATTAAATGTTACCACCCATGTTAGTGTGGGTACATACACACTCCATGTGTGGTAAGTCTCACTACTGCAGGTGCTGTCGACCTTTCACAGCAGAGATATGGGTTATAAATTCAGACAAAACTCAGGTGTTACTGATATCATTAGCCATGGCTCTGCTCCAGTGAGATTCCCCTGGAGGATATTCTGATATTATTCATGCTCAACTGGAAAGTGAAACAGTACATCCCCAACGTTCCCAACATAGGACCCAAAAGAATAATTCAATGTTTCCCTACAGACCTGAAACTTACAAAAATACACCATGAATCACCGTAGACCTACATTTTTATAGACTCTTCCACTGTCAGAATGGATTATTTTAGTCTTGTTAAATCTTTAAGCTTGATTTAGTCTCTTTTGTGTCTGTCATCTTTTTATGTTTTTGACCTTCTTTGTCTTTTGCCATTTTAAAGAGATACAGATATGTCTAAGTTTTCAATAAAAATATATTTTCATGTTCTTGGATTAAAAGCTATTCTTTCCATCATCAAATATCATACGCTCGTCCTCTGTTTTAATCAGGTAAATTAATTCACATACCATAAGTTTTTTTTTCTAGCCACTTTGGGTTCTATCTATCTATCTATCTATCTATCTATCTATCTATCTATCTATCTATCTATCTATCTATCTATCTATCTATCT
>JAPSES010000115.1:3301841-3312592 GCA_029822895.1 Maxillicosta whitleyi
GATATTATTAATTTTCAGATCGTTTGACGCCAATATCGTTATCGCGATTTAAATACGATATATTGCACAGCTCTACTGAATACCTTAAATCAGACTTCGTTTTTTTCTATATCAGATTCATATCTGATGTTTTGCAATAAAACTTCAGTCTTAAGAGTCATGTTAGATTTCCATGATGTAAAACTCCTGTGTAATGTGAAGGTGTCGCAAATATGTACTGATTGAGGCGGGACCTGACAACATCCATATTTACTTTTGTAAACACAATGTGCTGCGTGTGTTTGCATAACGGGTCACTTTAGGACCATCAACTGTTCAAATATGCATTGAAATTATAATTTGAACAACCATGCAGTGAGGAGGTAGTGATGGGGTCTATATCTACTGTCATCTTCATGGTGGAGGAGTGTTACAGTCAGTGGAAAAGCTTACAAATGTATGATCTCCTTTTTTGTTCTGTAAATAATTTGTTTGTTTCTTTCTAGGCATACCTGTCCTCTCTTGACAGAAATGTGTTGACCTACATAAGTCTGGATGGATTGGTCCTGGGTTCGTACAGTGCACACAAATATTAGTAGTTGAAATTGATTTTGTACATTGCTTAAAGTGCACTTATTGCCTTTTTACCGTAACTTACATTGTTCTAATTGTTACGGCTGTTACACTGACTATAAGTAAAGTGAACATATTTCTTTTGAAGGCCGTGGGAGCCTTGTTGCCTCAGCGAGTCCACTTCTTCACACCCTTCTGCAGAGGACAATGACTGAGGTAACGGCGCCAGTCACTTCATAACAAATTCTTTTTACCTTGACCCAGTCTTGCGTGAACTAACTCTGGTTCTCTTTATCTCAATAAAGGTGAGAAGTCCTCTTGGTTCTGGCACTATTTACGATATGGTTGGAAAAGATAAATGGCAAACCACTGTGTAAGTACATTATAATTAAACAAAGGTTTAGTTGTCTATGGTATTTGTTTGTCAGACTTTTTTTTTTTTTCCTTTTTCATCTTCAGTCATATAATTTTTTACTGGTTATGTTCATAAAAATCTAGTGTCGTCATGTGTTTATATGTTAAATATGGCTCAGTCAAAATATTTTTCCAGTTTATCAAACAAGCACAAAAAATCATTATTTATTCATATGACAGAACTCATAGAAATTGCATAGAATATATACTGTATGTATGGTGCAAAAGTCTTAGGCTTTGTTGTTCATGCAAGGTTGAAATGAGCATCCGTATTTATTTCCCATTTCTTTAAATGCAACAAGAAAATACAGTTAATATGGGCACCTCCTTAAAAGACGCACAATAAACTAGACTTAGGTTTTTGAGGTTAAAGTCACTATTAAGTGTGACACCCCATGACAAGAAGCAGCACCAAAAAATTAGTAACATCTAACATGTCTTGAATGAAACCTGGTATAATATCAGAAAATAAGTATATCTTATTTCATTTCACATATCTAACAATTTTATTCAAAGTGAGGTCACACTAAATGCTACCCCTTGGGTTTATGGAAGCTGTTTTTCCTGCCGTATATACTTAACATATATGGAGATTGGATCTAAATACAAACACTGAGAATAGCTTATCTATATATGGTCATCAGAGCTTTTTTTTCAACCATTGAATCTAATATAGATCTAGGACTTTTGCATTTTTTGGTATAGGAATTAGGGCTATGCAATCGCCTCTGAATTTGATATTGTGGATTGGCATTGCTTTAGATTGCCAATATATGATTAAATTGCCAGGGGGTGTGGTGATCAGGGGTCGGTGTGCGGATTGTCAGCACAGTACTGTGACGATGTCATTAACTTTTTACGTGCTTGGGTTGCAGCACCGCAACAGGAATTTATGAAAGCTCTTGTGAACATTTCAATACATTAAAACAATATTTATTTGCAATTACTCTATTGAACTTGAACAAACTGGCTGCATCTGTACGGATCAAAGAAATGTGCCGTCACTGTCAGTGTAGGGCTGATGGAGACACCCTGCGCTTAGAAGAGAGGAGAGAAAGTGGATTGTAGGTCCGTTTGTAAGCGGGTCTTCTCTCACAGACATGTATATCCCACAGGAAAATCTTAATGCACAGTAGACCGAGTTTATTTTGTTTTGGGTTTTTTTTCAAAATCTCCTTGATATTCAGCAAATTGCCTAGCAACCTTCAAATCGCAAATACACAATTTAATCACAGGTCGTCCCAGGCCTAATAGGAATGTACAGTCGCAGAAAGAAAATATTAGACCACTCTTGTTTTCTTCAATTTCTTGTTCATTTTAATGCCTAGTACAACTAAAGGTAAATTTGTTTGTACAAATATAATGATAACAACAAAAATAGCTCATAACGGTTTTAATTTTAGAGCTTATATCTATCCATTTTCCATGTTTTCTTGATAAAAATTTTACTTTTTCATTTTACTGACAAAAACAGTGCTTTCAGACATTCTGTATTTTATTTTTTTTTTTGGTCTGTTTAATCACATTGTATACACAGGAGTTGGTACTTGATTGCATATCCATTATTGCTGTTGTCTTTTGATGGTCTAATAATTTTTTCCAAGACTATATACTGACTTCACATCATCTTGTGCAGGTTGAAGCCAATGGTGATAGATGACCCCGCCTATCCCTTTTTGGCCTTTTCTGGAATTCCCTCCATCTCCTTCCACTTTGTCTCTCCCAATGTAAGCCTTCCTGCAGATTTGACTGATTTACATCCAGTTTAATAAATATGCCATAACTGTGCAGATAACTGACATGTAGTTTCGCTTGCATCCTGTATCTCTGGTGTTTCATTTCCTGGTGTTAAAATTATTTCCCTTTATGCTTGTTTGCCCCTAAAGAGTCAAGAGTACATGTACTATAACACCGACTTGGATAGCATGGACCATCTCAATTACCAAACCAACCATCACACCAGTGAAATGATGACTGTGGCGGCCCAGTTTGCTGGCCAGATGGCCCTACGCTTGGTACATGACCACCTGATCAAACTGGATGTGACCGCATACAGTAGCCTCCTCACCAAAGCTGTGGTTCGTGTCAACAGACGTATCTACCAACTCACACAGGTTAGAGCGTATTTCTCAGTCTTGGCTAACTAAAATTGAACATTATCTTTTGAAAATTAACTTCACAGATCATGTTTTTTTTTTTTTCCTGTTTTCTTTCTGTAGTCCGGTGAGCTGATTGGTGTGACTCCTAACTGGCTGAGCCACGCACTAGGCTCCTTCACACGAGCTGCCGCCCGCATCAAATTCGCAATCCAAAACACTGACGTCAGTGACCAGGAGGCGTGTCGGCTTCTTAATGACAGGCTTATGAGGGTAAGATATGTCACGCTTTTCAAATTTGTTCTTACAAGCAGTGTTTGTAGCAATACTCACAAGCTTTTGCTTTCATCTATATGCTTTTTTTTTTTTAATAACCAAATGTTGAATAATTAATGAAGATATAACAGAAGACTGAGAAAAGTGACATGATTACCTGAAAAATAATTTAAAGAAATAAATAGTTGTGAGTACAAAGAGAACTAGACAGTATCTCAGTGTTTATATTTAAAGTCAGTTTTCATTTTTTATTTTTTTTTTTTCATTTTTTTGTCTTAGCTACAGTGTAAAATTGCACTAATAAATGTATTTGGTTTTAATCAGTGAATTGAGCCCCTTTTGAACCCTCATTTACAAAAGATGTCATAAGCCAGTTTTCCACGGAGATCCTGTTGGGGGGGAGCAAGATGGTGGCGTAGCGACGCATCACTGCGTATAGTGTGCATACGGAGACAGTGGCAACTATTCTGCAGCAGCAACCCTGGGTGCTGGTCCCATGGCCTTATGCCACTGGTGAAAATGGCATGTAGCTACAGCATGGCACCCCTGGCATGAAACCACGGCACCCAGGGGGCTTCAGCAGAATCCATGCCAGTGCCTCCATATGTGCCCGCTGTTTTCAACGCAGGGGTCGCCGTCAACAGAACTTCACACTTCGATTGAGGAATGAGAGGTGTTCCCTTTACATACTGTTCCAGATTCATTCAATTTTATTTGTAGAGCTCTGTATCTCTATATATTACAGGGTTAAACAACAGTCAAATGTACAGTAGATGAAGGAAGTTAATGTCCCGGGCATCCTCCATCCTTAGACCCTCCTTCTCGGCAAGGGAAAAACCTGGTGGGAAAAGGGAAACCACAGTGAAGGATTCCACCTTTTTATCACAGTTCATTTACACAGACGTTCCAGAATAAAGGTGAAATATTCCTTTTTAGAAGTGCTGTGTAAAAGTAGCACAGGTTCACCTGGTTACTGAATGTTTGGATCCAAAAGTGATGTCAGACGGACAAAAAATGACAAGTGTCTTTACTTTTAGTGGGTAAATATCCACAGCACATGCGTAAAAAGTCTTTGTCCAACACCGCTGGTATCCTACATGTTATTTTTCTTACATTCCAGGTTGAACACAACCTCCTCTCCCCATATGTCTCTCCCGTTGAGACCCCCTTCCGTCACCTCCTGCTGGGCCACGGCTCGCACACTTTGGCTTCCATCGCTGAGACCACTGACATGGTGGAGCTCCACACACAGCTGGCCCTGGCCACCTGGAACCTGCAGGGATGCGCTAACGCCATCGATCAAGACATCTGGGACATGGACATCGGAGTCTAAAGGGTTCGGGCCAGCGTGTGGGGTGATGGCGTGTGTGTGTGTGGGTGTGTGTGTGTGTGTGTGTGTGGTTGTGAGATTGAGCAGGTGTCGGTAAAGGACCACTTAAGAGCACGGAAAACAATATTGGGCTCCAACAATCAGCACATATTAAGTAGATAGAAGTTGGCGTAAATTCAGAGTCTTGGTCTTAAACTGTCAAAGATAAAGAAAGGCTTGACATTAAAGGAAAATATAACTGAAACAGCACAAAATATTCAATGCAATTAAAAAAAAAAAAAAAAGCTACTATGAAGTCTGCCTCTTCTGCTGGCTCAGTGTTACAGGATCAGCATTGCTGTGACCTTTTGCCATCCAAACACTGAGAACCTTACTTAAGTTGTATTATCAGTGGCAGTGCCCACTATAAACTTATCGTTTGTCTTTTTATACAACGTTATCGGAAGCAGTGCCTTCCATAATTATGACGGTTATACTGTCTGATCCTACGGCAGCATCTGCTACAGAAAACACTCCTCAACTGTTGCTGACAAAATGGGAAAAAGTAATTTGTTTTGGTATCGTTTCATTTCTTTCTTGCTATTATATTTACAAGGAAGCAATGAAGGTCAGAAGGGTTTTCCTCGGTAATGTATTGGGTAGGATTTTGGGTAAAAATAGGCAGGAAAACACTTTAAAAAAAAAAAAATGAAAAATTTTAATATAACAGTCCTGAAAAGATGAATAATTGATTTAGATAAGTCTGATTTACCTGCACTTGTTGGCAGGAAGATGCTAAACAAACAAACAAAAAAACAAAACACTCATAATAATGCATATGAAGCAAATCCCCTTTTTAAGGCAGTTAAAATAAATAAATAAAAAGCTGCATAGTTTGCTGAACAGCCATTTATGTTGCACAGTCTACTTTGGAGCAGTTTATTTCTACAAGTTATCGGAAGCAGTGCCTTCCATAATTAAACCCATTATCGGGAGCAGTGTCTCCCATAATGATAAGCAGTGATGGTAGTTTTTGCCTACCAGTGTGTGTGTGTGAATGTGAGGTTTTTTTTTTGGGATTTGTTTTGGTGTGTGTGTGTATTTATCGAGAGCAGTGACTCTCATATTTCACTTCAAGGGTGGAACAACTTATCGGGGACAGTGTTTCCCAGAGTTTTATATTTATGTGTATTGTCTTTATTTTGTATTTTTTTTTTTGGATTACATGTATGTGTGTTTGTAGGCACAGTCCTCCTGACCTCCAAAATGTGTGTACTTCTGATTTTTCTGTTTTGCTCTGGATTGAAGTCAAGGCCACATAACTACAGTACATACACCTTAATCTTTCACTTTTTTTGTGTTAAGTTTGATCAAGCAACTTGATACACAAGCACCAGACTTGTGAAATGCACTGTAACCATTATACTGTAGCCTACTTAAGCAGCCTGATGAAACCTCCTGAGTTTCTTTGTGTCGGTGACTTCAAAATACTTGGATACTGCATTCTTCAATTCACTCCCAGTGCTACTCCCACTAGTCTTTGCATGTTCTCCAATTACATATTTTGTCACTGCATGTCAAACTTTACCCATATGTAGTTCAACAGATTTTTTTTTACCAAATACTGAGTTGCATTTGTAAAAAAAAAAATAATCAGGGTTTAACTTAAATTTTTCACTTTTACTTGGCATTTGTTACAAATTATAAATGGTTACATGAAATTGAAAAGCATATTAACATCACTCTACAAAAATATTAAGATTGCAGTACGTTCTGTTCAGCTTGTTACTGTTGCATCCTGTTGCTACAATCCTACATTCCTCTGTTATGACAAAGAAATAGCTCTCCAGTCAAAAGTGAGGAGATGATATAGGGAATTATTACAGTTTGTGCTCACTGTGTTACACAAAATAATAGTCAGCAGTGTGTCAAACCATTTTATTTGTGTGTGTTCTCAAGATCATGTCCCTGTGTTTTTCATGCCCTACAGAATCATGTAATAAATCCTTTTGCTTAGCATCTAATCAGTCTGACCCGTTTTGTGTCATTGTTGTATGTTGCAACATGAAGGTGGTTATTATTATTTTTTTATATATATACTTTGAAAATGGGGCTTGATGGTGATTTCATGTAAAAATTAGGAAAAGACGCTGAAGTCAGTAAGTCATTACTGGACTATTCATGACAGATGTGTTAATTTTACAGGGGTTTCAATGTCTTTCTGAAATAAATCCCCAGTTACAGATTTGCCAAATTCTAGCTTGCACATTTTTATGCTTATTTGTGCTTCAGAACAATTTTGGCTCATTGTATCTGCACAGCGAAGCACATCAGTACTTTGAAAATTTGCTTTTTATTTCTTGTGTAGTTTTATATTGACAGTTTTTTTTTTTTAAAGTTTTCTCATTTATGAGGCCTTAAAAATTACATTTCACGTTTATATTTCAAATTCACACTTATGTATTTCAAGGTTAAACAAAATTATTAACACTGTAAAACTTTAAATATGTAGTTGGTATCTAACTAAATTATATATACAGGTTTATTAATAGTTTCTATCTTGTACATAACTTGAATGTTATCTGTTAACTAGACTGAAACTTAATTTTAAGATGTTTGAACTAATTAATACCTGTATATGGCCTCTAGTAATCTCACAGTAGCGCAACCCAATCATTTTTGTTTTAAAATAGGCACGGTGTATATATTTTGATGGTTTAAAAAAAAAAAATACTTGCCGCCAAAAAAATATCTCTTTGCTGGTTTAAAACCTTTTTCATCTTTGCATCATTTTTAGTTTGAAGTATCTACAATAAGAAGTGCTTTTATTTTGTTACTTCCGGGATGGAGCCGTTCGGTCGCTCGCGCTAGTTGAGCGTTGAACTTACGCACAGTGACGCTCGTGAATCCCAGCAGGCGCACTGGGGAGCGTCCACGAATTAACGGAGGAGAGGAACGGAGAGATAAGACACCTACCGAATTTCACCGACTCCCGAACGACAACACGGTGTCCCACGGAGCTGCCGCTACTCGGAACGGCTTACGGAACGAGGACCGACGGGAGGAAGGGACTGTTTTCCCCACAAAGCCCGTCTTTATAGGTCGGTATGCCCGGGGTTATTTTTTTTTTTCTGGAGCGTCTGGCAGCTTGTCAACGTCTCAGTGAGGAGGATGCGACGTGTTGCACCAAAAACAGAGTATAATTGATGAATACATGAATGAATAATGAATGGAGTGAAGTTGGAACAGTTGTTGTAGCGGCTAAAGTGAAGTGTTTTCGGCGGTGACTGGCAGGTGGGAAGCCTAACGTGACTGAGGCTAATCAGCTTTGACGCACAGACACGAACTGCGTGTCCGAGAAGCAACACTTACACACCGAAGACATGGCATCCTCTGTTTACTCCCATCCATCCCGATTCTTCCTCTAGATTTCTGATTTATTCATGAAACACTAAATCTATAGACCATGGGCTTTTAATTCAGGGGCCACATACAACACAACTGGATCTTAACCAGTGAAATAATAGCATAACAACCTATAAATAATGACAACTGCAAGTTTTTCTCTGTTTTAGTCCAAAAAAAAGTTAAATAATATGATGAAAATATCTATATTTACAAATTATCCTGTCACATAGTTTATTTTTTATTTGATGAGGTCAATGCATATTAAGGAACAGTCAAATACAAATACAAATATGCTAATTTAGCTGTAATATGTTTTCCATCTGTAGTCCCCAACATTTAAATACAGACTAAACATACATACAAACAAGACAGTACAGTATATACAATACATTATTAATACAATATACATTTATTAGTGTTGATTTATTTAGTTAATATTAATCTATAAAGCATAGGTTTTTAATTCAGGGGCCACATACAATGCAACTGGATCTTAACCAGTGAAATAATAGGATAATAACCTATAAATAACGACAACTGCAAGTTTTTCCTCTGTTTTAGTGCAAAAAACAGTTAAATAAAATGGTGGAAATGTCTATATTTAAAACTATCCTTTCACACAATTTATTTGTTTATTTCTGGAATGTGGAATTTCCACTGTGTGGGACTTATCTTATTTGTTTATTTGATGAGGATAATGCATATTAATGAAGATTGAGTACAAATAAAAACATTATTTTGTGTAAATATGCTGAATTTACCTGGGAGATGTTTTCCATCCTCAACATTTAAAGACAAACTAAATAAACAAACAAGATAATTCAATATATGACTTCACAACACGTTTATTTATGACGCTTGTACACAGAGAAGTATTGGGACATACTGATTTCAAGTCTCTCTTTACTAATATGGAGCTGGGCTATAAAATAATAATGCTATTTGTTATAATGTCATTTTTCAGTTAATTTTCAGTGTCATTAATGCTTCAGTTATAACACGCTTTACACTTAGCTTTTACTTGAAATGTTGTGAAGTATTTCTCATCATCTGAACAGAAATAATATCTGTATATTACAAATAAACGTCTGGTTCCTTTATTGCTCCATAAAGAAGAAATAACAGTCTCTGATTTGACGTTGATCATCATCATTTTTAACAACTGACATACATGTATTTACCATGATAATATTTCAAATCAGTGGGGATGGGAAGTATTGTATTTCTTGACAGTATGGATAACACTTGCATCTTGAATGCAGTTTCTTTTTCCTTCCAGACTGAAAACATGCTTTAGAACAGATCTGAAGTGGGCCTCACTTAGCTAATAACATAATAATATATAAATAATGTCAAATCCAAACTTTTCTCTAGGCTATGTTTTAAAGTGAAAAAAGTGAAATTATGTTATGATAATGTTTACATCTACAAACTATGCTTTAAAACAATGTGGATAATATGGACAAACTGAAAAAATAAGTGTAATTTTAATAATATTCTGCTTCAGTTTATCATTTACACTAATATTTATATAACTTACAGATCATAGTGCATCTACAAATACACAAAACATTCAATAACAGATAATAATATTATTAAAACCACATTTAAGACATTTCAGGTTCATATTTCCTCACATTATTCACGTTTTACAAAACTATACTTTGTTTTGGTGTAAATACATGAAAATGTTTACAGAGTTAGGAGTATTAGATATTATGGTAGTATTTTACAGATTTGACCCACTTTAAAGTGAATTGTTCTGTCTATGGAACTGAACTAAAATAATGTTAATATCTTAGTTTAATTTTAGCATTTCACAAAGTCATCACAAGGGCTGGACTGGACCCTTTGGCGGGCTTGATTTAGCCCCCGGGCCGCATATTTGACACCCCTGCTTTAGAATAATGTGTAAACCACCCCCCCTCTGCTGGATTTCCAGGTCTTCCTGCGTCTGTTTCTTTGTCCAGACTGGGCTGTCCTCGTCTGAGTTTGCTGTCACAGTTTTCAGCATGTTATTTATTTATTTTCTCGGTCTGTCACAGCTTTTGGGCAACTCTGCTGTCGTCTGTTCGTGGACAGATGGAATGCAAGTTTGCTTTGAGCTTTTGGAGAGGCGGTTTAATTGTTGTCTGCGAGAAACTGCCAGAAAGTTGGCAGCTAGTAGGTCCTATGTTGATTCATGACTTCTTTCTCAAACAAAAATAGCCAAACACTCCCAGCTTGTTCTGATGATTTTGTTCTTCTTATTCATGTTTGTTATCAGTTTTCTATGATTTCGTAGGAAACACATGATTAACCGTTGAAAATAATATTAATTGTGCTCTCCTGAAGCCATAAGACACTTGAAGTGGATGTCTCTACTGCCTGGTCAAACTGAGATGTTCTTAGCTGTTTTTATTCTGGCACTTATTTAATTTGACATACAGTGATGTGCAAAAATCCTGCGTCAACTTAGTCTGGGAGTACCCATGCTGCCTTGCGCGTTCTTTTCGAACTGCTTGACAGCTTAGAGACCATGGCCGAAATCCTCGCATCAATCTGGGGGCCAATCACAGAATGAGGAGAGACGATGATGCGTACTATTCCACAAACGGAAGTTAGTAGTTTTCTTTTGCAAATCCATCATGGCGGCAGCAGATGCGAAGCTATCTTTCGAAGAAGCTCTGGACAGTGTTCTAAATAGTTTAGAACGT
>JAPSES010000115.1:3312692-3329865 GCA_029822895.1 Maxillicosta whitleyi
GGCTACGGAAACCACAACTCTCTACGAGAAAATGAATGGGTGGTCTCCAGACTAAATCTCACTTGTGATTTAGTCTGTCTGTCTGTCTGTCTGTGTCTGTCTGTGTCTGTCTGTCTGTCTGTCTGTCAGAAACAAAAGTTTAAGGGGAAAAAAAGAACATATTTAGTGTGACCTTGCTTTGCACTTAACATGTTTTTAACCCTTTTCTTCAGACAATATTACATTTATTGCGGTAATTTTCGGATGTTTTATACCCAGTTTCATTCAACACGTCAGATGTTTCTAATTGTTTGTGCTGTTTCACACTGAATAGTGACTGTAACCTGTACAAGCCATTGAATTTTTTTTTTTTTTTTGGGGTGTGTTTTAAAGATATGCGCATATTTCTAATCTTTTCTTGCTGTATCTGAAGTAAAGAGATTGAGAAATAAATGTATTTGCTCAATTATCCAGGATGTGGCAAACACTTTTACACAGTACTGTATAGCTTTATTTATTATGTCACATGCTTCTATGTGTATTTATTGACTAAATTTAATATAGTTTTGCCATTTAAATTTTCTTATATTATCATTGCCTTTTTTTATGTCAGACCAGAGTAACTAATTTCATCCCTTTTATGTACCATGCACTTGGAATGACAATAATTAAAAAAAAAACATCCTTGAATTCTTTAATTAAAAGTTTACTTTTGAATATTACAAACTATGTTTATGATCCTTTCTGTCTTTGTAGCTGTAGTGGCGTCCATCCATCCATGGCCGTCTCCAGGTGACCTCCAGTGATCCCAGTCACTCCTGACTGCAGCTGCCTCCAGGAGACATATGCACGGTAAGATCTGCCATAGATCAGCATATAACCCATAGGACAGAAAACCCATGGTTAAATATGATAGAGAGGTGAAGTCCTGCCACTTTGTGTGTTTCCTCCATTGGACCTTACTCTGGAAAAAATATAAACAGTGGTCGATGGAAAGATCCTGTTTTTTATTCATATGATTTAAAACCTAATTTCACAAGACAAGAAAGTCACCGTTTGTAGCAAAGTTACTAAAAAAAAAAAAACATGTAATTTTGTGTTAAACGTCTAATTGGACTACATGTTTTGTTGCATATTTGTTGTCTCTATCTGGGTCTGATTGTTAAACAGCTTTATAACAAACAGCTTTCTTGATTTTTAAATTCATCTTTTCAATTGACAAATATCATGCATGTAAATGATGACCTCAAACAGAATTAAGGAATATCTTTCCACTGACTAATGCAGTTTTTTTTTTATGTGGAGCACAACTGGATGGGATGGGACTTTAGTCTATTGCAATATAAAGCACAGATTTAAGGTACTTCTACTAATTTACACAACCCAGCCTAAAATAGGTCCTACATCTAATATTTAATTGCACTGACTAGAGTTTGATTATCACGTGCATTTGCCACAGCATTATGTCTTTAAACTGTTTTAATTTACATAACTTACATTGCGTTGCTGAACCCAGACCTGACCAACCGAACCAACCTCAGATCATGTCAGATTTGAAGTCCAGTGCAGATTAAGTAATTAATTAATTGATCAATTAATTGAATTAGGAAGAAGAAGTCATTAATCCCAAAATTGCTTTTAATTGTGTTTGTGATTGTTTGTGATTGTCGGTTGACATAGAGACATAAGTGAACAGAGCCTCATTTAGAATTAATTTATGAATGAATGAATGCATGAATAAAATTAAAATTGGATTTTATACCCCCACAGGCTTGTACTGTAGACACTAGGCATGATGGGTAATAACAGGGTGAGTCTGGACTCATCAGACCACATGACCTTTTCCCATTGAAACACAGTCCACAGTGTTTATTGTCTCTACAAAGTTATGGTGGTCTAAGAAATGAAAATCTACTCACAGCATCAGTTCTGAGGTATCCAGTTAAATACAATTTATTGGCCAGGCTGTACCATTTAGTTTCTACTTTATGATATGTTAGAGGCAAACTTTTTTTTTTTTTTTTTTTTTTAACTCTACTGCATTTGTCTGACAGCTTTAGTTCTTTGCAGATCATACAGTGTCATTGGAAATGTGTTGATACGTACTGGATTAAGAAAATTCTCCTCCATCTGAAGTTAACTCCTCAAAATCCTCTTAGATTACCAGGAAAATGCACTGTCACAAAGCCGAAAAGAGGGCTGTGCATCTAAGCTCGTGTGAAGTCACTGTCTTAATGCTACGAGGCTACAAACACATCCTTATTTTATATCATATGGCACGTCTCTGTACATTATACTACTTAACAATAAATAAAGTCGATAAAATCAGCTCAACTTTTAGCATGTACAGCAGAAAAACACAACATGTATAAAATAAATTTAAAATAACAATAAACCACCAACACGGATCATTTAGAGCACGGGTCTCAAACATGTGGCCCAGGGGCCAAATCCAGCCCGCTAAAGGGTCCAGTTCGGCCCTTAAGATGAATTTGTGAAATGCAAAAATTACCCTAAGATATGAACAAACGTTTTAGTTCAGGTTCCACATTCAGACCAATTCAATCTCAAATGGGTAGAACCAGTAAAATACTAACATAATAACATAATGACAACTCCAAATTTTTCTCTTTGTAAATGTAAACATTTTCATGTATTTACACTAAAGCAAAGTATAATTTCACAAAAAATGTGAATAACCTGAACAAATATGAACAACCTGAAATGTCTTAAGAGAACTAACTCCAATTTTACCAATATTCTGCCTTTTATTAAATATTTTGTGTATTTGTAGAACCACTGTGATCTCATAGTTATAATGTACATGTGAAAATGATAAACTGAGACAGAATATTGTTAAAATTACACTTATTTTTTGAGTTCGTTCATGTTATTCACATTGTTTGAAAGGATAGTTTGTAGTTGTAAACCTTTTCATAATGGAAATATGCTTTTTTTTCTCTAAAACAATGAGAAAGGGTTGGAGTTGACATTATTTGTATAATATTATGTTATTATTTTACTGGTTCGGCCCTATTCAGATCAAATTTAGCTGAATGTGGCCCCTGAATTAAAATGAGTTTGACACCCCTGATTTGGTGCATAATTACAGCCCCTATTTTATATGTTAACATGGATGTTTTTGAAATATTACTTGCTTTTATGTAAGCAATGCTTTAAATGCAGAACATGACAGCCCATACTAGATCTTTACTGCACTAACATGTTCATCAAAACAATGTATATGTAATAAATAGTGTATTATTACTATGTTTGCTGTAGTACAAAACCCAAACAGAAACTCCAAATGTTCTGCGTTGTCATATGGCTTGATAGTAAAATGAAGTTCAGCAGTCATTTCAGGGCTAAAGAGCTGATGATTGATGCACTCACTGGATGCTGATGCTGAGATAAAAGTAAAGTAAGGCAGCCTGGCGTACAGTTACTCCACTTCACGCTCTATCTCAGCGAATGCACGCTAAATTTAGCACGGCTATATTTAGAGCGTCGCCCTTGATAAAACGTGTGCATGCCGCGAGATGAAGGCTCTGATTTTGTGCTCATTTAGGCCTCAAATGCACATTCGCACATCAGCAGTTATCAGCGGTGATAATACATAGAGTTTCAGGAACAGACTGAACTGACTTTTCTGTGGCAGTGGGTGCATGTGTTTGCTGTGAAGTGCCGTGATAATAACACGTAAGCATAACGTACTGTGTAAAAGTCTGACGCCACCTTTAGCTTCGTTGTTTTTGCACAGTTGAAAAAAATATATACATGTTTATTTCTCATCCTCTTTACATACAGAAAAAAGTTAGAGGAAATATGGACACAGCCTTAAAAACCACATAATAACTGAAGTAAAATGGTTAAAGAATTATGGTTAAACAATTAGAAACATCTGACATACAGGTCTGGAAAAAAAAAAAATAAGACCACTGCAAAATTATCACTTTCTTTGATTTCACTATTTATAGGTATTATTGTTTTATTCTCTAAACTACCAACAGCATTTCGCCCCAAATAATAATAATAAAAATACTATTATTTAGGGCATGTATTTATAGAACACGACACATGGTAAAAATAAGAAAAAGATGCAGATGTCAAATAATGCAAAAAAACAAAAAGCAGTTCATATTCATTTATAAACAATACAATATTAATGTTGTTCAAAGTGCGTTCAGATCTGCAGACTGGGCTGACCATGACAGGGTCTTCATCTGGTGGTCTGTCATCACACACCTTTATTGACCTGCTGATGCCAGGAGCATGGAACTGATAGAAGAACCAGTCCTTAGAGTATGGGAACGTTGTCAGAGCAGAAGTCCAGTAGTTTTCTATAGTTATTTTTGGATTCCAGTTACTTTTGCAGTACTAATAGGACTGATTTTGTCTATTGTAAGAAGATACTGATGGCCACAGTAGTAGTTTTCATGTTTCTCCTTTGTAAAGAAGACATGGATCAAGTGTTTATTCAGTAGATTAAAGTGTGTTTGTGTTGGAATTCAACGGACACATGAATGGAATGGTGGTTGTATGCACATGTGCTGATTTCACAAGTAATTGCAGCGGTCTCTTTATTTTTTCCAGAGCTGTATATTGAATGAAACCTTGTATAACATCAGAAAACTAATCAAGTGTGAACAAGAGTTAAAGACATGTTAATAGCAAAGGGAGGTCCCACTAAATACTACCACTTTGGTTTATAGAAGCTGTTTTTTTCACTGAAAGTTTTATCTTTATGCAGAGTTCACTTTAATAAAACAATAAACCTTATGTTGGCCTTGGACGTTTGCACAGCGCTGTGCAAGTTTTTTTTTAATTTTTTTTATTGTTATTAGTCAGTCTTTCTTTGTTTCATCCACAAAATGACAAGGTTGACTTTTTATTGTGTCAGATAACAGCTTAAACAATCTTTTTCCCATTTACTTTGATTTTCTAAGGCCTGACAGAAGCTCAAATGGAACTTTACGTCTTAACTACAGTATTTTAATAACTATATTAGATGGCTGCACTAGTGATATCTTGTTTAGAGCTCAAAAGGGACTTACTTGATTTGTTTGTATATCTACTGTTTAAGTGCATTTAATTATAAAGTCACCAACAAAAGAAGGATATTCAGGAAAATGTTGTTGCTCTGATCCAATAGATACAATTTTGAAGCTATGAGACTGTTAACATGTGAAATATACCTACATATTGTCTCATTAGGGATGTATGAAGGTAAAAATATGAAGACCATGGTAGCTGGAAGGTGGATTTTTCAAATATTGATTGAAGTCTTGCATTTGTTCAGCCTTTAAAGTAACTGGAAATAATATTTGTGGTTATTATTAAATATGTGGTTCATATCTTATCACCTGTTTTCACACATTGTTCTTCCACATTGGACTCTTTCACATATCAGTAAATTCTGCAAAGGCATACATGATATTAAGAATGAATGCATTTTCCAATAGTTTGAGGGAATATCTGTAAAAATGACATTTACCACCAATGCTAGCCTAGAGACTGAATACTTCATCTGATATCTAATGAAACAAGCTCTATAATTGAATCAAGAGCTTAAACGGCAGGCAGTTAACTGATTCAGTGAGCAGAAGGAGTGATAAAAATACCTAAAATTAGCTGCTAGGGTTTGCCATTTAATGTTTTGTGTTAAATTCATTGTATCTGATTTCTTAAAGTATCATATCATGAGTCATTTCCTCTTTCCAGGCATAGACTAAGTGATTTACGAAGAAATAATTGATTCTAAAAAGACTAATCAACAGAATCCACGTATCATATCTTTTCATATTCAACTGAGAATCCGCAATGAAAAAAATGACTCATTATTTCATTATTCATGTACAAATCAAAAATGTAAATATGGGTTGTTTTTCATTCTTTCAATTGTACGCACAAATTTAAAATTGGAAATAAGCAAATGGACCAAATATCAGGTTGCATGTTGATGTTTCTGAAATCTTATTTGGTATGATCTGGAAGTTACTGACGTCTTTGTGTGTTACGCAAAGTGATTTCTCCTTAGATTGGTTATGAAGGTTACACCGTATTAGACAAAAAAACAATACCTGGAAGATCTTGCCTATGTTTTTCAGTTATCATGTTGTCCTCCTTCAGAGTAATACGTTTGCTGCTGTTGAATAAAATGAAATTCTCCATTACCACAGAATGCATTAGACAGAACACTAGCAAACCTACAACTGTCCAGCTCAACTTTCAGATCATAGCAAATCAGATATCAAAAAATGTCAACATGAAACCTAACATTTAGTCCATTTGCTTATTTCCAATTTTTAATTTGTGCATACAATCGGAAGAATGAAAAACAGCTTGTTTTTTGGGTTTTCTTGTATGTGATTTGCACATGAATAATGAAATAACAAGTCATTTCTTTTCATTTTCCGATTGCGGATTCTCAATTGAATATGACAAGATCGACTGATACACAGATTAATCTTTTTAGAATAAATTATTTCTTCGTAAATCACTTAGTCTATGCCTGGAAAGAAGAAATGACACATGATATGATAGTTTAAGAAATCAGATACAATGAATTTAATACAACACATTAAATGGCAAACCCTAGCAGCTAATTTTAGGCATTTTTATCACTCCTTCTGCTCACTGAATCAGTTAACTGCCTGCCGTTTAAGCTCTTGATTCAATTATAGAGCTTGTTTCATTAGATATCAGATGAAGTATTCAGTCTCTGGGCTAGCATTGGTGGTAAATGACGAAAGAGAAAAAGGACAAATCTCAATTGAATATAAAAACAACAGATGCTGCACTGATGTAATATCAAATTTGTCCTCAAAGCTGTCAATTCCATCTTTTACAAACATACTTATTTGCATACATGTCAAGCACAGCAACCATCTGCACCTATCGAAGGCATGCTGGGAAACATCTCCCGTTCATTTCATCTTGGCCTGACCATTCATCCATTTACACATCCATCTGTGCACCTATTTGTATCTGCATTTTCCTCCCTTTTCTTTCTCTATGTGCTCTCTCTCATCTCTCTCTCTCTCTCTCTCTCTCTCTCTCCCCTCCTCATCCTCTTGTTAGAGCTGCTGAATTATTTAACATCAGACAGGAGGCTCTGCTGCTGAGCCAGGAGGAGCCTGAGTGAGATGTACTAGATACAGGGAGATGGAAACGAGGGAGGGAGGATGAGATGGAGAGAGAATGGGATGTATGGAGGTGTCGGACGCTGCAGGAAGTCGTGAGTCAGCAGGGAGCGCGAGAACCAGTGGGAGGGAAGACAGAGGGAGTTTATAGATAGCTGTAGGTGATACGGCTGGATGGTGCGAGCCAGGAGAGCGGCGTCAGATGCCTCACGGTGCGTTTGCGTCCGCGTGTGTGCATGCGCGTATCGATCGAGCAGGGAAGGTCATGGAGCTGAGGGGAGATTAGCAAACTAGACTCCGAGCCAGTGGAGTGGGGTGGCAAAGCTAACGCCTCCTCTGAACAACAGCCTGACGTTAGAGTGAAAAAACAGACAGGACGAAGGACGAGAGGAGCCGCCACAGTATGGGGGAGAGCTATATGTACCAGCGACTCCCCTTCAATAGAGGAGAGGAGGAGGAGGAGAGAGAGGATGAGGACGAAGAGGAGAGAGGCAGAAGCGTAAGAGGAAGTGCTGGAGGACAAATGGTAAAGTCTGAAGATTGTGTGAACGTGCTGTGATTATTTTGCCGCGGATGTGATTACCGTTGTGGCGTGACTGCGTGCAGCCAGGTGTCATACGTGTGGGCAGGATGAATATGTTATGAGATTCTGAGGGAGTGTGTACGTACCAGGATGGAAGGTACATTTGGAGGCTGCTTGTTCAACCACTTAAAGACTGGTGTCATTATTGATTAATCAGTCTTGTTTTTATTTAATAATTCTCATGCTCTCTATGTAAAAGATTGAGGTAGGAGTGGCCAACAGAGAGCTGGGGTCCTGCCCCTTCTGCTTGTGCACCCTTGGGAACTTCCTTCAGAAAAAAACTGTATTGATCTACTCTGAATTATCCCATTATTTATTTACACTTGTGATGTTTGTTAACCTTCAAAATCAGAGACCGAACGTGTCTATCCCCGATTATTTGGACATTCAAAGGTTATCTAATTTATGCAACATATACGTCTTACTGCATTAGTTGAGTTGATGATATATTTCTTTTTGGACACATTTGCGTGGGTAGTTGATAAATAGAAACAACACTAACAACATTGTTAAAACACAAGGCCTTAACTTGCTTAGTTAGATTAGCTATAGAGAAAAAAATAAAACACCTGGAAGCTGAAAACACTCAGTTTCTTTTCATTTTTAAATCTAATAGTTCTAATAGTTCCAAGACAACCCATTCTCAGATAAAGAGAATTAATAACCTGGAGTTTAAAATAATTAAGACAATTGATTTAAAAAAAGCGGAATACATACAGGAGACACAGAGGGTTACATTAATTTAGAAATAAAGTGGTAGCTTATGGAAAAACTGCTGAAGTATCAGAGTGTGAAAATATGTAAATATAAAGACAGTTTCAGAGATGATGTCATTGTAACTGTCTGTTTTTTTTCCATAATCTGAAATAATGATGTTTTTGGCTCATGAAATTATGATTTCAGTTGACAAAAGTGTGTGTAAATGGTGGCACAGTTCATATTTGTTCTGAAGGTAGGTCACATGGACCACAGTGTAAAGGGGCGGGACTTTGTTTTTCTTTAATGTCTGGCACCCATTCACATCACCTGACATCATGGCAGAAGTCCATATTAATGCCTGTGGATTTAGAATAGGATTGCATAAAGGCTCCTGTGGGTTTAATATAGTGGCGGGAAAAAATTATTAGACCACACCTTGTTTTCTTCTATTTCTTGCTCATTTTAATATCTGGTACAACTAAAGGTACATTTGTTTGAACAAATATAATGATAACACCAAAAACAGCTGATAAGAGTTTAATTTCAGTGCTGATATCTATCTTTTTTCCATGTTTTTCTTGATGAAAACCAAAATCACTTCAGTTCTTACATCAATATCTATGTTGTACTGACAAAAACAGTGCTGTTATTCATTCCATGTTTTCTTTTCTGTCTGTTTTAGTCACATGACACACACAGGAGTTAGGACTTTGTTACATAACTATTGTTTTTGATGACTTTTGATGGTCTAATAATTGTTCTGTGATTAAAAATAATTAAAAATAAAAGGTTATAATTTATGACAAAAATGGTATTACTTTTGCAATACATGTTTTTTTTATTATTATTATTTAAAGGTTTAGTATATAGCAGTGACACTAATCCACAAATGTCTCCATCTGCAAATATATTTTATAATATTGTTTACTCAAAATGTTTCTAACTTTTAATGGGAATGCA
The DNA here is from genome assembly GCA_029822895.1 of Maxillicosta whitleyi. NCBI lineage: Eukaryota > Metazoa > Chordata > Actinopteri > Perciformes > Neosebastidae > Maxillicosta > Maxillicosta whitleyi. The sequence goes on from JAPSES010000115.1 coordinate 3,322,056, forward strand.
AATAATACAGATTGTACATTTTGCTTCTGTAAGTGGATCCCTCTAAGTCTTGTCATCCACTGGTTCTTTAAGGTCTCAAACATTGACATCAGAATCTGAAAATACACACCTACATATAATACACAGCTCTCCCCTCTTGGTCCAAAATAGAGACTAACAGTATAAACACAATAGAACAGTAGAGTCACATCCAAGTCACACTGGACAGAATCTGCCCACTGATTGGTAAACAGAGCTGTCAATCACATATTTAACTCCCCCCACGTGTCTGAAAATGCTTGTGATAAGACAAAATTGTAGTATTACAAGGTTAGCTATATGATTTTGTACAGCCTGCAAACACTGGAAAAGAGCAGATGCAGAAGTTTAGTTTTATCTCAGATGCTTGAATTGTAATGCACTGAATTTTTGCTTACTGATGCTAAAAAACTATCCAACTCTGCAGCTTTAAGGTTATAAAATGAACAGACAAATCCTCTTTTATTTGTGTTTGCTCTATGGATATCCTCATTTCTCTGGCTTGCAGCAGGATTGTAAAAAACAAACAAACAAAAAAAAAAAGTACTATACCAATTTGCACGAACCTTTGTGTAATGACCAAGGATGAAGTCCTTAACCCATCACCATGAAGAGATGATAAACTGTATTTTACACCAATTATTTACATAGGTTAGTGGATCAACAGCGATTAAACTGTTTATATCAGTAGATAATTTTGGTAGATGGTGGATATTTGGGTCTTTATGGGTTAAACAGACACAACCTGACTTGTTTTTGTGTGTAGTACACTTTGACTCTTCTAAAATATCAAACAACAAAGAAATGATTGTATATGTTCCTGTTATGACCTGGGGCTCTCTAAAGGAAAAAACAGTAGGAAACACTTCCAGCCCCGCCCCTTTTTATTGATCTGCTCCATAATTTAAGAGGTTCGTCCTTGGCTCATGCCCTTCCAACAAATGTAATGAAAATTGGTTTGGTGTTTTTTTTTTTTTTATAATTACACTGACAGACAGATGAGCAAATGGGACGGATCACATCGTTTCTTTGCCAATAACGAAACTGAATCACACTGACTCACAGAAGAACAAATGTTTTACACCTTTTTTTGTTATATGGCAGTAAATGTCATTCACTAAAATGTCACTTCATTATGATTGACTTTCAAGGAAACTGCCTAGACTTAGTTAACACATGCTATGCTATGTATGAGTCATAAATACCTTGAAATGCATTTAATTCATTAGATGATTTTATTTCCTTACCGTAGGAGGTTTCCAGGTCTGACACGATGTTGGGGCCATCAGTCTTTCACAAATGAGTGATGTAGCTGATAGCTTCTCTGTCATTTCCTCTGTACTTAACGTGATGTCCATTAACGGTATTCATTACAATCGCCTTCAAAACATGGACGACATCAGGTTGAAGTGAAGTGTGTTTTTGTGTGCAGATGCAGTGTGAAGAAGGGACAGAGTGGCTGCTGGAGCTACTGACAGATGTTCAGCTGCAGCAGTACTTCCTCCGGATTCGCGATGAGCTCAACGTCACACGACTTTCCCACTTCGATTATGTCAAGAACGAAGACCTGGAGAAGATCGGGATGGGGCGCCCAGGTAGGTTTTGTTTCATTCCAGCTCTTGTTTGTAAGACGTGTAATGCATGTCAAATGTTACTTCACAGGGACCGAAGCCCCTTTAAGAACCCATAAAAATCCATCTTTATTTCTTCATTTTTATTCTTAGTCATATCAACTGGACAGTACTATTTTTGTAGGGGTTTTAAAATAAATGCGTTAAAGTGTTTTCAATACACGTGTCTGTTGTTTCAGGTCAGAGACGCTTGTGGGAGGCAGTCAAGAGGAGAAGAGCTCTTTATAAGCGTAAATCCTGGATGAGCAAGGTGGTTAGCATTCATAAAAATGCAAACGTTACTTTTCCTGAAAGATAAACTATGTATTGTTTCTCTGATCCGTGAACACAGGAGAGAGCAATGGTGGTGAAACAGAAAAATTAGATGACACATTCACATCATGAGAACATTTTTGTGGAATATACAGTACTTTTGTTCCAGTCTACCCGAGAACCTGCGGTCCTATCCTTTTCGTTTAACTGTTACTTTTTAACATTGATTTACTCTATTGTTGTTTTCTTTGATTTCTATTTGCAACTGCAGGACAGGGTGTGTGTGTGTGTTTGTGTGTGTGTGTGTGTGTGCAGACATTATTTTAATGTAGATCTGGTAGCTCTGAGACAAATACAGGTTGTCCTCGGGTTACGAATGAGCTCTGTTCCTTCACTGTCAATGTAACCTGAATTTTCGCGCAAGTCAGAATTAACACTTTAGTACCCCTAAATACCCCCTAAATCTCTAAATAACTACCCAAATACATGTATTATACTTCGTATTAATAAAATAAAGTAAAAAATAAGATACTGTACTTACTGTACGTTCAGTATACAGTACGTATGTACAGTAATGGTGGACGAGACTCCGGGTTTCGTAAAGTCAAATTAACGTAAGTCGGGTACGTCGTAACCTGAGGACTACCTGTATTCCTTTTGAGTAAAACCCATTTTCGCATTAATTTGCGTTGTGACCCAAGACTGTATCTTGGAAACTTCAGCCAACCATCATTTTTTTACTTGATTTTTCTTTATCAGTGACAAAAAGTAAAATTTCACTACTTTTATTCTGGAAGCATTTTACTCTTACTTTAATTACAACTGACCCTTCATTTGTTTTGTTTTTTTCACAGTAATCGATCATATATTCATATATTCTTTCATTTCATTATTTCTAATTTCCTTTTTTATTTTCTTTTTAAACTTGTCTTGTCCATTACCATAACAGCAGGATGGTCGTACGGCTGCTTTTTAGTGATGAACAAATTTGCTTTGCCAAGGGAAACTTCCTAAAGTATATGAGGCTTTTTGAGTTTTGTTGAACCACATTTCGATGCCGGACCTGACATGAATTATTCATCACTTTTTCTAATTTCCAATATAACATTTCAAAGGTGTTTCCGGTGAAACGACCAGACGCCGACCCCCAGCAGCCTCACACCCAGGGCGCATCGTCCACCGCCGTCTCGTCCAATAACGAATCGGGAGCCTCACTGACCTGTTTGATCAGAGAGTCAGAGCTGCAGCTGTTTGAGCGGCTGGGCGACGGCACGTTTGGAGTGGTGCGGAGAGGAGAGTGGACCGGCCCGAATGGCAGAGTGGTGAGACAAACACGTATATACAACAACCTATGAAGTCATTCACACTGTTACTCCCAACTCATGTGGGGAAAGGGAATTACATAACATACCAGATGTTTTGGTGATGTAAAGTTATTTATTAATCAAATTAAAGTTTATTTTCTTTTTAAACAAAAGGCAAGTTAAGTAAAACAAAGAGAGATTTGAATAACTAACAAAAAGAGACTCTAACCTAGAGTTACAACTATTTACAATTATCTAACAATTAATAATTAAACAAAACACTTTCAATACTCAATTTTAACAAAAGAAAAACACAACACAAGCAACACTTACTTCAGACTAAGGTCAACAGAAAAGTTCCTCAAAAATATGTTTTCTTGATAAAACACAAAATCACTTCAGTTCTTACATCAATATCAATGTCATTGTACTGACAAAAAACTGCTTTTACACACTCCATGTTTTCTTTTCTGTCTGTTTTAGTCACATGATATACACTTGATTACATAACCATTGTTTCTGATGACTTTTGATGGTCTAATCATTTTTTTATGTAATACCTGTGTTTTGTTTTTTCGCTTGCCATTATTTATAGTTGTCAGTCGCTGTCAAATGTCTGAAGGCAGGAGTGTTGGACTCAGATGGTCTGGATGATTTTATCCGAGAAGTGAACGCCATGCACTCACTGAATCACCAGAACCTGATCCGTCTCCACGGCATCGTACTCACACAACCTATGAAGATGGTAAGAGACACAACGATGAACACAGATGTAGAAGCTGAACTAAACTGGTATGGGATTGTCTGTGTTGGCCGGCAGCTATTTTATTTTGTTGTAGTATAAATAAATAAATATATATATATATATATATATATATATGTGTGTGTGTGTGTGTGTGTGTGTGTGTGTGTGTGTGTGCAAATAGATAAATAAATAAATAGATATTTAGTTGTTGTTGTCATTGTTGTTTGTGTTGGGTTTTTTTTAAGACGTTCTTTAAATTGAATATAATAATACTAATTTAAATTGATTTCTGGGGATAAAGAGCACAGATAAAATAAGACTAGTCTTTCTGCTCCCTTTCATTTTAGTATGGAGAACGTTCATATTTCTGTTAAATTGTTTTTTTTGTTTGTTTTTTTTTTTTTTTTACAAATGAATGAAATAAAGAATAAAATAATAATAATAAAATAAACTGAGACTTGATTTCCTGTGTGTTTGTTTAAACTCAGGTAGCTGAGCTGGCCCCGATGGGATCCCTGTTGGATCGTCTCAGAAAGCGACAGGGTCACATCCTCATCTCTTCCCTGTGTAACTACGCTGTACAGGTCAGTTGGAGAAAAACACAACAGAGGAAATAGAAGTGATGAAGCACATGTTTCTCTTTTCCTGTATTTCATCACATCTTTTGTGTCACACCCAGAGGCATCAGCAAAACAGTTGGACTTCTTTTTCGATGTTTACTACTTTTGATTTTTGGTTAAAGTTTGTATTCATGCTACATTACCTCAGTGTAGAAGAGCTACATTACCTCAGTGTAGAAGAGGATTTTTGTAAATATTTCATTTTCAGAATAGAATATTACACAAAAATTAACTTATATCTTAACGTTTTTGAAATTATCAGAATTCATGAACAAAAGAGAACTCTATGAAAAGTAGTTATTTTGCTTATTGCAAATGTTGCCTTCAAGGCAGGGGTTTCAAACATGTGGCCCGGGATCCAAAACCAGCCTGTCAAAGGGTCCAATCAGGCCCACAAGATGAATTTGTGAAATACAAAAATTACACTGAATATATTAACAATCAAGGATGTCAAAATCATTTTAGGTCCATTAGTGGCTCAGACCAGTAAAATACTATCATAATAACCTAAAAATAATGAAAACTGCTATTTTTTTCCTCTTTATTTAAGTTATTCAAAAATATTTACAGTTACAGACTAACCTTTTACAAAAAAAAATAAATAACCTGAACAAATATGAACAACCTGAAATGTCTTAAGAGAAATATGTGGAATTTTAATAATATTCTGCCTTTGACTAAATGTTTTGTGTATTTGTAGATCCACTGTGATCTGTACGTTATAATGCACATGTCTAAAACATGTTATTGTTAAAAGTGCACTTATTTTTCTTTTTTTCATGTGATGTTCATGTACAGTTTGTAGACGTGAACATTTTCATTCTTGAATTTTATGTTTTTCACTCAAAGACATAGAGAAAAGTTTGGAGATAACAATATTTATAAATTCTATGTTAAATTTTATGTTAATTCTATGTTCTATGTTATATGTGGCCCCTGAACTTAAATAAGTTTGGCACTCCTGCTTTAAAGTGTCTAAAAATCTTCTCCCCTCTATCCTTTCCTGTACACACCTATTTCACGTGACATACTTTGTTCTAGAACGTTTTTAAATCCTTGAGTTTGGATATCAGCTGTGTTTGTAGTTTGTGCATGATTATTATGTCTTAAATATCTGTAGGTGGCATGTGGCATGGCTTACTTGGAGCAGAAGCGTTTCCTCCACAGAGACCTCGCCGCGCGCAACGTTCTGCTGTCGACCAACGAAACGGTAAAGATCGGAGACTTTGGTCTGATGAGGGCGCTTCCGACACACACCGACCAATACATCATGGAGGAAGGACACAAAATCCCGTTTCCATGGTGAGCGCAGGATTCTGGTCACAAAATCCATGTCTAGATGAAAAAAAAAACCCAACAAAAATGGATAGATATACTTTATTTATTTATTATTTTTATTTTTTCATCCCACCTTCGGGAAATTTTCAAAAACAAAAATGAAATTCAGTTGTTTTTCCGTCCTTGTTTTTGCTTCTGCAGGTGTGCTCCAGAGTCCCTGAAGTCTCGTACTTTTTCCCATGCGTCTGATACCTGGATGTTTGGGGTCACTCTGTGGGAGATGTTCACCCACGGACAAGAGCCGTGGGTGGGCCTTAATGGAAGCCAGGTACATCTCTACTTTGCTGTAATACTATTGGAAGCTCATGGATTTGCTCAGTGCTTTTGTGGCAGTTCCTAAATGAATTTTTCCTCCTATTTTTAAACTTTCTTAAGTGATTTATTACCACTTATACTAATATTATGCAAGTGAAAATCAAGTATTGTCCTATATTCAATGTGCTGATTATTTAGATTTTAATTTAAAGTTGATGGGTATTATATCAGAAACAGAGAAAACTAAAGAAAAAGATTTTTTTTCTGCAAAATACAGTTGTGGAAAAAAAACATTAGACCACCCTTGTTTTCTTCAATTTCTTGTTCATTTTAATGCCTGCATTTGTTTGGACAAATATATAATGACGCCAACAAAAATAGCTCATAGCAGTTTAATTTCAGAGCTGATATCTGTACATTTAACATGTTTTTTTTTTTTTTTTTTTTTTAATATTAATCAAAATCACTTCAGTTCTTACATCAATATCTATTGATCTTTTGTGCTTTTACACATTCCATGTTTTCTTTTCTGTCTGTTTTAGTCACATGATACACACTTGATTGCATATTCATTGTTTTTGCTGACTTTTGATGGTCTAATAATTTTTTCTGTGACTGTATATTATTAACTAAACGTAAAATAAATGTGTCCATCCACTGTTATTGATCCAACTTCATGAAAACATGAGAAACAGCATTTTACACCAATTATTTACATGTATTGTTAAGATTAACGGATCAACAGATACATATTTTATGTCTGTGAATGATTTTGGTCGCCAGTGGATGTTTGGGTCTTTATGGGTTAATGCGATTACTCTAGTTTTCTGAAACATTTCAATCCATTTCGGAAACAGTTGCAATGTCTCATATTTTCCAAACTACCAGATACTAAGTGGTGCATTATCGGTATCAGGTTTTTCACTTCTTTTCATTAATGCACATTCATGTCCATCTGCAGATTCTCCACAAAGTAGACGTGGAGGCTGAGAGGCTGTGTAAACCTGAGGACTGTCCTCAGGATATTTACAACGTCATGCTGCAGTGCTGGAGCCCTAAACCTGAGGACAGGCCAACTTTTATCGCCCTCAGAGACTTCTTACTTGAGGTAGCAAGTTTTAATCAAATATTCTTAATCATATATATCATACTGGTGTGCATCTTTATCATATTTTGTATTTAAGAAAATGCTTTATTAAGAGCTTTCTACTGTGTTTAAATAGTGCTGTTTTAATAAAGATTATTATTATATTATATTATTATAGTTGACAGATCAGGTAAAGCTGTTGTAAAGTTGAATATATGATCATATATATTATTGATATTATTTAAGCAACTTATGTAGTAACACAAGGGACATATGTAACGAGTTGATTACACTATGAGTGTCTGTGTGTGTTCTGCAGACCATGCCTACAGATATGAGAGCCCTGCAGGACTTTGAAGAGGAAGACAAGCTCCAGATTAAAATGAATGATGTCATTACTATCATCGAGGGGAGGTCAGTGTGTATTTATGGGTCAACATATACTGCCCAGCCAAAAAAAAAAAAGTCACACATCTGATAGTTATGTCACCACCTTTGGTTCTGATTCCAGGAGACATTCAGTGGATTTAACTGCACCAATAGTTCTGATCCTTCCATGG
>JAPSES010000115.1:3329965-3340405 GCA_029822895.1 Maxillicosta whitleyi
TGTGTGTGTGTGTGTGTGTGTGTGTGTGTGTGTGTGTGTGTGTGTGTGTGTGTGTGTGTGTGTGTGTGTGCGTACATTACCATGAGTGTGTCATCTCAGGCCGTGCAGGGGGTTTGACTTTGTCAGCAGCTCGAGGCACAGTCACTCAGATAAATTTAGGCGTGAAGTCTCTTTTCAGTGTCACATACACAAACAGATGAGACACATGCCATCATTCACTGTGATGAAGTTTGTCTCTTTTCTCTTTGCTTTTCCTTTTTTTCTTTTTACTGTCTTTTACTTCACAGGGTAACAGCACTGTTTCTAGACTGTTTTAAGTGACACATTCTCCCCACACATTAATACTCAGCAGCCATACTAATACAAGTAGAGTTACAGAAGGTACGTTTACATTATACCCACGTCTGCAGAGTATTCTCAGCGGCCTCGTCTAATTGCAGTTACATTCATCTCAGTTTCACTCTCCACTTTAGTGCCCTCTATTAGCACGAGTTCTGTATCTTAAACATACAAAAGAAGACTTTCTCATTCCACTCAAGTGTAATATCTCTAGTACCTGTGTGTTCTCACCAACATATTGAATAAGCTTTGATGAATTACATATTGGATCTGCAAGAAATGGCTTTCAATTGGAAATGACTGTCGTAACCTTGGTGTCAAGCTTTAATTTGCTTTCAGCATAATGATCGCTCTTATATAATAATCTATTAAACACACACAAAAAAAGGATTTGACGTAAATAATCTCATCACAAGGTCAATTTTAATTGGTGTTCTGTAGTTTGCAGGCCTATTACAAGATTATCAGAAAATAGAGTCTTGAATTAGGTGTAAAAAGGGTCAAATGTTCTGTTTATTTCATGGTACTTTAAGGTTATAACGTTTCTTGCAAGACAGTGTTTTTAATTGTATTTCTGATTAATTCTCTAATATATAAAATGGGTGTTATTCACAAATCCAGAGGATACTAAAAAACTGCCAAGTGTTAAAGGGAACATTAAATGAAATGTTTGAAATTAGCCTTTTTATATCCACCATAACTCTAAGCATTTATGGAACTTTCACTGACCAACAGTAGATGTCACAGCTTTCTAAGGTCTTTCTGATCAATGTTTAGAAATAGACCTGATGCAGTACAATTAGGCACAAGAAATCACGCATCAGTTCACTGAGATGTGTGACATAATTAGCGCCTCTCGATTTCCCAACAGTAACTCATGGTCAGATCTGCTGCTTCCTGGTGGTTTTTCAGCTCATATCGATTGATTTCCCTTTTTACATTTTAAAAAGTGCAATTGCTGCTTTATTTTCCTTGGTGTTAGGAGCATTTTCAAAGGTTTTACCCACGGTAAATTAACACAGAAGCATCAGTGTACGCCATGTGATGCGTCTGAGAAAATCACATTAGCCAAAATCAGAAGTAGCCAATGAGATTTCATCATTAGCATTAAATCCCCCCTTGGATATTCAAAACATGGTTCGTGATAGAAAGAAAATGGTTTGTATAGTGTTGTGCATGAGACTCAGACCAGTCCAACAATACCGGACATTTCAGTAAACAGACGAAACACAGTACGTTGGTTTGGAAGGCTAACTTTGTGGTAAATGTACTGCTGCAAGTCAAGAAACTGGAATAAAATAAACATATACATATGTATATTTTCAACGTTTTCTTGATAGGAGCTTGAAAGAACACATACTGCAGGAGTGAATTAGCCCAAAATGTCAAAATTGACCAGTACATGAAAAATTGCCTGCTGTATATCGCCTTAAAACTGTCTCCTCCCTGACAATTAGGACAATATTGCCCTCCAAATTTATCAAACTAACTGGAAAAGAGCAAAATGTGGTCAAGCAGACTAAAATAAAACCCAAGAAAAGCATACAGAATGTCGACCAGCATGACAGCAATATGCAAGAAGGCTCCCGAGCTGGGGGGGGGGGCATGCAAAATAATATTAGGTTCTGTTCCACATCAAAGAGGTCTGAGAACAAGTCTCCATCGATGACACAGTTTGTTGAGGAGCTACTAAAACATAACTGCTCCCTGGCAGATGAAATGGAACTCCAGATTGAACAAGCACACCAGGCGTGGGGACTGGTACCACGACAAGGGTCTACCCCAAGATCAATTATTGTTGTATTTCAAAGCTACAGAATAAAAGAGGAAGTCCTACAAACAGTGTAGCAGAAACAGTTTGTTCAGAAGGAGTTAATTTGGATAATGACTATGCACCATGTGTAGGGGCAAAGAAAGTTTTGAAAAACGGGATTCACTTTCAGACACCTTTTTCAGCCAAACTTTGAGTTTTTTACCCATATGGCAACAAAGGAGATGGGTTTACATGTCACTGTGCTTACACATGGATACAGATGATCCAAAATTATTCTGGTGTTCAGTTACAACAACAATGATGGATAATCTTTTCTTTTAAATTGTTTTGCATTGTGCACAACAAGAGAGTTGTCTCTCTTAAATCATTGTATATATGTATAATGACAATAAAGGCATTCTAGGTGGACGGTCAGGTGGAGTAACTGGTTCCAGTTACTCCTCGGTGTGAAAATGCAGACAGTGGGTTTCCCTGAAGGCTCAGTCGAACAACACAAACCCAACAGGGTCATACATGTATGTAAAGTGATTATGGAAGGCATCGTTCCAAGGCATGAGTTGAAGCTGTATGTGTGTTTCTGCAGGTGTGTGGCACCAGATGACAGGCTTTACTGTCCAATCACATCACCAATAACCCCACTCAGCTGCATTAAGCTCCTTTTTTAACCTCACTCTCTATAACTTTACCATAGGAGGTAAAGTTTACACGTTCATTATTGTTCCCAAACAATCCTCTGAGATTTTTCAGCTGCGATCCATACGCTAAAACTACTGAAACCTTTATGTCAACTTCTATAAAACACGACTGGAAACTTACAATTTACAATTTTTCTTAACTTGACTTATTTCAAATGTTGTATCTTGAGTCAGTTTTTTTTTTTTTTTGTCAGTTTTGACTTTCGGATCGCCTACGTTGTGACATCCGTAAAGGTTGAGCCGGCGTTTCTGCACCAAATGCGTTTCAGATAACAAACACTCAGCAGTCCTGTCTTCTTCTATTTATCGCCCTATTTGTTAAAGTTTGTCAGCAACAACCCAATTACAACATGTAACTTTTATAAACTGAACTTCAGCTGAGTTTCTTTTGCTTTCTTTATGTCTCTCTCTTTCCCTCTTAATCTTAACAGCACAACGATCCAGCTGTTCAGTGAAACTCAGAGGGTTTTTACCCAGAAAGGCAGAAGTAGATCCTCAAATTCTATTAACCTTAAATCCTGTCCTGTCAGTTATCAACGTATGACTTTTCTGAAGTGGTGATGGCTGTTGGTGAATTGCTTTTCCAGTATCTGAACTTTTCTGTAAGTGTCTGTGCCGTACAATGGAAGCTTCCCTTCAGACTGTGTGAATTGACGACTGCTGTTATTGTGTCTGAGATCAATAAAGTCAAACTCCCATTGTTTTCGAACCCGGTCATGTTGAAGCTCAAAGAGTCACAGAGCTGCGCAGTGGAATAAGAGATCAGAAAATACTTAAGAAAAAGCCAAAGAAAGTACAGACCTGTCTGTGGAGGTAATTATACAGGTAGAACTGGATGTTAAAAGTTAAAGGAATAGTTGTGTATTTTTGACATGAATCTGTATTTCATCCCCTCATCAGTGTAGTACATCCACACTGACTTATCCGCCGACAGTGTCCTGTGAGCCCAGTTCTGGTCCAGTTTTGGTCGAAATGAAAGTAGTCCGGCAAGTTTTGTAGGGGTCACTAACATAAAAGTTTTTTCTTCTAAAAACAGCATGTGTTCAAAAGAGTAATTTATTTACATCACAAACCAATGTCCATAAAAAGTCACACGTCATAATCATTTGGTCCTACTTTCTCTCATTTACTATCGGTGTGATGTCATGCTGCTGACTGTTCCGCACTCGTCAACAACTTTTTTCAGCATTGGGGCAGTACACAGGGATAATATAATATAAGATAAGATAAGATAAGAAACTGGACATGAGCAGCAGAGAAACAGGATAAGTACCAGCACAGGTTTAAGTCAAACCCATGAATTGGAATCTGGTGACAGGGTATTATTTGCATTTTTTCCTTTTTCTTCAAGTTTCTATAAATACAAAGAATAGAGCATATTTACATGATAGTAACTGTGGGTAGATAAGTACCAAAAGTCTTCAATATGAGCTTTTTTACATGTTGAACCTTTAACTAGTATTTCAGTGGACAGATAGAGTCTTATTATTAAAACTAGTACATTGACCCACAAGGAACCATGGGTTCTAGATCCTCTGATCCAGTTCTTTTCTTTACTTTCGTGGTACATTCCACTGGCATTTTCAGTTGAATAACCTCTCAGCTGGCACATCTGTTTCTGTACATGAAATTTGACACCATGGATACTTGGCCCTCTTGTTTGTCTGTTTGTAGGTAAGCCACTTCAGTGATGACCCTATGATGCTGGGCATAGCAATGTGATTGGACATTGGACATATTGGACATATCTCCCAAAATATTGGTCTTATCAAACTGACATTTTCGCTAGTCCCCTCCTTGTACCTGGGTATGCCAAACTGCAGCTGTCAGCTCTGTACAGATTTTGTGTGATGCCTTAGACACAGAGTCACTTCCCTTTTATAAAGTAAATGTCCACGAATAAAACGCAGAAACACTTTTCGGGAGCTTTTTATTAGAACATTCAAAATGAAAAAAAAAATCTTTACATAATCCATCACATGACAAAAAGCAATAAACAATTAAAGATGTGAGATGCAAAGGGGCAGAAGCAAAGCTGAGCAATGAGAAATCAGGAGGAATTTGAGTGGTTTGACATTGAAGCTGGAAAATAGGCCAAAGCAACAGATCTAAAACAGCTAAAGGGATGAAAACATTGGCAGAACACACTCTGCTTCTGGAAGCTATGTGTAGCGAGTGTAGAGGACATTTAGAAATCCCCTCACTCACTAATTGGGTCCATAGTGTCCCATATGTGGTCCAGTTAGGACTGCATGTGAGCTGCATGAAGCGGCCAATGGCAATAGAACTCATGGGACGTAGTATTCATGTCCATCTGCATGCAGGCATCTATTAGCATGTTTACTTCTTGCGGTAGTCATCTGCATACGCTCTGTGATCATCCTGCTCAGGGAACTGGTCTCCGTAGTGCCTCAGTATGTCTTGGAGGCTGGGCATACCCTGTGACAGCGGCGGGTAGGACATGTGAGGTTCCTCCTGGCCGCTCTGGTACGGCTCTGTCTCGTACTGATCCTGTTCTGGTTCAGGCTGGTGCTCACTTTCTGCAACGGCCTCAATCTGCTGCTCATGATGGTCGGGTTGGGGCTCGGGTCGGGCCGGCTCTGGGTCGACGCGACGCATTCGGCAGTCACGGTCATACTCAGGGTCGCAGTGGGGGTTTTCAGGCTCTAGGTACCTGGGTTGGGTTCTGTCGGTATTCTGGCGAGGCTCATAGGCCTCAGAAGGGAAAGGGGTACGATGGTGAAAGCGAGGCTCGCTGGGCTTCACTGGGTAGCATTCACGGTCGTAGCCGATGAAGCAGTCGTAGCCCTCCTTAGTTTTACCTGGGGGGCCCAGAGGGTGGTGCTCCTCCTGGGCTGGCTCCTCATAACTGGGATTGGCAAATGGGTGGTGCTGTCTGGGGGGGTGAGGGCCGCGACGATGCATGGCAGCTGCTGCCTCACGGATCGCAGCGAAAGGATCATTTGTGTTGGGCTCTGGAGCGGCCCCCATGCGTGGGGCATTCGGGTCAGTCATCTGGGCCTGAGCCATGTATCGGCGCAGCATGGCATAAGGATCAGACGCTGGGGGAGGAGCTGCAGCACTAGGCTGGCGGTACATGTCGTAAGGATCAGACGCTGGGGGAGGAGCTGCAGCACTAGGCTGGCGGTACATGGCGTAAGGATCAGACGCTGGAGGCGGAGCTGCAGCACTGGGCTGGCGGTACATGGCGTAGGGATCAGTGATTCTGTTAGCATTAGCATAAGCATCCCTGAACATGGCATATGGGTCATGGTGCTGCTCAGCAGGAGGTGGAGGAGCTCGGATAGCAGCAGCCTCGTCTTTCTCTTCTGCGTTGTATGACTCTGGTGGAGATGCAAATTTAGTGGCGGTAAGAGGGTTGCAGCCGTCCTCATACAGGGGGTTGCATGATCCAGGACCAGCAGGGGCAGGAGGGTTGGGGGCACGGGGGGCCTGAAGGGATAGATTACAGTGTAAATGATCAGAGATGGGGTTCATCAAGTCTAAAGTAAAGGCCTAAAGCGTTGAACTCTTTAAAGGAACACTAAAATTAATGCAATGGTAAAAGTCTTTAGCTCAACAATTGCTTTATATTAATTTTCATTATCATTTAGTCTTTGTTTAACTTCCAAAGTAGAGCAAAGCAAAGTGTTAGAAAGTTGCTTACACACTCAGAACTGCAGTTATATCCAATTTTATGAAGACCATAAAGATAATAGTGATAAGTCATGCAGCAAAAGTACTTAAAATAAATATAGTCTGGTGCCACAGAGTGAGTAATGGTTTCAGCCCGACTGTCTCTGTAAAAGCTGGTTCAGCCACTTTTTGTCTGTTGTTTTAAAGACATGTTTTGTTATGTCCCCAAGCATTTTCTTGGTATTTGACTGTCTGTCTGCAGTGGGGGGGGGCACTGATAAATGCACTTCAAAGGTGACTGGTTATTCCATCAGTCGGTCATAGTAAGTCTACGGTCAGAGCATGTAAAAGTTGTTACAACGAACATTTTGACACAATCTGCATTCTTTGTTTGGGGAAAATATCGTGTTTTTTAAAGTCAAGAGTGAAAGTCCATGTGATGTTACTGGTGGTAAGGTCTGAGTTGAGTCTGGAGGTTTGTCTTGTATGAAAGTCATCAGAAACTCTACTCACTCAACTCTGAAGTATGGGTCCACAAGACACCAGTACTGATACCAGTACCAGAATATAGAAGGACTTCACCAGTAGCAGATAGATGTGAGATATTAAAGGTTTTTTTTTTTTCATAATTTGTGTGTTCAGATAATGCGATGAAGGATTGGCAGACTAAAATAGGAACTTTTTTTTTTTAATTATAAAATGATTAATAATGATAAAATAATAGTTGTTTTGTTTTCATTGTTATATTTACAACAAAGACAAAATATAGAAATAAAAGTTGATATGAGCATCAGTTATCTGCCAAAATGTTATATGTATATGTAATATTGACCAAGAATTGTGCATTTGGTGCATCTCTCATTCAAAGTCTGTTCATTGTTAAATTGATCACATATGAGCACACATTAAAAAACACAGAATGAAAAATTTTCAATTAAAGTAAATCACTGAATAAAAGAAATATGCATACCACTAGAGAGGCAGCATAGGCACAGAAGGGGTCCCTGAGTGGGTCACAGGACGGGTACTGAAGATAGAGACCCGAGGGGGCTTTCTTCACCAGTTTGGGTTTGCATTCGGGGTCTTTTTTGGGGTCGCAGCCCAGGTGGGCGTAGGAAGGCAGAAATCCAGCTGATGGTGTGTACCCGTAGGCGGCTCTCACATGGTACTGCAGACACTCCACATCATCAGAAGAGCAGATACGAAGCAGCTCAGCCTTCTGCTCCTGAAGCAGGAAGGAAAAATACAGGGGCTTTTCAGTCTCACATGTATAGTTTTACAGAGTTAGTGTGTAATATTAAGTAACCATGATGTTCCATATTACATCCGAGGATACAACAAACACCCTTTAATACAACAAGACCCAAAATAACACTGAGCAGGGTTCCCATGGGGTCTTAAAAGGCTTGAATATACAAATCTGCATTTAATACCTTAAAAAGTCTTTAAAAAGTATTACATTTGATACAGTAGGTCCTGACTAATGTTGACATAAACGTGTTGGCTGTGTTGCGTTTAAATGTGTCTGTCAAATGTACAAACTTCAAAGAAAGTAACATTAGTTAGTTTAGACTGAAATTAGGAACCAATTATAGCTAACTTTGCAGCCCCCCCAGTGAGAAATGACACAATGGGAATCAAGGTGTCGAAGTAAATGACTACATTTACCTAAATTCTCAGAGTCACATGAAACAGGCATTAAATTCTATTCCAAATAGTCTTTAAAAAGTCTTAGATTTAACTTGTAGAAACCTGTAGGAAACCTGCTGATACTAATAAAGAAATGAAAACAAATGAAAAGTAATTTTAAACTATTAAAACCTTAAACACTTTGGATGAATATAAACATCATTTACTGAGACACTCATGACTTCAGATTCTATTCTCATATATGCACAGAAATATTGAGGATTACCTTTATTGTCCTTGTTTCATAAACAAATAACAATATTAAAATGTTTTAATTATACACAGTTACAGTCGCTGCTAGATTCTTCAGTCTGTTGTGTTCATTGTTTCATGTCGTACCTTAGAAAGGAAAGGCACAGCAGACGGGGAGTAGTAGTAATAGCCTGACTCTGCGTCTTTGGCTGGAGCAGCAGAGCGGACGTACAGGGGGGCCGGGGCCTTGGCTGGGGCCGCGGCTGGGGCTGGGGTGGCGACTGGCAGCACCAGGGGCAGGTAGGGGCTCTTGCCTTGGATTAAAGCCATATACATACAGTAGGGGTCCTTGGTGGGCTCACAGGTTTTTAAGGGCGCAGGTTTGGGAGGCTCTGGTTTGGGTCTGGTCATGTAGGCGGCCACGCAGTTGGGGTCCTCAGAGTCAGAGCAGGATTTGTAGATGTCCCCCAGGTGGCGCAGGTAGGCCTTGTAGGAGCGCCGGCCCTCGGCTCGGTTCTTGTTCTGGAGGTAGGCCAGGTAGATGCGGTCCATCTCCTGAACCTAAGACAGGAGCATAGGTTTATCGATGTATTGATCCAGGTGATAATTAAACAGCAGCTGGTCAGAGCTTGGATTGGAAAAGTTGAACTCCAGTAATAGATTTTCACAGCAGATCAACAACTAATGATTGCACAAAGGTTTTGCACATTTGTACACTCAGACAGCGAGTTGAAAATTAAAAACACCCTTTAAACTTTTAGAAAAATGCGTAACATTTTAACAAGCTGCCCCGTGACATGACCCAGAGTCATTTGACCTTTATATAAAACTATGTGTTAGTGCAGACATTGGCACGCACACGTTGTCTTTGGAATGTCACTTCCCTGAAGAGGTTTAGTGATATTCTTTATGTGCAAACAAAGGGATAAAAGTTCATCTGAGCATCATGTGAGTCTTAGTATTGAAGCCTCGTTGTTGTATTAAAGGGATAGTTTGGGATTTTTGACATGAGTCTGTATGACATCCACGGCATGGACATTGGTTTGTGATGCAAATAAATCACTCTTTTGAACACATGCTGTTTTTTTTTTACAAGAATAACCTTTTATTTTAGTTAGTTTTATTTTGATGTATGCCAAATGTTGTGGACAACTTACACCTTTTTTACATTCAGTGGAAAATCTTTTTTTTTTTTTATAAACTGAATAAAGTGGAAAAACCAACACTATAAATATGTAAAGTGTATTATTTACTGTGGAAAATAATAACATTAGAGCAGACTGTTTGATATTTAGCTCCTCTTATACTTTTAACCACTTTTCTTGCAGATATAAAGGTTTTTCAAGTCAGTTTTGCAGTCTACCAAATGTTTAACAATGAAGTCAATGTTCATCAGTGCAATAATTAAAACATAGAAAAGATGCGTCTGTTCATCTTGAGGATGTTCTGTGATTGTCTTAACCCCCACTGCTGTGACCTTTGTTAAAAGGTGGTTCAAACCCCAGATAACAGTTCTGTTTTTCTTCCTCATGTGGTTTTACTCACTGCCTCCTGGTTTCCGTTGTCGGTGAAGAATTTGTACCAGCTCCAGAAGTCCGAGTGCTGCTTGTACCAGCTGATGTTCCTGCGGTTGCGGATCAGCCTCCTGTGACTGGCCGCCGCCGCCGCCCTCTCCTGGATGCTCTGTCCTGCTGTGGTCAGGAAAGAAACAGAAGGTGCTGCTGAGCCCACAGTTTACAAATTCACTCAAATGTTCAACTGAGTCACTTTGGAGCAAATTCACAACCTCAAATTTAGGATTTGGGCCTGAACTCTATCAAACTCTAGATCGGGGGGGTCAAACTCATTTTAGTTCAGGGGCCACATTCAGTTATCTAAAGTAGGCCAGACTAGTAAAATGATAACATAATAATATCTAACTAATATCAACTACAAACTTTTCTTTATGTTTTAGTGTGAATTTTTTTTTATTAGATTATGAAAATGTTTATATCTACGAACTATGCTTTAAAACTATGTGAATAAGATGAACAAACTGAAAAAATAAGTGTAATTTTAACAATATTCTGCTTCTGTTTATCATTTTCACATGTACTTTATAACTTATAGATCACA
>JAPSES010000115.1:3344575-3373565 GCA_029822895.1 Maxillicosta whitleyi
AATTAAAAGAACTATAAAAGAATAAAAAATACCCCCCCCCCCCCAATTTCAGCCCAAAGTTGTGTTTCTTTCTCAGATTTCTATATTTTGAACACTTTTTAGAAAGTAATATGAAAACATAGGAAACCAAGTTTCACATTTTAGAATAGCTCTTGTTTAGAGCCGTCAAATTCTATGTATAATATGGATAGTAATTATAGTAATACTGATCTATGTTATATTAGTTTAGAAAACAATAAGAGACAGACAAACACAAACAACAGGGGCCTTAACTAAACCTGGTCCTAAAAGAGCTACACATCACATCCATGACGGTGATGCGTCCTGACCTAGGAGAAGCATGTCAGTTCTGAAACACATGTCGGCTCATCTGCACATCATGACTTTCATGAACTGCACACAGATTCACACACACCTGGTGTTTTTTTTCCCATCGTGGTCTGAAAGGCAACTGAGTCATTTCCATCAGTGTTTTTCTAAGAAGTCCAAATATTCAAATCCACCCAGGAGAAAAAGGATATCTACAGACATTCTGACAAAAAAAATACTGTTCTGATTCAGTGTTTTGTTGCCTTTTGGTAAAACAGGCCAAGTAACCTACCAAGGGAGCTGGAGTTCATCTGAGAACAAGTGACAAACATTTGGAAACAGATGGACTGAATGTATCCTCAAAAATGTGCCCTGATTTAAAATAATGTTGAAATGGTTTTGGATATTTGTTTAAACAGTTCTTAAGCAACCCCTAGAAGGGTGGGTGCACGTCCTACTCCATAAACAACAAGTCACATTTACATACTTTTTGTTTTTCTTTGCATGTCATTTAGGGATTCAACTTGTAGCCAGATTAAAAAAAACAAAAAACAATATGTGAATAGAGCACAAAGAATGAAAATTAAAGCTGGAACACATAAGAAATGATACAGAAAACAAACACAGTGGGGAAAAATGAGGCTGTGAGAGACCAGAAGAAAATAACACAGAAAGGAGTGAAGACAACTAAGCTTGGACACAGCTTTGTGAAAGAAGGTGGGGCATCAAAAAAGCCCACTGGAGAATACTGGGGAATTCTGTTTGCTTGTGCTGCCTTCCCTCTGCAGACTTTATGGGAACCGAGCGAAAAATGTGACTGGAAGAGGAACTAAAAGCTGGTATCTGCAGAGAAAAAGACTTTCACGTTGAATGAAAAACAAATATTTGAACAGATGGAGACATTTTTATGTTGTTCCTCTTGCTGAGCCGAGGTACCGCAGCTTCATAAGCAGAGCACAAAATGCCTCATTCGGATTTCACCCTTCAACAACTTGCTAAAACACATAGTAGAGAGGGAGAAGAGGGACAGAAATAAAAGGGAGGGAAGGAGAGCGGACGATTTGGGATATCAGCCGCTTGGTATGTACACAACCGCTGTCAAAGGAAATAAACACGTCCACACACATGCAGGCTACAACGTACAACATTCCTCAGTTTTCCGCTGTGCAGTACTGTATATATCAGTGTGTATATATATGTTTATCTGTGTATCTACGTCAGTCTGTGTGTGTTTTCTGGAGGTTTGAAGTGTTTCCAGCGGCAACACCCAGCTAGTCAACATGCGGTCAGCAACCCCCCCACCACTACCACCACCCCTCCTCGCTCTCTCTCCAAATACCAACAGCCTCATCACATACTGGCCTGGAGTCAAGCAAATAAACTGCACTGCAGCGAGCTGGGGAAGTGGAAGGCTGAACATCGAGCACTGAGGACCTGACTCCAGCACAGAAAACCTGAAAAGGCTTCAGGCTTTTTTAACTTTAAAAACATCCAATTACAGTATCGTCTGTCTGGGCCTGCAGGTGATGCAGTTTATAGGATACGTGTTCAAAGTTGTTTGTGTGAGTTTTGGGGCAAAGCTGTTTGTAAGTAATGACACTGAAGCCATGTCAGGAGGTTAGCACACAAGTCAAGACTAAAACGTGTTTGATTGACAGCGTAGATCCAGAGTCAAAGAGACTTTTTGTAAAAGTTAATATCACCTGCATTAATGTGACTTTTACTCTCTTACTCTCTTTTACATTTTGCAGCAGAAATAGTAATTTGGGAAAATGTGGTCTTTTCCTGTTAAACGTCCAATTTACAAGATTCTCACAGGGTGGTTTGCTTTTATGAAGTTTGCTTTTGAGTTTTGTGCCAACAACTATCTCTGTTGGCTAAATCCTACAATCTTCAGCCTTGCTCTCAGGTTCTTCGGTGCTTCTCTTCTGTTCCTCTAAAAGAGCAGCAAGTATAAAAAAAACAAAAAAACAAAACTAGATATTGTTAGCTAATGTCCAGCTCTAGACAAACTTCACATAAGCACACAGGCATGCACAAATTTTATGTGAAAAATGTTTTATAGGCTTGAATCCTGGGAATAAGGATATTTTGAAGCTATAGCTAGCTAAGCTAAGAGGTGTTCCTTCTAGAGTTCCAGAATCCTGATTCCACCTTCATCACAGCTCTGTTTCTACCTCCACAGATGTTACAGAGGTGGGACCAAATGATCCACCATTTTGTTTACACAGACGTTGTTCCGTTCTGTCTAAAAGGGGCAACAAGTAGCTTGAGCTTGTTCAAAGACACCCCTTGAGTTTGCTGAAGCCATGCTTTTGTGACAGAAAGTTTTCCAGGGAACTAGGAACCTCTGGCAGAACAGGGTCTTAACTTTTGTCACAGACGTTTCAGGACTTTATTTTACCTTCAGTGGAGTGGATAACTACCGAGGGATGTTGATAAGCCCACATGTCAGATGTCAAAACTACCTCATCTTCAGACAACAACTGGTATAAGGAACTTTTAAGATGTGATTCTAGGGAAGCTTCCAGATTAAAGGTTTCAGGTCATTTGGGTATAAATACAGTTGTAGTACAGTTTAGCAACACATTGTGGAAAAATAATGCTGATTATTTACAGAGCATGGTGACCAATGGTCAATATACACAGCTTGGCCTAAAAATAACCCTATATGTTTAACGAAGCCAAAGGTTCAGATCCATCCATTGGATAATTATGGTTTCCCCTTCTTTAAACCTAACTGATGCATTGAGTAGCTACTTGTTTCTAAAAACAACCATCATTTTACACAGTTTCCTCTGGCATTTGTAAAGCATTCTGAACCTGAGCCGTATATATTTAAATGTTAGAGCTGTTAATCTCTGCTGGTTATTATGAGGCTTGATTAATTTGGGGTCTTGCACAAGAATTTCTCACCTTCCTCATATCCTTTTCTGACACCTTACTACCTATCATCATCACCAACACCATGGCTGTGGGTGGGTAAGCCTGCTGAGAAGCAAAAGCGAGGATTTACGAGATGCTGGAATAGAGCCAAGTGACTTCCTATAGCTGCAGGGTGTGTATGTGTGTGTGGGTGGGGGGGTCTACAGATGATCATTATTCACCATCCATTAAGCTCAATGATTACTGGTTCTCATGCACTTAGCATAGACACACGCATGCAAAAGGCAGAGTCACAGTATCACTGCCATGCAGGAATGTGTGGTTGTACAAACTCCCTGAAGGGTTTCCTCTTGCTGCAGCAGGGCCCAGAGTGGGTATGACTGTGTGCGCAACGTTGCTTGTTGTGAGGCCTCTGTGTTGAATGAGGCGGGTGGACATGGAGGAGTTGAATCGGGTGGAAGGGAGGGGGTAGTGGGAGGAATGTGACACCAAGGGCCAAGAAGGATGATGAGGGACACTTACAGGAATCTCTCAATTTCCCATTGAGAGCCATTTAAGTGTCGGATTTATCACAAAACCCTTGCGCTCACCCTCCTCTAACCCTGAATTCTTCACTTTTACTGTCAGTTTATGCCATAACAATTCACCGAATCACACCTGGTGAGGCTTTGGATCCAGGAAAAGGCAAACAAACTGCTAATGTTATTATTTTATCAGTTTTTCCCCCTCGTATTAATTCAGGCAAACATGTGGTATTTCTGCCAGAAGTGCATCTTTTATGATGAAATATGAGTGCAGCAGAGTTTAGATGTGTATAGATAAAAAAGATTTGTAAAACTGAGTCACATGATGAATCACAATAATATATTCAAAGTTATTAAGCAAAGACAAACTGCTGATGGAGGCGAAGGCTGCAAGGTTGCCTTTCTGTTTCAATATGGTCCAACAGACAAGTGCTGAGATGCTCGTTTTCATGTGTTTTCTATTGTAGATATGCAGGGCTGCAGAGCTCCATCCTCCTGCATTTAAGCCATGCTGCAGACGTGAGCAGAATACTGAGGGACTGGAGCGACGAGCCGGATGCTCTGAGGAATGCTGAGGCCTCTGCCAAGCTAACAGCTACAGCCGCGACTGCCAATGTGAGGAGCAAAGACTCAAAAAGCATCAAGCGCAAACACACCCAACGTCTGCCTGATGGACTGCAGGAAAAAAACAACTTCACCTATGACACGGGCCTTCGCACTGATCCGTTGCCAAAAATGATGCGTTAATGAGACTGAATTCCCAAGACTAATGAGACGTTCAAATCACATCACAAAGAAAGAGCGACCAAAACGTATTTATTTCATTCTATAAGGAGTGAGAATACATTACAATAATGACCTGTCAATTCTAATTAGGTCCCTATTTTACTCTATTTCAGAGGATAGTTGAGCGTTAATGGCTTTTTGAAACACTCTTTTGTGATTTTCACAGTAACACCTGGGGCCCACAGTACACATCTCTAATGTATGCAGCAATGTAAAAATGAAGCCAAAACACTCACCTCGGCTGGTATTCTCTTCATCCTAGAAGAAAAAAGAAAAACACAGAAAAATCAGTTTCAAATATACTAGATTTACATTTACTTTCAGGAGTTTCCCTTATTTAAGTTTGCATTAGATGCACTGATTCTGAATATAATAAAATCATATTGTCACTGAGCCTCAAAAGAAAGTTTTTTGTTTTTTTTTATAAATATGCACACAAAAAGAAGCACTCAGAAGACAGTATAACAACAGAAAGACAAAAGTAAAAGCTATAGTTACAATAAAACAAAATAGACATAAAAATGCAAAAAGAAGTTGTTAAAAGAGGAAAACAAATGTAGCAGGTAACAAGAAGAAAAGATGGAGTGTACCCATCAATTCAGAGCCTTTTAATGGTGCAAACAAAGCTTTCAACATTACTCTGTTATTCAGTCACTAACAGAGGAATCAAGGTAGAGCTGGGATATATATATATATATATATATATATATAAACTGACAATAATATCGACATTCTACAATTTGAATAGATTGTGTTCTGGGTACATGAACAGAAGACAAAATATGACTGAGAAATACTAGTGTTTATTAAACCTTTATGTCAAATATGACTGTAGGAACATAGTAACTATTAATGTATTAATGTAAGTTGCATTTGGAGTTTTTGCTGAGCAAGAAAGACCCCAAGAGAAATAATGTTAATGTGCAATTTTTGAGAAAGCAAAACCTGAATTATTTGAATTAATTTGATATATTGTCCAGCCTGATACACCACACACGGGTCAGAAGCAGCTGCTTTAGAGAGAAGTGTCTTGTTTGACTCAACCACAGTCCTTTTATTCGGAATTACAAAGTAAAATCGGCAATTTAGACGATAACACAACAAACAGACATTTTTGTATCGTCATAAGACAGCCCTAATTAAATGTGGCTGAAACAACACAGAATAAAAATGGAAAAAAGCCTTCTCTTCTACATCAAGTTTCTCCCACAGCAAACCTCAATTTATGAAAATAATTCAATATATTGCTGCAGCACTATAACAACCAAACAATTACAATCACTTTAGATTTGTTGGAAGTTACGATAGGACAACAGATCCATCAGCTAATGTTGCCACAGGAGCTGCCAGTGTTCCACTGTCGACCAATAGGTCACTTAAATCTATGACAGCTTTTCTCCTCCTGTCCTTAATTCTAACCCAACCAAGGTTCAGGAAAAAAGAATTAGTCATAAAACAGAACAAGTAAACAACAGTTCATAATCAGAGAACAACCAGGGAGAAAATGTGAAGGGAAATTAAACAGATGTCCTTTTAAATGTATCATACATTTCAACAGAACATAAGCAACAACAACAACAAAAAAAACTAATGTGTGCACATTTTCAACCACTACTACTGCGTCAATGTTAAGACTCAATTCTTTCTTATCAAATTTAAAGTTTGACTGTAGGTTTTCGTACAGTAATATACTAGTTGACCAGATACCTGAGAAGAAAGAGACATAAGAGGTTTGTAAAAAAAAAAAAAAAAAGCCTCTAACGTTCCTGCAGATGTTCATGGGGGGGGGGGTTCGTTTCTAGTTTGGTTTGTTTATTTGTTTACACTTCAGCAAAAAGTATTAGTTGAATTCATACCACATTGGGTTTATAGATCACCAGTGACCCTAAACAGATATCAATACATTTTGGGAAAACCAAGTCAACCAAGTTTACTCATTCATTCATTCATTGTCTGAACTCACTTTATCCTCACTAGGGTCATGGGGGCGGAGCCTATCCAATCTACTTAAGGGAGCGAAGGCGGGGTTTACCCTGAACATGTGACCAGTTCATCACAGGACTGAACATACAGACAAACAACCACTGTCACATTCACATCTATGGGTGATTTAGATGAACCATGAACCAATTAGAGCATGTGTTTGGATGGTGGGAGGAGCCAGAGTACTGGAGCGAACCCACACAGACACAGGAGAACATGTAAACTCCATCCTTTTACTTATAATGGCCGAAATGTGTCTATGCTGACATCAGCACACACAGAGAAAAGATGACATCAGCTGGATCAGTGCCAAAATAAGCTCCACTACTTGTAAGAGGTGGGGTTTTTGTACTTGGAACCACTTGTTTTCCTAATTATTACCAAAATGTGTTTGCATTAAAAGTATTTGCATTTACCTTTTACTGATACACCAACTTTTTCACCTCTCCCCAGCAAGCATAAAAACCATATTGCAAGTCAGCAAAATGAAATGGTGAGTAAAAAAAAGAATGGAAGGAAATGCAACGCATGTTTTTTTCCTCAGCGCATTTAAAGATTGTCATCCTTTGTAAATATTTAATAGACACTGATAGTGCCTGTAAGACAAGGCAACGTTACATACTGAGCATTCACTGGTCTGAAGTCTCTTCCAATAAAACTAACTGAGCCTCTGGGAACATGTGGTGGTGTTTTATTAATGCATTTTCAAATATTTTATAGGCTAAAAGATGAGTCGATAAACCAAACAGTAACTGTCATATTAACAGATAAATAACTCACTAGCTGTTGCTCTAGAAGAGACTCTCCCAGCATTAAACACAAAAATCTATAAAGGCTTTTGACATCACTCAACACAACTAAAACACACAGGCACCCAAAAGACCCATCGTGGTCCAAACTAATCTCTGTGCCAGTTTATAGAAAAAGCCACTTGATAGCTGTGTTTGTGTGTTTTCCATTTCCTCAACATACAAGGCCTTAATTTCCCTCAGAGCCGCAGCTAAAATCCACACATCAGCTTTAATCCACCTCCCCTCAACAACACATGTGTTCTCCATGTTCCCTTAAAGACTGAGTGCTCTCCCAAGGATTCTCCTAAGAACCTCTGACCCTCTTCCAGCTAACCCCAATATCCTCAAACCATGATTAGTCACGAGGTCCAATCTAAGACCCTAAAAGTAATTACGATGAAATGTGATGAATGTAAAAGTATTTTTCACTCCCCTTGTCTGTTACGTAACAGGAGGGCTGGTTAAGGTCAAAAGTTAGTCGAGTGACTGAAAAGAAGGTTTCGGCTTTAATATTTCCCAGAATTACATCTTGTGATAAGACAACCACAGCACATTCTAGAGCCTCAAAGAGAGATTCTGCTAAGCAACCACATGTTTAAGTTATGTAATTCTGTGCATTAACATCCATGACAGAATGACATCAATGAATGAGCATGCAGAAAACCACTGAAGGAGGCAAGCTGCTGTCTCAAGTTGTAGACTGAAGTGATGTTTAAGACAAGAGCAGTTTAATGACAATCATGGGTCAGAGAAAAACTAAAGCCCCTGTGCTGAGTCATGAGTGAGTCTGCAAGGAATGGTATAGGTTTTTCATACTAGGACATTAAATCACATTAATCAGTTGGAGTCTGAGGTATGTTTTTACTTTATATCCAAAGGCACTCATGTCTGGGGGAGGACTGAACCTGGACGGATTCTTGAAAACCACCAGAGTATGATGATCAACTTCCATACTTGTACTACCATTGATGTGTTCATCATGGTGCCGTAGCTAATTTAATTTAAGAGTTAACAATCGGAAGTGCATGTGTAAATGGTATTGTTCAACTGTTATTTACCAGCCACTGTAGAGAAAGGAGTGATGGGTATTTCAGTTGGTTTATATCGGATCTTTTCCACTAGATACCGATAAATATGACGCACCAAACCTTGGAGTTGAACAATTCAGTTTCAGCTATAAAATAAATGTGCATAGTAAGAAGTTCCCAGACTAGACTTAAAAGTGTCCAAAAAAAAAACTGTGATACCCAAGAAGGCCTTCTGGGAGAACCTGTCCATGTCCTCAGTTACATAAAGGTCTGTAAATCCTTAATGTCCTGACATAGTTCCTCTCTCAACATGCAAAACCAAAGCCAAAAACTATAAACACAAAGCACTGCACTAACTTTGTAGGAAATCCTTCTGTGCAAACTTAAGAGGCTGTCAAAATACACTTCAGAGGAAAGTCAATCCTACTTATCCTGAATTATCACTTACACAAACTAATATGAGGGAGGCTGTGATAAGCCTTTAGAAAGCCGACTTGAAACACTAGTGCGTTTTTTCTATCAATGAAGTTCTGCCCTTTTTACCTTAACCCTTTAACCTGTGTTTGTCTCTGCCCATTAGCAAACGGAAGTGCTGTAAAGTCAGGATTAAAACCAAAGGGCAGATTGGTGCTGATGTTATCAGAAGCCCAGCTGGCAGACTGCCCGGGCGGGATGATCCAAAGGAGAGAGACTCTGAAAAGCCCTCGCTGTATAAAATGTCATGTTCGACTGTAACTTTGTACAACTGGACGTGAACAGTATGGGAACTTGTAAGTGCTTTTCCTTATCAGTTGATGTGTAGATTATGTTCTGGGAATCAGTGAATCGTTTTTACCCCTACAACTCCTCACAGCCAAAGCTTATTTTACATCCTTTAACATCAAATACATGGTATAGGATTCTTTAACCAGCTACCCGCTCATTCTCTGTGAAGCAACAGTTCACCACTGTGCAGCTTCAGGAGATAACTCAGCTGAATGAACATACCAGGGTTTGTCTAGGCTCTTGTTCAAACAGCAGCTGAAAGTTATAATTCTGATAATGTGTCGCCGTCACCCTCCTCCCCCCATCACACAAATCTTATGTTTCCTAATCATTATGGACAGTGAAAAACCAAACAAAGCCACATTTTACAATTACAATGGGGAACAGTAGTTATAACTTTCGGAACCCTGACAGCGAGGTCAAAGTTAGCCTGGAGGACAAGAGTGGATAAGGGAAAAGAGTTTCTACACAACAAGGTAATTACAAGGATCAAACACTTCCTATTTGGTACAACTATGATAAAAAAAAAAATAGGTTCATCAGAAAATATTTGCAATGCCTGACACAGATTTAACTTTGTCCTATCATGTAGAACAGCTGCAGGGTTACAGAGCTGTCAGTGACCTGTTCTGCGAAGTGGTTTAGTACCAAAAACTTGTCCAAAAGTGCAGAGAAAATCAATTTACCTAATGGAGAACTGT
This sequence comes from Maxillicosta whitleyi, assembly GCA_029822895.1. Taxonomy (NCBI): domain Eukaryota; kingdom Metazoa; phylum Chordata; class Actinopteri; order Perciformes; family Neosebastidae; genus Maxillicosta; species Maxillicosta whitleyi. The sequence goes on from JAPSES010000115.1 coordinate 3,354,349, forward strand.
CAGTGTTCTGTGTCATCTGGTTCTAATACTTTGTGCCTTTTTGAATAGAATTTCCCTCTTAAATAAAAGGCAGATCACACAACCAGCCTGGAGCTTACATCACCTCACTCAACAAAGCCTTATTTACTTTGGACACATGAGCACATTTCTCCTCCTCCAACTGTCAGATTTTTCTTTTGCGCGCTTGAAAATGTATTCACCTCTGTACTGCATTAAATCGAAATGGTTTTGTGGTGTTTGTTTGAGTGTGCCCCCATGATGTTCTGTCACCTTTAGAGAGTTGTGGACAGCAGACTCAGGCGGGTACACGATGAAGTGTCTCAGCGTGAAGCCAAAACCCTGAGACGTTCGGCGCAGGTGAAGTGTTTTGGGCCCCGGCCACGAAAAAGGCTCCTCCTCTGCCCCAGGAGAAGCAGTGGTTGTGGCTTCGCTCTGATCGCGCCCATCCTTCTGCTTGGCCTGAGAGGGACAAATGAAAAGGAAAGAAATGTGAGCTGAAAATTGTACAATATGTACTGTACATACGACTTGGTTTAGCTGACTCTGTAGGATACAGAAAAGGTGAGAAACAGTTTGAGGAAAGGGTGAGTCAGACTTATTAATATAACATATTGCTACATACATTAAGTTATGATTGGTTTGCAAACCCTTGGAATTATGCATGCACTTAAGTGTGCAATATGTGCAGTTAAACCAACTCATGAAGTATTCAGTATTGCAGTAGGAATATTCAAAGGAGTGAAGAACAAATGTACAGTTATTTTTCTTTGACACAAAATATGACACAGAATTCTCTTGATTAATACAATAAATCCACAGACAAGCCATATTACTTATATACATATTACATATTACTAACCACAATCTAACTAATCTACAAATCCTATCCACTTTGCCCTCTAAAAAACAAAAACAATAACAAAAACCACTCCACACTTTATTTTCTTTTAGCTTATTTTCCACAGTGGTTTCACACGTGGTTCATTTTAGTGACCTGACAACAAACAAGTTCAACAAGTTAGGCTGAGATTCAAACAGCTGCAGTGACCAACACCAGGGAGTAACACTTTAGAGACGTAATCATCAACAAACCTGAAGGCAGCAGCCTTGCAGTGTTGATTGCATATAAGAAAAAATAGGAACTCTGTGCTTAATTGGCAGCACATTATATGACAGATACCAGTTTATGTTTTTTTATTTTTTTAAACCTAGCCTATATTTAAGAACCAGCCTTTATAATACTTGGAGGCATGGTCAACACAAATGAATAGAGACCCAACATTACATTGGCTGCTACTGTTTACTTTGAGACAATACAATATCTTGGATTCATTAACACTAACTTATGTGTCTATGGGAATCACCATCTTGGACTTTTGCAGACAGAAATAACTATATTAGAACAAGAGGGTGGAGAAGAGGAAGTGTGAGAGCTAAAATTATCCTAGCTAAGGGTAACACAAAGTTAATAAAACCACTAACCACAATGTAAATAGGGAAATATTATATTCTGAACAATGCACACTTCAGATAACAGTATATATAAACATAAATTAGCAGACCACTTGATGGACCACATAGGCAAATACCAAATGAATGCTAGCATTAGCTATTGCAGTTATGCTAAAAGGCATGGTATTGCAAATAAGTAACCTAAACTTCATTAAATATTTATGTGAGAAATTACAGTAGAGCTTCCAAACACAGCAAATGATTTGATAATGAGTCTAATATTGACTTTTTCTTTAGAGAAGTGCAGTAGGTCAGCGTGTAGTCATCAACTGCACTGGCTTCAATTTCAAGCCATGGTTCAAGTCACTGCATTGAATGAGGGCAAAGCGATGCATTAAAATGTAGAAATGGCTTTAACAATAATGAGAGTGAAACTATTATTTTCATGTGGTGGCAGTTGAGAACAGACTCAGAGCCACATCAGAGCACAGTCGCTCCTCTAACTTTACCCCTGTGTAACTGTGTAAAGCAAAGTGGTTTTAATAAAACAAAGACAATGTTATGTTTTCACAGATGAAAGCAGCCCAGGGGTCTAAATGTAGATCTTATTAATCAACTTGATATAAAAACACATGAAATCCCCAGCCAGTGATTCTTCACAGTTATCACAGGCGGGTGAGTTGATTCTGCTGCATAACAAAGTGTCATTTTGTGGTCAAGGTTTGTGCTTTCGGGAATAAGAGAAGTACGCCGGCACTAGAGGAAGCTGCTCACATTTTCTGTATTAGATAATACTGGTTATATTGGTTTTGCTTTGTAACTTGCAGAAAAATGAAACATCTATAAATGTTTTGGATCTTTTTAACATGGTGAGAGCGCCTGTTGTCTGAGCTCTCTTTTTTAGTCAGTTCTTGTTTCTTTTTGTTTTCGTGCAAATATAGCAGATTGTTGTATCAGTGTTGCCACAGTGTAAAATGTGATATTATTAAAGTGCTGCTGAACTGTAAAATATGTACCCTCCCGCAACTCTATAACTGCCAAAACATCTGTAATAAATAATGCATAATATTTCCTGATTTAATTTCAAGTGCCATTACAAAACCCTGAAAAACTGATTTCCCCTGCTACAATGATGTGTCAGGAACTGTGACAAATATATCACATTCACAAGAAGCTGTTGATTAAGACATCAGACGAGTCTCAGCATACACGGGGCTTCACTCTTTGAGCTAGTCTTTCATTTCACTTTTCTTTTCACTTGTTAGTGACAAGAAAAAATGGAGCCAAATAGTTACGCCCCTGAAATGCAACTTAATGTCAGCGATATCTGCCAGAACAATCAGACTGTCATTTAATCCACATTTGTCCGATCCTGCGTTCCACACAACCTTACACATGGCTTTAGTTAATGCACATTTGGGGCTTTTGCAGGGTTATATGGCGTGTTTGCATGATGACAGACTTATCATCTACATTCTTTTGTGCCTACTGTGACTAACGCAGGATAAAAACAACCCTTAAATGCCGGCAGTTGCGCAACATTACATTAGGCCTTCATAACATGACACATGCTCCACATCAGCCAGAAAGCATGTCAATTTTTAATGTTTTTACACTGACTTGGCCTCACGAGGCAAATGTGTACAAAATATAGTGACATACTGTAAGTGAATCCTTTACAAGAGATGATTTCACGAGATCCCAGAAGATAAGGAAACAAACATGCAAGAGGAAATGAATGCAAATGTTAAAACATTTACAGCGAATGCCTCAGAACAAACCATCATATGGGCTAATTTGACCTAAAAATGTCAAGTGATGTACAGAACGATCCCAAGCACAGTAAGAAAACAAACATGATTAGAAAACTCTAATCAGAATGCTTTATTCAGCATTTCATCTCACAAACATCATATGACTGTAATGAGAAAGTAGCTCAGATGTGTCCTGCTGCTGTGAGCTGTCAGAGCAGTGAGACCTCTGTCACATCCATCATCAGTGCAATGATGGAGTCGAACCGCTGCACCACAGGGCGTGCGTTAGCGGTTATTGCTAACACTACCATCGTGACTTCAGGCTGTAAGAGCCTGCCAAGAGTTGGAGCCTCAACCCAGATCTCTCCACAGGCTCTTGTCCTACCAAAATACATTTCAGCTAAAGATCCAAAACAAAGACATTCTCCCCACCGCCGCCCCTCACCCTTTTCTCCTCCCAGCCTTTCTATCCACACCTCTCTTCTATGCCTGTCTGGGAGCAGCAGATGTAAAGGCCTCCGGAGAGAGGGATGGGTGTGGACTTATAATGGTATGACTGGTGAAATCACCAGCAATACTCAGTGGTGTGGGTCTGGAAGGAAGCCACAGTCCACAAAGTAGCAGGGAAAAGAGAAGGGGGGAGCTGACACACTGCAACTCAGCTGTTTGTTTTGATTTCATGGTTAAAATTTAATGTCCTATTATGCAACTGCTAAGCCATTTGGCACAAATGCTCTATAGCTGAGGTGCACACACACACACACACACACACACACACACACACACACACACACACACACACACACACACACACACACACACACACATTCTCTCTCCCACTTTCACAATAAAAGGTTCTGTGAACATGATCCATACAAACTTACCTGATAAATACTGCTTTATTATGCATGCAGTCTGTTCATCAAAACACTCACTTGATGTGTACAATGAGGGTTTGATGTGTCTACTGCCATATGGTGCTGTAGCCTGCAGGATGATACATTAGCATGCCGATTCCTGCTTTTGTACGTACATGAGATGTCTAGTTTGGGTGAAATTGAGGGAGTCTTAGCTTTTCTATAATGTAGAAAAGGCTTTTTTTGTTGTTGTTTTAGTGTATGACTCACAGCCATGCTGGGTGGCTGACCTCATGGATCTACCTCTTTCACTCCCGCTCACTTTTTCTTTCCAAACCTCTCTCTCCGTCTGACCACAAGCCTTACCATTAGTCATCCTTCTTGCTCACTTTATCTTAGGAAAATGTTTTGCATCACTTAACAAGGGCTTACATTATGCATTGATCAGGATTCATGCTACACAAAAATACAATGGCTGTTGCCTTTGAAGAAATTCTGTAATGATGACACAATGTTACATGAACTTCTACATGAACACAGCTGTCAAAAAAAGTTTGTCTATCAACAGTCCAATGACATGTTTGAAGACATTAACTGACATAATTAATTGACTTTTCATGGTCAATCAAAGTTAAATATCCTGTGTAACTTCCCATCTATGGCCAATAATAATGATATTAATATATTCAACTGTTCGGGGGTTATAGCATTTATAGCAAAGTTTTTTCCCCATTATAAACCAAAGGGGAATTTAAAAAATTAAAAACTGCATATAAAATTCAAAAATGAATATTTCTCAATTCTTTGAACAAGCATTGGTAGATGTTCCACAACAAATATCAAGTCATTCTGACCAACTTACAGAAAAGAAGATTCTTGAAAGATTGTTTACTGACAGACGACAGACGAACAGACTTACACCAGCTGATACCAATACTCCATCAGGCCTTTCAGGCTGTGACAGCATACAGCAGTATCATTTTGTACCACTATAGGGACCAACAATAAACGAAACCCGAGACCCCTTCACACACAGAGACACACACACAAACTCATATTACAACAGATATCGGTCAGTGAAACAGGACGACTCTAGAGACCAGGATGACGCACACAAAATTCCTCAGACAGCACAACAGAGTGTGGCTACCCTTAACCTCTCCTCCCATCACAAATGATTCCTATGTAGCTACATGCTGCTGCCAAACACTGATATTGACTAATATTTCAAACCAGTCAGGGTGAAATGAATGCCATGAAGCTGTCCAGGAAAGGAAACCTCACAATAGATGCTCTGTCGCATTCACACAGTAACTGTCCTTACCCTCGACCGGACGCAGTTCTTTATGGAGGCTTCTCGTAGCCGAGCCCAAGAGATGCTGCGGTTGGGGCTGGTGAGCCCTAGCTCCACTTCACCCCAGTAGGCTCTGGCTAACAGCTGGAACCAGAGACAGTAGGGCTCAGACAAGCAGCCATCCACCCCCGCCAGGCGAGCCCAGGGACAACCTCCAGATGATGGGGAAGGGGAGAGAGAGCAGCACCCTTCCGCGTTCACGTCCACATCCCGCAGGTCTGGGTGATCCTTCAGAGGAACAGGCTTACAGCCCGGAGGGAGCCCGTTCCTCTGGGCCAGCATGGCATATCCGAGACCAGGGTGGTAGGACAGGAGCAGATGAAACAAATCTCACAAATTCTCCACTTTCAGTTTTCTTTTTCCTCTGTCTATTCCAAGTTTGTGGTGAACTGCCTTTACGTCCTCTCGGTTCTCCTCGGTCCGTTCTGAGCTTCAGCTCAGAGAAACAGGGCTGTTCCTCTGTGCGTCCCACAGACACATGATGTTTCCACTCAGCCAAGAGGAGAGAGCAGAGCGGCTGAGTGCTCTGCAGAGAGCCCGGACTGACTGACGCACCCACCCACTCACCACACAAAACTCTCTCTGAAGTATGCACACACACACACCAGGCAGTCTGAAGTAAATTCTCTTCCTTTCCTGTCTCTACTATCCCTCTCTCTTTCTCTCTCCCTCACTCACCTCTTCTGCTGCCAGCCTGATGTGTGCTGGCCAACAGGCACATGTACTAACAAACTCACGTGTCAGGACTAATCAATAAATCATAGGAACAAATGAAAGGAGAACACAAGACCTGCGCGCGCGCACACACACACACACACACACACACACACAAGTCAAAGTTAGCAAGAAGAAATATTGTAAATGTTTTCAGCGTAGGACACAATTACAAAGACTGAAGAGATTGAAATACCTTGGACTGTTTTCACAGCCACTGAAGGAGTGAAGTGGGACTAAGTCAGATAAGGAAGTTTATGGGCTCTGTGAAATCTGTGAGGTACAAGAAATGTACAGCCAATCCACCCACTTCTGCATGCCTGCAGCTCATCTGGCAGCTATAAAGATCCACAATGTGAGTAGAGAGAATACCAGAAACATATACAGTATATAAATACCATCAGGATCATAAAATTTGAGCTGGTGATTAATTGTCATACAACAATTGCAAATAACAGATTGAATGTGCTTTTTCTACTCATTTTATGCCATTATTACATAACTTCTTCATGACTGTGGATCAGATGCTGTTATGTTGATATTCAACTAAAACTTGTGCAATTTTTTTTGTTATTATTTTGAATCCATACTATTCCAAAACTTTGAAAATAGAACAAAGAAATGTCAAACACAGCTGCTCTTTTACAAAATTAACATACATTTCTAATTGCCTTTAAGAATAAAGTCTGTGTGCCTCTTCAGAGCAAGTAAAATGCTATTGGTAAGAAAATCTGGAAATGTAGAAAAACAAACATACTTTCTGTAGCTCAGGACAGAGCCATATTACTTCCAACTCTTGTGGGAGTTGCACATGCAGATGAAAGATGATGAATGACTTTAGCCTTTGTCTATATTTGATGCCCTTTAATAAATAATAAAATGTGTACTGGAACAGGTAAAACCTACATTGGGGTATGTTCAATCTGGTCATTTTTAAAATGCTTTTTCCAGATTTGATGTAATTCAGAACCTTTTCCCTGCAGTGATTAAAAAAAAAAAAAAAAAGTCCTGTTTTTTTTTTTTTTCCAACATCCAAGTTTCTGCAATGCTTAATTTTAAAATGAGGGGGAAAACACTGTAATTAAAGTATAATTAATATAATTAACCTTTTACCTTAAGAAAAACAGAGCCACTTGCATTGCCACAATTGTTGGAACTCGGGATGTAATAATATGAAAGTGAATATCACAGTTATTGCAACCAAAATTCTGTTTACCAATCCAGTTCCTTATCAATTCTCCTATTGATTCGTGAGTGTTTTTTTGAGTGTTAAAAAAAATAGTTGGACAGGTCAGAGTGGAGCTTGTTTGACCATTTTCCAAAACAAATCATTCATAGTGTTACACATATACAGACACACAAACAGAAAGTGAAACACAATCATATTTTCCTGAACTGTTCAATGAACAAATACAAATATTCTGAAAGGATGAGGATTGTAAAACATGTTTGGGTGATCTGATCCAGACTGGACAGTGGTCAGACCAATGCCAACAGTAGTATATGGTCCAGTTACTCTGGACGTCAGTCACTGGATTTAGGGTTGAACGTCCTTCAATTCATGAAGTCTCCTTTCCTTTTAGTTTTTCCACATATCATGTCTTTGTAAAGCTGAAGCTCACTTATTTGGGCCCCTTTTGAACTGGCATGACTTTGTCCTAAGTATCTGTATTGAGATGGTTTGTTTTTCAGGTGAAGTGGGTCTGTGCACCCTCTTTCACTGTGCACTCAGACCAGGTCCGAGCGCTCGGACAATGGACTGGGGCCATTTCTCCAGGAAATGAGTGGTATCACCGTGATTTTCAAAGTGCAAGTAATCAAACACAGTTATCATGACATTTAGAATTTAAACAGTAATACTAAGAATTGGAAATTTTACTGCGGTTTATTGTTATACCAGTAATCGTTACATTCCTAGTGGGAACACATAGTAAAACATTTATTTGTGTTTGTCTTTTAGTCTTTGCAAACAAACTTTATTTAGGCCTGTAACAAAGCAGACCTGTAGCAGCATTGCAGCCATAAACTCATAATGTTTATGTCTACAGATGTTTAAACTATGGTTGAAGAAGTGAAAGTTAAAGTAGCATTAATGTAGAAGTTTGTGGAAGAAAATCATCCTTTATTCTCATACATACATCAGGTCTGCTCATGTGTAACTTCAAAGAAAATGTTTTTAAAAAGTGCAAATCTGAAATAACCCATTGTTTCCGCACTTGGTTTATTGCATAAGACTTTAGCCCAAGCATGAGGGAATACCTCTTGAATGTTTCAAGGGCAACTATCCACAGAGGCATGGCAACTGTTTTATTTTAAGACCAGCGAGATAGTTAGGAGCGGGATGGCCATCTTTTTTTTAACATGTCTTTCAAGTAGAGAGTAGGGCCAAAACATCGATTTAATATTTAATCACAATGTTATCTCAGGGCTTTTTGGAGTATTTGCGCTGCAACAGAACGATGATGCTGTTATACGGTCTGTTATTCCATTCCAAGTAGGTCTGAGGGAACATTACAGAACAATTCATCTATCTTTGGGTCATTTTGTGTTTCACTACTTCCCTGTGAAAGTTATATTCGCACAGACTACACCACAAATGGAAGTTTACTGGTTGATTTCCAACAACAGCTAATGCACGTCCATCAACAGGCCGTGTGGTTTGTAAGTCGCTCTGGATGGGAGCGTCTGCTAAATAGCGAAAATGTAAATACCAGTCTATTTTGATTCAGAGGAATATTTGCCATCCGAGACAGCAGCGACCGTGAAAACAACATCAGGAACCCGCTTGTGGAATGTTCCCCCTCTCAGCATTTAGTTATGAGCATCTTGTTACCACATTCAGTCAGCTCAATATAGCATGTGGTATTCCGTATGGAAAAGACGGCAGAAATAGAAGTAGCCAAACACAGCCAGTTGAGACACTTGACTTGTAGAAGCCAAAACAAGGATCGAGTCTCACAGGAATGGTTATACAGTAGATGAGAACCATACAGTCCGCTGCACATATAAGTGAATTTGGGAAAATATCATATGTGTTGTTTCCATCTTTGCAAAGCATTACAAGCCCACATTATAGCTCGAGGTACAATTTCCAGCCAAACAATACTCTTTACCTCCACTAATAGATTTCAGGCAGTTACAGGGTTTCAAACCACATCATATATATGTCTCCAAATTCCTGTAAATATAAAACACATGATAAGAATAGTCAATCCTGAGGCAGGAAACTTGGAATTCCTGTTGGTAAAGGAAGTGAATTTGGTGCCATGCAGACGAAAAACCAGACGTACCGCCCAGAAATATTATGCCGTTGTCATGGTAACAAACGGGACCACAACAATGTTGGCCACCGGACCAGGGTTTTCTCTATAGGCATTCAAGTGATATCAGTTTATGTGTTTCTGGTTTAATGTTTATGGGTAGATAGATGAGTAGGTGGGTGGGTGGGTGAGGGTCAGAATATTGCAGCTAAAGAGGCTTAAAACTGACTATCCATCTCACTTCACCTGACACACTTTGATGTGACTGTACGCCACAGTGGACAGAAATGCAGCACACTTGCCAAACGTCAGAGTTAGTGACCGACATGCCTGCTACGGCTTGATGTGCAAATATAGAGGAAAAAGTCAAAGAGGGATTTGTTATGTGTGTGTTCTGGATTTAGCTGTGCTCTGTTTGTTTTACTAGCAAGAGAAACTAGGTCATGTTTTAATGTCTGGCAGAGTTGAGAGTTACAGCTTAAAGAATCATTTGGGTCATCTCAGGTATTGTGTACAGGAGTCACGTCCTGACATATTACAAAAATTACTGAAAATACTGACTGCAAGGGCGTTGTCTGTTCACAAAGATGAGCTCTGGCCAAAAGGACCTGAGGGGCTACCTGAACACCAAACACCCAAGTGGGAATTTCCATAATCAATTAACCTGATTAGATTAATCTGTTGGAAAAGATCTTCCATTAGTAACTGTTAGAGCAGGCTCTCCACTCCCCTTCAGCACATTATTCCCCCCTTTTCTAAATGATAAACCAACAACCTTTAGTGGTAGCAAGATTGGGATTGTGCCCTGAGACAGATCTGTTTGATTCGATGTGGGTTTTTTTTTTCCCTTTTTCTTTGTTCCATCAAAGAAAGTTCCCTCCTGCAGTGTTTTCAAAGGCACCATCAAGTTGATTGTGATAAGTTTACAGAGATGCAAAGAAAGTAAGTGTGCGCCTTAATATCATGTTGAATGGTCATTGAGCCAGATTTTGCCACAGATTTCCTGGATGGATTCTGTTCTTATTCTCAATGTCCTAATCCAAGTAGATTTCCACCTAAGGGCTGTATCAGTTTGATTAAGGACAGTTCAGTTACTAATTTTGGTTAGATACGATATATGATAAGACCTTCACAGAAATAATGCTTTGTGAATTCTAAAAGGAAAAACAAAACAAGACTCTAATGCATTATTAAAAATATTCATATTTATATTAAGAATTGAACTCAACTGACCTATGAGAGATAAAGCTCCAGCCCTACTCATCATCTGTAAAAAGTCCTTTTTTTCCAAACATCCTTTCATATAAGACAGAACAAAGACAGAACAGGTTAATTACATGGTGTTCAAACACATTAAAAATGGCCACAGCTCTTTAACGCTGCCAGAGAGCAGGCTTTGAAGCCATTTATGGGATCTAAGAGTACATGTTGCTGTCCATGCCACACAAAAGCACAAATAAATAATGGCAGTGAAGGGTAGTTGATAAACCCAACTTAAGAGTGAGGACAGACATTTGTGAAATTCTACCAGCAGGTGTGGAGGGTGGTTCTCTGAGGATCTGACTAACTCTTGTCTCTATACACTATTACCATGAGGGTTTGGACCAGAAACAGCACAGATTGGTTTTGGAGTCCCCCTGCTGATAATTCAGCAAATGGCCTTGTGGCTTCACGCAACATCACATGCAGGGCCAAAGACAACATCCAAGCCACGACTGCGGTGAAATAAAAGATGAGAATGGAGAAATCTACAAAGTTTTACAGACCAATGAGGGGATTTGGAAGTCCACACGTACATTAGTTTTTAAGATGAAATCACATTAGTGGTGTGTTGAAACACCAGAACAAGACACTAGTCCAGTTTGTGGGTTTGGAAAAGATAAAGGAGGTTGGAGGCTGGTTGGAGGATAATTTGCTTTCTGGCCTGGTGAGCAGTAGTCCAAAACCCACCACAGATGAAAACCCAAAATCCAACATGTAACAGCCAAAGTTGTGTTCCCCAAGTTGTAAAACTCATTTCAGATGTTTATGTTTCTGGAGAACACAGCACAATTCAAAACAGGTTGTTTCATGATGCGGGTCCATTTTAATCCACTCAAGTCTTGGAGTCTCGAATTTATTAGATGATTATCTGCAGCTCTGATTTGTGTAACAATGAAAGAAAAGGCCCAGGGTCTGTAACCAGCTGACAGGATCTCTGTTTGGGGATTAAAAACACAAGGCACAAGTAATTCTGAAGTCTCCAAATGGTGCTTGTGTGTGACTTAGTTTATGTATCTACGGCTGTGTGTTGCTGTGTGTGTCTGTGTGTGGCACCAGAAGAAAAGAGAAAGTCTTGCAGGGGGATTAGGCTCGATTCAGGGGTGGCTTTTCAGGACTCCTGGCGGGTGTAAGATCTAATCTGGACATGCTGCATCTGGGCTCCGCGAGGTATGGCTTACTGTAACAAAGGGCTGGCTAATGAGGGCCAGGGAACAGACTGCTCGCACTGTGCACCCACACCAATGCACACCCATAATGCCCTTTTTCATAGAGCCCTCAGGGGGCACAGAAGGGTATGAACCCCACAATCAACAACCCAGGGACTCAAGGAGACACTGGGACAGACTGTTCTGGTTTCGAACACCAATAAGTGCCTCACTCCCAGCAGTCAGGTACACTACATAAAAGCCTTTAATATGATTTTTACTGCACTCTGTCCTGCCAAAACACTCAGGAGGGAGGATGATTTGGGTGTACACATAAAAAAAAAAAAAAAAACAGACCTTGTTTCCCTGCAGGGGAGGAAAAAAAACAAGACAGTAAATAAAGAAATAATGTTCAGGTTTGAGAATATTTTACACAATATGCTTAAAGCAAAGGATGACCTTTGGTTAGTTTATCAAAAAGAAAAAAAACGCGCAAGACTAAACACATTCTAATGGGATTTCACGGAGCTGGTGTTTGAAAACTTCAATATTATATCAAATAAATAAATGCAATTAATGATCAGTTTGTGTTCAATGTTCAAATAGTGTTCACACTTCTTTTCAAATTAGATTTTCTGTTTCACATGCATTGTGGATATGAAGATACCATAACCCTGCTTTCAATATACAACAGTACATTTCATGTGTATAAATGTGTATCATTCAATCCGGTAATGTCCAGAGTGTACCCCGTCTTCACCCATCGGTACCCAGGATAGACTCTGGCACTCCTGCAACCTTCAGAAAATGAATCAGTAATTAAACCATTAAATAACATTAAACATCACATTATTTGTACAAAAAAAAAAAACACAACAAAAGACAAGACAAGATAAGATAAGAAAAAGATAAGATAAAAATTCTATAACTGATCTACCTGATTTCAACAAACACAAATGTCCTGTGATAATTAGTCCCATGTGAATCAACATCTGTGTGATTTAGTGCAACACTTTAGATTCCATATTTATTCAGCCTATTATCTGGAAGAGAAACTTGGAGGTTGCACAGGTGACAAATGTAAGTTTTAAATGTACTGTGGGTGAACATTCATGATGCTCATGTTGCGATAACGCGTGGATATTCATTAAGCAATATCTCAAAAAATGATAATGGATGCATGTATGACAGCTACGATAAATCTAAAATAAAAAACAGAATTTATCCGATCTGAATGTGCTGCATCAAACAGATTCTGGGGAGGTTAAGGTCTAAACCAGGGGTCCCCAGGTTACACTAGTGCTGTCCAAATAGGGGTTAAGGAATATGGGATATAAGCTGGTATTATTGCCATTTTAACGGGATTCATTGGACATGTGGGACATTCAGAAAATGTGTCAATTTGCAGGTTTTCATACAGATAATAACACATGGTTTATGGTCAACTTGAACGGAGGCAAAGATACAGGTGGATGCTAAACACACCAACACACATTTAATGATGAAAGTAGGTTTATCAGGTTTTTCAGTTTGTGCAAATATTGAAATCCTGACCTTGAGCTGACCTGTGGAAAACCTTGGGGGAAATTGTTTTTTTTTTTTTTTAACATGTGTGGCTGCATAGAGGAATATTTATTTTGATTAGCCACATCAACAGCTAATTCAGAATTGGTCTGTTTTGGAACATGTGCAAAGACTAATCCTCTTCTATTAGCAGTCTAACAATACTACAAATCCACAATTCAGGTCATTGTTGTTTCTGAGGGTTGGGATGAGAGTATGAAATAAAATACAAAAAAATATGATGAATGTCTCTGGGTTTTGTTAAATCACATATAATTTTCAACAATGGGAAAACTAAAGAACACAGAGTGGAGCCACTTTACAAATGAACTCAGTAAACTCAAGAGTAACATGGACGAGACCACTACCAGACTAAATAAGTTTGAATTACATTTTCTAAGTCATTTCAGTAAATATAAAGGACATAGAATGAGTACATGTACAATAGATTGCTGAATGTTCATTTCATGAAAGAAAAAACTGCCCTAACAGCAAAAAAAACCCAAAACAAAAACCACAACATCTATAAAACAATGAGTAGCCTAATCTTCCTTACAAACACATTTGTATTCTGAACTTTCTCCTCATGTTAAAAGAATCCAAGTCCTGATGCAACGCCTTCAAAAGCTTTAACACCCTGTGACTCATGCTCAGGACATATTTATATGCCAGTGCATCTCTTCTATTCCACTGGCAAAAACAACAATCAAAATTCACAGTTTGCTATGGCGACCATCTGTGTAGCACCGAGGAGGACGGACTGACTGCACGACAGCGTCAAACTTCCAGGAGGAGGAAAAAATAGGGGATTTCCTCCGAAGCAAAGCTGTGGCTAAAGCCAGGAGAGGTTGTGGGTTGGACACTCACCCAAAAACTAACAAGGCAAGACAAAGGGAGGAGAGGGGGTGGGTTTGCGGGAGCTTGGAGTATTAGTGAGCTCCCCAGTGAAGGAGCCTGGCTTGATCTGGACAATTGTCTCCAGAGGTCCCTTGACACCTCCAGACAAATGCCTCTGCCAATCAAGCATTCAGTAGCCGGTTCATTCAGTCCTCAGCAGCTGCTATCGGACACAAGAAAGACGCAAATATGTTTCTTCTTGAGCTCAAAATAAAGATGTTTAATTATTGCATTTCTGCCCCTCACTTTGACAATATCCTTTAAGAAGATAACGTGCTGAAGAAGGGGAAAGGTCAAATGAAAAAAAAAAAAAGAGACCCACAGCTTCTCAGTTTGTCAGACTATCAGACTGTAACACTAATGAAGACAGAGTTACACTCCTTTCAGCCAAACACGGTGATGTGAGATAAGATTGCGGTCAGTCTCAGTGGGTCATCAGGCATTATCTGACCCTGCTTTACTACCTGGCTCCTGCCCAATACAGGTGCAACGCTGCTGTGATGAAATATGTACAAAAGAATAAAGCTGAACTCCTTTTGTACATTATTTTATTATAAAATGTGAGTTACAGCCAAACTGACTGCTTCTTGTGCATGATGTTTTTTTATTGTACAAACTCTGTATCTTTGCATTATTTTAAACTGAATTTTTGTTCAGTATTGGCAATTTCATGATGACATAAACACAATATTTTCCTCTGCATACAATTGTTGGGTTTCCATTAATTACCTAGACTGGGGTCTGATTAGTCCAGCCAGGTTTATAATGAATTAAAAAAAAAAAAATTCACACATAACTCAAAAAGCATCTGTGAAACTCAGACTAACTGCCAACCAGTGCTTCGAAGCTGGACCCGACGATCAAGGCCTTATGGTAATTCTTCAGCATTATTTCTTCAACAACAGCAAAACAACAGATTATGCAAACATTCTAGTTACTGTGAGCTGTAACCAAACACTTAAAAGACAGATGCCAAAGTAGTTTTCCAAATGTACTGAAATAAACTGACTAGCTTAGCGTTATTAGCGCTACATATCTACAGTTTAGTAAAAATGACACATTCTGCATTCTCTTCCTCAAAAGACCAGTGTGTATCAATCTGTTTGTGTGTGTTCAACTGTAACTCAATCCACATTTCTCCAAATCCCTTCAATCTCCCCCCAGTAAAGTCTGTGGGGGGCCAGCTGCATGTGGTGCATGTGGTGTTTGTTATTGTTATTTGGTATCCTTTCATTACATTTTTGAAGTGTTAAACAAGTTAACTGCGCTTTCCTTATCTTACGTTTCCAATTTTGCATTCTGAAATCCACAACTACTGTCACCCACACACACGTTTCACCACCATCAACTACATCCAGCTGCAGCTTCGCAGATCCTGTACAAACCACAGCCCTTCAAAACAAATCCATTATTCTAATTTGTTAGCTGTACAGGAGTTACAGCGGACAAATGCTTGTACACAATACCACAGTGGCCAAGGGAAACAATAGACACAGGAGATCAATACATGGGAAATGACCAAATTTGCATTATTAACAGGTATTAATGTATGCATTTTCTGCCACTGCATGTCCTTCAAAAGCAGAAAATGCCACCCCTTCTATCATTAAGAATAATAAGAATTCCTAAAACTGCACATTGTGGAACCAACCTTAGAAATTCCTTTGACAAAAAATCCTGTTAGAAAGATTTGATATAACGCATGAAGACAATTCTGGACAGTATATAACATATGCTTGTTTTTTATACATTTTAATTGTAAGTGCTACATACTGTGAGTTCAGGTAAAAATGTACTGTCATAGTTTAGCATAAAAGTTGAAGTTGACAACTCTTAAGCTACTTCACTTAAATTAGATCTAATATGATGGGATGGTCTCACAGGGCAGTATCTGCAGCAGATGCTGTTGAGTGAATGGCCAGAGATTAATCTGTTCAAAGGTGATTATGAACAGGTCAGAGGCACCTACAAAGTATCATATGAAATGTAAGTGAAGGTGGTTCTAAAGGAGTGGCAAAAATCTTTACAGGGCAAAAATAAAATAAAAAAATAAAAAAAACTTTAGCAATGATTCACCTCAAATAAGAAACCACTGTTCATCCTACAGCTATCCAACATCAGAAACTGCCCACGTCTGGAAATTCAGCACAGACATCATCAATCAGACACTGACACACATAAACAAACACCTGATTCAAGAAGCTCAGCTTTTAAAACACCAGAATAGGATGTATAGCCCAACCTGTCCACCCTAAATGTAAACTAAGTCACTCAGGGTTTTCAGCGCTCTGAAAGGCTTCTTTAAGAAAGTGCGAGTCCAACCTGCGCTTCATAAAGAGCCTATATAACAGCGGTGTAAGCTGATCTTGGAATTCCTTTGGCTGGGTTTCTGGGGTTGGACTAGCTGTATGTGGGCTCAGAGGGAGGGCAGAGGTGGAGGGTCCAATCATTCCAGACACATACCTGATGGATGCATAATTATACTGTAACGGGTGACAACACACAGGGAGAGAGAGCACGCCCCAGACAGACGCAGATACACGTGGCTCTAGACCGTCAATGAACGCTCAATCATTAAGATGCTGATTCATTAAAACTGGAGTAGAATTCTTGGGTTTTCCTTACCATTTTAAGGTTTAGGTGCAGCACTGCTGTCATTTTCTTGTACAGTCAATGTGGAAAGTGTCAAAGTTAACCAAATGACTTTTCCCAGATGGTTGTAATAGTTTGGTTGTATAGTTTCAGGCACGTACGCTTTTGATACATTATCTGGTCAAGCTTATGGTTTGATTAATGATGCAGAATTATGTGACATTGTTGAAAGTCCAAAACCCCATACCCCTGCTTTTAAGTCTGAGTGGAAACTAAATTAAACTTAGTGGAAGCACTGTAAACTTACATGTAAAATGAATATTTAGTCCAATAACATCACACCCTCCATCCTAATACCACGACCACAGCATTTACAACCCCCAGGAATTTAACAAAAACCCTGATTAATGTGGCTGATGTTAACAGATCTGACTTAAATACTAGGTTGATAAGGATAAATATGGTCAATAAGATTCTTGTAATGTAACCAGCATTTAGAATAAACAAAGTTAACTACAGGAAAGTTCTTTATTAAACTTTAAAAAAAAAGATAAAGCCTTTGTACTGAGATGTAGTCAATATGAACTTGATCCTTTAGAAAAAAAATTCTCTATATGAAAAATACCATTTACTTGTTTAACGGTAAAAACTAGTCATGTAGGAAAATGATGGAAATATAATAGAAAATGACTATAAGTAATTGTTCCCACAGGCATGTTAACACAGAGGCTGCAGAGGACCCTTTCACTGGATCCACTCAGGAAAGGCCAGCATGTCATCGCTTCCATTCAGCCTCAACTGGTGAAATATTCACAACATCTATGTAAAATTCATTAACGGCGGAAGAGATGTTCCCAAAGTCTAAAAATACATTTGACATCATAATGGAATATGAAATATTCAAGCTGATATGAGCCTGTTGGCCATGTCTGGAGGTCTGTTGTTTACCTCCATCACGTGCGCGGGCTGGAAGCGTGTGTCGCAGCTGTTCCGTCCACATTACAGCCTGAACAGCAGTTAATCTCCTGCGTGAAATTACTACTATTGAAAGTCACTTCCACCTCACTGAGGCTTGGCACGCAGCTTCTATTTGGCCTCATTTTTCAGGCTTTTTGGGGATCTTTAATCAGGATGTTCTGCAGTCTTCTTGATTGCAAATTAAAATCAACAATCTCCAGGAAAATAATCAACACATTATCTACTGCTCTAAAATGTGAGGATTTTCAGCTTTAGGCTCCCTAAGTCATTCTACGATGTTTAAACCATTTTCAGGTAAACGTCCATCACTTCAATAAGTTAAATCAACGTGCAATTACTTTTAAGTTACATTCTAAATATTAATAAATGTATCTGAACTGATCTGAGCAAAAGACATGAGTTAAGTCTGACTCTTGTGGCACATTTTGAGATTAAATTCTAACATCCAAACACATCCACCTTCACACCACTAACATGCTTCTCTGTAAAAAAAAAAAAAAAAAGTAATGAAGGCCCCAGGATTTCAGAGACTTTATGATGTCTTACAGTCTTAAATGTGACATTACCTTAGATACTCATATATACATGTCAAGATATGTGCAGTACTGATGCTGTTGTGTTCTAGTGAAGGCATTCAGTAGACTGCAGACTGATTTGGTATGGGATAGATCTGGTCTTGGTTATGAAGAGAGACATTCTGCACTGGAGCCAACACTGATGAGGACTGTGGGACACACCCTTTAAACAACACACACACACACACAGACATACACACACACACAGACATACACAGACACACACACAGAGCATCAGGCTGACCAAGAACTGTAAATTACTCTGCTATTATGACCCAGCAAGAGGAGAGAGATAGAGAGGAAGGGGACAGAATGAGAGAAACAGACAATGTGAGGGGAAGAGTTCAGGAAAAAAGCACTCTGAGTCATTGTGGATGCCTGAAGTGTCTCAGAAAGGAATGATGGTCCTTGGAAAACACCATGGTGCTTTCCCTGTGAGGCCTGAGCACAGTGCAGATCTGGCTCCTCTCCTCCCCTTCAGCCCTCACTTTACTGCCAATGGGTGTGTCTTCTAAGCCCCCACCCCCCTTTTCCAGGCGCCCTGCACTGCACTTCATCAGCCCTCCGACTTGAGCCGCTGCGGCTTCATCAATTAAGACGTTGACATGCACGCCCAGAAACTCATTTCATTACATCATGCAGCATCTCATCAAAATGACCACAGTGATGTTTGGTTAAAAGACACAGCAAACCCACTGTCGCTGTATGGTCAAGATCCCTATTTTACACATAAACCGATGTGTCACTAAAAATTCTGAAGCTTTGAAAGTTTCTTTCTTTTGACACACTAGTTCCAGCTGCTGGGGGGGGGGG
>JAPSES010000115.1:3376536-3412552 GCA_029822895.1 Maxillicosta whitleyi
CCTGCTGCTCCCCCCCCCCCCCCCCCCATTTCATCTTTCAGATAATGTTGTGGGCTGTTTGTGATTCTAACAGCTTTTCCAGGATATGACAACCCCCAATGTGCTTTATTCATAGTTTGGATGCATTAACATATATGATAACTAGAAGGGTCCAATACTAGTCTATGTTTAATTATTGATTTTTCTCGTGAAAGAACCTCCAGACTCTAGCACCATATACTGAAGGGCTAGAATCCAGACAGCACTTAACCCCTCAGACAACCAAGGGAAAACCCTTAATCATTTCTTCGGTCTGAAGTGGAGCAATTTATCCAATCCATTTCAATAGTTGAGTTATTGTTTATCAACACAGTGAAATGAAAAAAAAAAAAAAAATACAAAATGGAGTGCTTCCTCTAGAGACTTTTCTTGTTTAATAAAAGTTCTAAATACAACCTATTTGAGTGTGATTCAATCATGTGCCTTCAGTGGTGTTTTATCTTACAGTATGTTGGAAATGAGCATTTAGGATCATGTAGTTTAGCTACGGAAAAATATTCAGAATGATGTTATATGTTCATGTTATATTTATTTAAAAAAAAAAAGTTGTATTATGAATTATCCATGACACCAACAATAAGACTTTTACAAGTTGCAAATGTCATCAGGTTGAAGCTATTTTATATTTACTTTTTTAGTCTTGAAAAAAAAAATGTTTACAGTGAATATTTTATTACGATGACAAAACTTTTAACCTCTATAGACCTGTATAAACAGTGCAATTTTGGACACAAAGATGAGAAAAAGTAGCATTAGATTTGGTTGTAGATAAAAAACAGTGGTCATAGAACCAGGATCACCCAGTGAAAGGTTCACTGATGGCCACTGTTCCAGTCTGGTACACAAAGGATAGCCCAGGGTACATTTCTGATAGTATCAGAAATACCATGTTTCATCATCTCAGTATGAAGTTGCAACAACATATGTCTGTTTAGCAACCAATAGGAAGTAAACATGAAATGATGTAGGATTTATGTAGCTTAGTTTAGTCATTGGCCTTTAAAACCGTCATCCAAAGTTGGCACAACGAGGTATTGATTTTTGTCCTCCCCCTTAACTTTGGAGGTTTTATTGTACGTATAGCTACATTATTTTGGCTTCACTGCTAGAACTGCAGTAAAGATAGAGGATGTGCGCCGATGATGTTTTGTTTGTGTATATTTATCTGAGTTTCTGTAAATGTTATCATTGCAGAGTCAGTATTCACATTGCACTCAACTCAGTCTGCAGATCCTGAAGAAGTAAAAAAGAATAAAAAATATAAAACTAGTAAAAGAAAACAAAAAAAAAACAACATGATTCCCAAGAAAGGGTTTCAGAGTTTAATCTCAGCTGTATGGGAACAAATTTAGTGTCAGGTCAGATGCTTTCGTGTTACTACGGGAAAAAAAACTTTTCTTCTGAATTCATTTGGCAACATCTCGCGGAGGATTCAGGTCTGATTTACAGCCAGAGTAATTCTGAGGATAAGCCCAACTGTAATCACAGTTATTTTACATCATGTCTGAGCTGCTGTCTTAGTCAGCTGGAGCTCCTCACTAAAGTAAAGAGTCACCAGAGGGTCTGGAGCCCAGCGCTATGGGACTGGGTCTGCTGGTTTAAAGGCTGGGGATAAGAGCATGACATAAGCAGCTGGGATCAGACGGAGAGAAAACTGGACTCTAAGGGTCAATGTCCTCAGAGGAAAAGGGGAGCTAGGAGTGGCGAGTAGGATAAGGACATGAATTCTGGGTGGAAAGGGGGAATGTAGATAAACTGCAGAGGATTCAGAGATGATGGACTGAGCAGGAAAATAGAGTGGATGGTTTGTAGCCACTGCTGACGTCAGCCAGGACGCCTGTTTGAGGCCGTGTTCAGGAGCGTTTATGTGACCTGCGGCAGACATACATGCATAGAGACAGACAGATGTGGGATTTCTGCAGGGTGGGGCAGGTATGACTGAACAGTAATGTGCTGTATAAGTGGAACCAAGAAGAATGTCGTCTTTGAGCAGAACTCTAACGGTTCTACGACTGCTGCTACAGTCAAGACTGTTCCACGTCTGCGTGAGCGTTGACATGATGCCAGGATCATGCAAATACAATGTAATATTCAGGGGCATCTTTCACTAGATATCAGACTGGATCAAAGCATTCTGTCACTGCTGACTGTTTACCAAAGCATCTTCACCTAAGGGAGGGGGGCGGGGGGTTACAGCTATAGGAGCCCTCGCTTTTCTTAGACCCCTGTTTCATTCTCCATGTGTCTGTCCAACATAACCCAGTTATGTAAGAAGAACCTGGGCCAGATGAGCTGAAGAAAAGCCTACTTAGCACTGCACCTCTCCACCTGAGGCAGCTCAGCCATTATTCATGGGAATGCTTTCCCCTGTGTTTGTTCAGAGGGGGGCAGAGACCCCTGAAGAATGAATGTGGGTTTGTCTGGCAGTATTTTCATCATTTAGGATAAATGAGTATGAGCTGAAGACATAATCACCTAAAGAATAACTATTCAGTGAAATATAAGAGTTAATTTTTAGACAATACATCTGGTGGCAGATTTTTTTTTCTTTTTTTGCTTAATTCAAGCAATAAATAAATAAATAAATCAAGTGAAAATGATCTTGGTAAGATTTTTTGAAAACATGCTCATGTATATGTCACTGACAAGTTAAACTTTAGGCAATTATGTCTTATTTTAAGTGTGATGGGATATTTTGACAAGAAATGAGAAAATACACATGGTAAGATTTATATTTTTGCTGGTGTATGGATCGTCTTAAAAACAATGATGAATACATTTATTAAGTTCACAGGACGATAAAAGAATCCAAAGGTTTACTGCTTTAGTCATGACTTTTTGAAGCTTGCTCAGCATTAGTAGATGTATTCTACACTTCACCAATGGTTTTTTTCATTTGACTGGGTTGAGAGTTGGGCTGATCATTCAGGAAACTCAATAGGTAATTTCTAACATGTATTCATGGAAATATAAACATTATATTATATTTCTTTCAGTCAAATTTTGATCCCATTTAGTCCAATATTTGCGTCATATTTATCAGTGATGTGGTCCTGCATGAAAAGCTAGCTGCCATGGATCTTGTTGAATAAACCTAAAAAATTTTTAAAAATTAAAAAAAAAAAACACGTTTTGACTGAATGAAGCATTGGTTCAATTTCTTTGAAACTTTTATGGGAACATGGTGGAGTCTTTGACCTGCTGTAAGTTTTTCTCCTTTTGCACGAACTTCTAAAATCAAAAAAGTTGTGGCCTAACATTCTACTTGGACCTAAAGCAGCAAAAGTCCCAAGAAAAAACAACGCACACCAAGCACATCTCGACACCCTAGTTCAACATATATCCACCAAATGTCAACTGTCCGTAGTGTCCTCCAGCTTGTGCTTGTACTGTCAAACTGTACTTGCCAAGTATCTGTTATTTAGATTAACATTGCTGCTGGAAAAGTAATACATTTGTGTGGTGAAGTACTTTACATGTGTTCTGATGACCGCTTCTTAACACAACACAACTGGTGTGTCTTCAATGTGTTAATTTCAGTTTGTTAAAGCACGGCGACCAGTTCTGTCATTTTACAATAAATAACAGAAGGATGATGAACGTTCATATGATGCACACTGCAGAACACACGATGCTCTTTTATTGGCCGTCGCTCAAGTGCACTTTCAAAACAAAAAATATTGCTGGTGAGTGTTCACAAAAACCGTGAACATGTAGCAGCTGCCCAAAATTTTCCCAAAAACTGTGACTCAGTGCTGATTGTTTGCGCTCAGATGTGGCACACGTGTGAGCTGAAGTGTGATTCTAAGAGGGAAAGAAAGGCCTGTTGGTGGTAAGCAACACAGATTGAGGGGCCAGATGGCTCTACCGGCAAACTGCATCGACTGTCACTGGTTCATGAGGGTGGGAGGAGGAGCAGCCAGTGTGTGTGTGTGTGTGTGTGTGTGTGTGTGTGTGTGTTTGTTTGTGTGTTATGCAGGCGAAGAAGTCAGTGATGGGGCTGAGCTAGAGCAACTGATTAAGCATTAAATCTGTTTCTAATCTGTTGCAGGAAGATGAATGCCACTAAGGACAGAGGATTTCTGCACACATAGGTTTAAAAAAAAAAAAAAAAGATTTTTAAGGCAAGTAAGGTGGATTTAGGTTTCAAGGTTAGAGCCAGAGGTCAAGGGTTACGTGTGATATAACACTTAATGAGAGACTGGGAAAGATGAAGCTACTGGTCCTCGTGTCATGTAGTTCTGACTGGGACCAGGTGGGAGATGCGTCTGTTGAGTGTACTGGCTCTGCAGCTGCCTGTGAAAACAAAGGTGTCTTCTGCTTCTGTTCAGGCAACTTGGCAAAAATGGGAAAACTCGCATGTCATAAATACACAGGAGGCTACAACACATGCGCTTTATATAACTCTCTGAATATCAAAAGGACAAGATCGTTTTCCTTTCATGAACATTCATCAAAGCTTCTCTACCCAATAACAGTGATGACAGCTGAAAAAGTCTGTTTATATCAGGGGTGTCAAACATGTGGACCTGGAGCCAAAACCAGCCCGGGAAAGGGTCCAATCTGGCCCACGGGATAAATTAGTGAAATACAAAAATTACATGGAAGATATTAATGATCAAAAATGTTAAAGTAATCTTTGGTCAATTCAATCTAAAGTGCATCAGACCAATAAAACATTATCATAATCAACTATAAATAATGAAAACCCACAATTTTTCCACTTTTTTTAGTGTAAAAAAAAAAAAGTTCAAGTGTTACATTTACAGATTAGCCTTTTACAAAAAATGTGAACAACCTGAACAAATATGAACAACCAGAAATGTCTCAAAAGAATTAAATGTGATTGTACCAATATTCTATCTTTAATTAAATATTTAGTGTATTTATATATCCACTGTGATCTGTACGTAATAATGAACATGTGAAAATGAGGAACTGAGGCCAAATAATGGCATAAATTGTAAAAATTGCACTTTTTTCTTAATAAATTTCTTTTTATTCATGTTTTTCTCATGTTTTTAAAGGATAGTTTGTAGATGTAAACATTGTAATAACACAATTTTACTTTTCCACACTAAAACATAGAAATTACACATATAATTGTGGAAATGATAACATTTATATGTCATTATTTTATTATTTTTATGATCCAGCCCACTTCAGGTCGTATTGGGCTGGATGTGGCCCCTGCACCAACATGAGTTTGACCCCCCTGGTTTATATCCTATGGAGCAACTAATGCTTCACATCTATTGATAAGCTGATCATCTTGATAATAAATCTATAAATAACTTTATCTGAAGAAACATCATACATTTCAGTTACAGTTTCCTTCAGCCTGCAGATATAAAATTGTGTTTTTTCACTGTATTAACAACACAAAATTGTATTTAAACAAACACGTGCAGAAATCTTCACATCTAAGAAACTGCAGTTTTTGAAAGTAGTGTGTGATACAGTTATGTGAATCATGTGATGACAAAAAAATGTTAGTCGGTACAACTCATGTTCCTCTGTATATACCACAGGCCACAAGTTATCTTCTTTATGACAGCATATTTGCATCCATGAAAGAAACATACATCACTGCATGAACGTGAAGACTGAATGTGACACAGGGTCGTTCTGACAAGAAAGGTTGGTACGGAACTTGATGAACTGTTAGCATCTTTCCTCATAAATTTACTGAAATTATTGATTAAGTGCTTAAATATATGCTTATCAACATATTTCTTTGGCTACAATCTTATCATGGTGTAGATTTAAACCTCAAGTGATCAACCAACAGGACAGAAGTAAGAGGACTAGGAATTGCTGACAGTGCAACAAGTCACAAAAAAAAGGCTAACCTGAAGGACACGTAAGGATATACTGAGTGAAAGTAGTGGGGGTGTTAATCCAGAGCTCATTACTTTAGTAATTTGCCAGTGTTAAATGTGGCAGAGGATGCAGGTAAGTGCAGGTCTCTTGGCAGACGTACAGTCAGACAACTTTGAACTTTAAACAAACCGTCACGGTAAGGCCAGGTGTCTACCTCTCACGTACAAGCGCTCTTAATCCTTTTAGAGAGCTGAGATCAGCTGCTAAACTGAGCAAACTTCAGTCAGTCAATCCTACTGACAGGAAGGTTCAAGCACACTGTCAGGACTCAGTCGTCAACTGTACTGCTCTGATATAGATGGACAATCTTAAGGGGGAATCAGATTTGAGATGCCCATGTACTGACTAGTGCATCACTTTTTCTGTCCTTCGACTTCCGGGACATTCTTGGAAACTCAAAACCACAATCTCAACAGGGACACACTGCTGGGAAGAGCTTTGAGGCACAAATCAGGGCCACATTACATCCCATCCTGCTTAAAATATTCGAGAGTATCCCAGACGTTTCCTCCAGAGCGGATGGTTTGTGACCTTCACCTGAGGCGTGCAGCCCACTAGTATTAACCCACCAGACTTGTGCTTAGAATGACGCAACGTCAGCCTCTGTAATGAGAGACCACAGCAGTAAGAGGGAGGTGGAGAAGTGACGAGGGGAGAAAGAGAGGAAAGGAGAGATTAGTACTACAGTATCCAGGTAACGGCCATAAACACTGTCAAAGCAAGACTGGACATGAAGAGAATCAAAGCACAAGACCCTATAATGATATGCTGACAAAGACCAGATATTGTGATATTTGAGGGATGAAATTACGCTACATGTTTGTATGCACACTGCCTTGTTTTGTCTACTCTTTGTAAGTACAAACATCTGACCCGTGCACCTGCCAAAAGGATCCTTACCATAATAGTTTAGAAAAACACCACTGGTATTTGGTACTTAAACATCCAGAGATTCTTTGATGACATCCAATTTTCTTCCTAAAACTTTCTTTCTTAATTTTATGTTGACAGCATGAGTGGGAATGTTGACCACACTGGTGTTGGGACGCACATGACGTCCGTTTGATAAATGCTCTGCTGAAAACCTCATATTCTGAACATCTTTTGCAATACATTCAACAACAGACATCCTGTACTCAATGAACTCAAACACACAAAAAGCTGAGAAAAATATGCTCTCATTCTGTTCAGTTACAACGAACACCCACACTTTTCTTCAGACTGTAAAAAGCACATCCTGCAATGACGCATTCCAAAAAAGCACACAGTGCTCTTTCAAAACATTTTGTTTGACGATGGAAAATGTTAGCTAGTAAAACGCAGGAGAAGCTAGAGCCTTCGAAATGCATGTGCCGAACACGGCAGGGCCAGCATAGTGCGAGCTGTCCAGCACGGGTCTCTGAGGAGAATGACGCAATACAGGACGGGAGGGGAGTCTGAGGATAGAGGAGAGGGAGCACAAATATGTTGACTATTAAGAGCTCGAGCCCCCTCCTCTTCCAGCATGTCCGCGGCAGGTCCCACCCAACGCTGAGGCCCATCTGGAGCGCCTCGTGACCCAGCTGATTAAAAGCAGTTGGAGCCTTCGGTGAGATATGGCCAGTGGAATGTGGAGACTGTGGAAAGGCCCAGAATAAGTGTGTCTAAGAGGTGTGTGATATCCTGTACGCAGATCTCTGTGCATGTGTGTATCTGTACCTCATGTGGCTCAGAGCAAGAAGCCACATGTCCATTAGTGCCAATCAGCGGTAATCAATCAAATCCAAAGAAAAAGCCCAGTTGATGGATGTCTCCAATGGGGCTGATGGGATGACTGGAAGGGAGCATCTCTGCACCTGACTCACAGCTACAGACCATGCATTTCTTTGACCCCATTAGCCTCTACACAATACACTATACACACAGAAAGCCAGAATTATTTTGCATTTCACGAATTAATTCTAAATGTTGAGAATAAAGCTGACTGTTCAGTATTGTGGCCAACCATAAAAAATATAGTTTTTCCCTAGTTTGAGGATACATTTTAAATGTGAAAAATGGGGACAAAATATCAATTATTTATTTATTTATTTATATTTATGTGTTATTTATGCCCAACACTCATGCTTAACATTCAAGTTTTTAACTGAAATACAAAATAGTGATGCAAATACCAGATGCTAATACTAATATTTTTATTCATTTGTTTACTTTCTTCTAGAATTTTGCAAATTGACAGGATGCTAGCAGTTCAAACTCACACAATGTATTCAATCTGGTAATTATGGTAACATACTGCCCATTATAAGATCCTGAATATGGCACTTCTGAACCACTTTCTCCTCAAGAGGGTCGAGGGGCTGCTGGAGCCTATCCCAGGAATGATCAGGTAAAGGCAGGAAACACCCTGGATGAGTCGCCTGTTCAACACAGGGTTGACGTATAGAGATGAACAACCGCTCACTCTCACATTCACACCTACAGGCAATTTAGATTAACCAATTAATCTAACACCACCTCTTTGGATGGTGGGAGGAAACCGGAGTACGTGAAGAGAACCAACACAAATATAAGGAGAACATGTCAGCTGGTGTTGCAATCGAACCCAGAAACTTCTTACTGTGAGGCAGTGCTGACCAGTGCACCATGTTGCCTGAATAGGACACTCATAGCAGTCAAATAAAGGTGGATATTTAAAGTGGATAAAATGTGGATCAGAAACCACCAAACCTAACGGAGGAAACGGCAGCATAAACATGTTTGACAACATACCATGAGTACCACTTGATGGAATATTGCCTTTCATGTGGGGAAGCACAGTGGTGAAGTGGTTAGCACTGTCACCTCACAACAAGGAGGTCCTGTGTTTGATGGTAATGCACCACCACTGGTAGCTGGGATATCAATGGTTCTCTGGAGGACAAGGTGGTTCAGAAAATGAATGAATTCAATGCAGCAGTTTTGAAACATATGTGGCTAGAGTGCAGCCTTGGTAAAATGTCATGACTGAGTTGTAAATCAGACATGGATCTCATATAACATAAAAAAACACTACTATCCTACTGCAGATAAAATAATGGCAGTCAAAGACATGAAAACAAAATATTTTCTAATGACATTCATCTAATTGATGCATCCCTAAAATATATACAAGAAAAATATTTCTCTTAGTTTTTCTCATGAATGACCATAACACTCTGTTTATGTTTTTGACTTCATCTTTCATTAATGCTTCCAGGCCTGGAAACCTAGGCTCAGTGGACTTACACCCTCCAAACCAGAAGGTATTTACTATTTTCCCCCATGGAGTGGCATCACCCTCACCCATCAACGGCCCAAACAGAAACCAGGCCGTGAGCCTCATCGTTGCTGATGGAGCATGAGCTTTACTGCTCTCTCCCCATTAGGGGATCCTCAGTGCGGTTAATGTTGAGCGTAACATGTGTTTTACTCTTTAATTGAATAATGAAGCGATGAGAGACAAGGAAAAACCACACGACCCAGGACTGCACCAAAAGGCTGCCAGCGGCGGCTCATGTGGTGAAAGCCAAAATACTTTGGTTTTAAAGCTGGATTTTTTTTTTTTTTTTAAATGCTGCGGCTACAAGTCTGTCAGTGATAGTTTCATTATCTTTCAGACATGCCAAAAGACAATCCCACAAGAATAAAAACACGGACCACATCTTCTATTGTTACACTCTATCCATCAAAGTTATCAGAGAAGAAGTACTTTTAAGTGTAGCATCATGTTATGTAATTGAATCCATGCCTCATAATTTAGTTTGGCTAATTTAAGCCAATTCCAGTCATGTTAACTGGCGTTTTCACTAATGGGGCCTTTTCACAGTCCATCTGGCCTCCTGTTTGTTTCCCGTAACCATTTGGATCTTTGGCTGCTTTGGGCGTCTCTGTTGCTTCTTTTCATCCTATTCATACACTGTGTTGCATTAACGCAACAACATTCAGTGTTTGTGAATGAACTTTAGCACAGATTCATCTGCAGGTGTCGGTTACTATATATATATATATATATATATATATATATCACTATATGAAGTGACTTGTAATGGAAAACAATTTGTCTTCCTGTCAAAGGGAGAGTATAAACTTACACTAGTGTGCATAGGAAGTTTATCTGTCACTATATTTATGCTGCGTCTCCTAAGAGGATAACCCACGTAAGAAAAAAGTACTGATGAGGGTTGCAGCAAACAATAAAAAGTCAAGAACCCAGGAAATGCATACTTCTAATATTAGGTTTTCCTCGTATATATTTTAACGGATCGTCTTCCTGAAGCAGCAGGTGCATATCTTTCCTCTAGTGATTGTTCACAATCTGCGTCAATAACCCTGAAATGTAAATATTTCAGCGCCAAACAATAATAACATAAAAACTTTGATTTAATCACCAAGAAGAGCCACATTGGGGTTTCTGCATGACCATATGCAGAAACAAAACAACACGCAGAGAAGCCATTTGGCAGATGGCTCAGAGACTCTGAAGCAGGACTCGGAGCAGAACTGAACCCAGCAGGTCTCTAGGCCGTGGTGACCACACCCGGACCCAGCTGGATACACTCAAATCCTCATACCCCTCATCCCTTCTCCCTTCTTGTCTGCTGCTGCTTATTGTTAACCTGTCTCACTGCACCTCACATCGTTTACCACCTATAAAGATCTCTTTTCTTTCAGTCTGTCTTTTTGCACAGCTCCTTCTTCCTTTTGTCTGCCCCCATCACACTGTTTTCTAATCATCCCTGGGCCTCATATAACACAGAGGGAGTGTCCACTGCATTCTCCATCACCACAGTAAACACTCTAGTCAACTAGTGAGCCATTATCTCTGGCATGCACGCACAGGCCCCTTTAAAAAAAAAAAAAACAAGTGAGAAACACATGGATGTCATTTGGTTTATAGAGACAGATGATGCAACTTAACAGATTTACTGGGGTGGGCGGAGTCATACATATTTGCAAAAATAGCAAATTTGGCACCCTCATTTTTAGTGACCTCTCTCCAACACTGTCGGATTGGTTTTACTTTCAATTCATCACCTCTGATTAATAAATCACTGCTTTGCTCATCTCTGTCACATTGTCGAGGTGCTCTGAATACTAATGTAGTTCGTTGCCATGTGACATCGTCTCATCAGCATTTGGACAAAGCAGCAGGTTTGCATGACTGGCACAGGACACAGGGCATCATTACCATTAGCTGTGAAGCCTCGACTACCTGGCCAATCACATGCATGGGCATTGTCAGAGCAGCCTATTAATGCCTCTTTCACTGAGATGCCTCGGGCTATCTGAGGAAAACAGTCAAATATGACAGGCTCAACTTTTTATGGAACCAGGAAGGAACATGGTTGAATTTTAATTATCTTACTTTAATCCTAAAACTGATTTGTAATACTTTACTTTGCTTAAAAACTGAAATGAAATCAGTAATTTGTTTGAAACACATTAGAAGTTGGCCGATAGTGGATTTTTACAAGTCAATAATAACAATATATTGGAAAAAGCAGATAAATGATTAATCAGCTGGTGTCATCACCATCCCCATCCCAAAAAATGAAAAATTCATGTTTGACATGAACTGTTTCACTTTATTAAAAACTGAATGACTGTTGAACTGAGGGTGAATGTGAATCTTTGGAATTCGACATTACAGTACTGAGTAGGTGCAATTTTTATTTATTTTTTTTTACATTTTAAGAAGTTCTCATTCTGTTTCTCTTTATAGAAAGGTAATATTAGCCATTAACCCACAATCTGGTGGTAAAATGTCCCATCTGTGTCAAATAATCTATCTCCATTATATATGTATAGAATAGTTACTGAAAGACTATGAAGTATGAAATATAGTGCAAACCCCCTCCCCTAACACTATAGGATCATAAAAACAAGAGCACATTTGGAGCAGTTTGATCAGACATGCACAGGGTAAACACATGTTTGAGCTGTGACTGAATATGTTTTACACTATGTGATTTGTCGATAGTCTTATTGTATATGACAACCAGGCCTGCACAATGTGTGGAAATCTGCAAAGTGTGATAACAGTGTTCAATATTGCACTGACCATATTTCTAACCTCACAGCCAATTAATCTGTGGGGGCTGACAGCTAGTATCTTCATCTGATTGGTCAGATGTTCACATTGCTATGTGTGAAGGCACAGCTCCCGTGCATACAACAATATCAAAAATATATCACAACTGAGGTAGTCTTCTGTGATGTGATGACTTATGGGTTTCCAATACCATCAAGCTTAGGTCAGTAATGCACATTTATTTTTATGTATGGAACTCTGAAATGTGACTGTCACTCTGCTCACCTCATCAATGAGTACATTTGTTTATTTTTTACTGATGTCCAAATATAATATGTAAAACTAGAGAGTGTATTTTCTTTACACACTCACTTATCTAACATTACTTTAAAGCACTTAATAACACTCATGAACCCGCATGTATTTATTGCTGCTTTACATTGACTCTAAAGCCTTTGATCCATCACGATCAAACTGTCATTATGTGGGACAAGTGTTTTATTCTGATAGCGGACAACAGGAAGGAGGGTGACCGACACACACCAGTGATCTATAGATTCTGTCAGGGCTCTGCAAGGAGATTATCCCCCCCCTCCCCTCCCCCTCCTCCTTGTGTCTACTCTCTGACTGCCTTGAAAGACGTAACTACTCTTAGTTGGTTGATTAAGTTTAGATGCACCATGAGGATGAATGAGCAGAGTTTTCTGGCATGAAAGA
The DNA here is from genome assembly GCA_029822895.1 of Maxillicosta whitleyi. Taxonomy (NCBI): domain Eukaryota; kingdom Metazoa; phylum Chordata; class Actinopteri; order Perciformes; family Neosebastidae; genus Maxillicosta; species Maxillicosta whitleyi. Next base: position 3,389,207 of record JAPSES010000115.1, read on the forward strand.
AACAAACATATGCAAAGATCACCATAGCAACACTCTTCTCTTCCAGCATGCCAGAAATATTTACAACCTCACCTCAAAAGATCCTCAAGGGGGGGTGGTGGGTGGTGGTTTGAGTTTGGGCTGTGAAAGACTCAATGTGTAAACACTCATAACGAAAACAAAAACAGACACACGCCGCCTTGTGCACACATACATGCACGTTTACAGCTCCACCCACTGGCCAGACTCCTCCCAGCCCTGTCTGCATTGCACCAAAGAGAGCTGCATCTTTTCTGTGGCAGTTTTTTTTAACCATCCAGAGGAGAATCGACTGCATGCAGACGCATCCTCCACTTCTTCAGGATTTTTTTTGTCATATTTTAAAATTGTACATAAAAGCAAGCATCTTTCCATCTCCTCTTTCTCTGAGTTACAAAGGTCACACTCCAAGGACGAGATGTGTTTTGCTAAGACAAGCCTTTTGTAACTGCTTGTCTGTAAGTCTGCCTCACAGAGTGACCTTTACAAAACAGAAAACACTGTACGTTTACTGCGGCACTATACACATATGTCAGAGGGATTATGGGGCTGTGTTGGATGCATGGGGAGGGGGGGAGGGGGTTACTGTGGCAGCATGAGGTGAATCAGCATTCTGTTCACACTGCTTTTTGCTACAAACTCAGCTGAAACGACGAGGGCTACTGTGCAGCTCAAATTTACAACCACGGGCAGTCGGGGGGAAATTAAACCTTGTTGTTTGCAACAGAGATGCAGAACAGAGGCACAATGACAAACATGTAGTACCTGAAGGAGGGACATATTACATTTCTTAGTATTAGGATATCAAATGTGACCTAATTATGTAGGCAAGCAAGATATTAGTCCACACTCTTACATGATTCTGGCATTTTAAATTACTTTGGCTATTATTAAATTAGATTCTTTTTATGTATTACCGTGTTTATTTATTGCACAGTGAACATTTAGATGCCCTCTGTTTGCATCAAATGACAAATTGTGTTGAAATGTCATCTAGTTTTAGAAATTACATGTCTTAATACAAGTGGTGGCTGCTGCTTGTAATAGGATCCTGTTGAAATAAAATACCGATGGAGGACCTGGTGTTAATCCATTTCATAGAGTTTAAACCTGCCCTTTGTGTGTGAACATTAACCTGTCACAGTGGGAGGCACAGTGTTACTTCATGGTTTAACGCCTGGGTACATCTGAACATGTTCAGGTATTCCACATGTGAAAAAGAACATTTCTCTCCACAACCGATAAAGGTTAAAAATAAATAAATGAATAATACAAAAAAAAAAAAAAATCACCATGGTGTGTGTCTTCACAAACCCCCCTAAATTTGACAACTCACTTTCCATGACAAATAAGAAGAATATGATAAAATACTTCCTTAGACACTTTGTTTTCAACTGTTTATCTACCGTAGAATGTTAAATGGAAATCGACTGCATTAACTTCTCACCATAATCCTTTTATTTTGACCGGTTTTATGCCTGATAAAGGAAGTAGACAAAGATCTTGACACAGGCCTTATACTCCTCGAGTCAGAAGACAAGCTTGTCAGTTATCTGTAACGTGCTTGAATTGTCAGGCGTAAAAGTTGAACACAGAGCTCTGTCCACCAGTAAAATCACAGCACTAAAACATGAAGGAGACTGAATCTGTAATTTTGTTAAATAGAAATAAAACTCTCCTTTGGGTGAAATGTGCTAAATAAGCATATATGCGAGTATGAGACGACTGATTGAAGTGATGATGTCTTTTGAGGATTTGAAAGTTTTATGACTCTCCTTTTTCCTCCCTTCTTCCCGCCTCGCTCACTGCCCCTTGGCCGCTTTCATATGCTAATGGACCGCCAATTGTACGGCCAACAGTCTGGAATTCCTCTTCACAAAAGGTGGAAGGAGAGAAGAGAGAAAGGGACAGACAGACAGAGAAAGAGACGAGACAACACTGGGCTGATGCACATTAGAGGCCCAAAGCGCTGAGCAAAGAGAAGTTAGCAAGAAAAGCACAGAAGCGTAAAGGTGGCTGAGGCCGTCCAACTGACTGTATACGAGTGAAGCTTTCTTTAAACTGCAAGTAAACATTTTCATTATTGATCAATCTGCAGATCTTTATCTTATTTATTTGTCCAGACTATAGACTGATTTGGAAGTAGTGAAAGAACCCCCTGACCTGTCCATGATGGTTTGAATCTTCCACGTCTTCCACACCAGACAAAAGGCCCACTAAAATACTGCTTTTGTCCTCAGTGCTAAATTGGCATTCATTCCCTGGTCAAATTAGTCACAGATATTAATTGTCTTCAGCTCTAGTCTGCAGTGATACACCACATACAACACCCGTGTATAAGCTATTTTTCAAGCCTTTTACGAGGCAGTGCAATGATCCCTGCTCAACTTCTATGCACTTGTGCGTCGAAAGATTATTTATTCCTTTATTTTTGTTTTGTTTTTAAGTTGAGAGGTTTGTGCAACAGTGGTGTTGTTCTTCATCCATTGTGCTTATTCAGCAGTGACTGAAAGAGGGACTGGAGCAGAACATATAAAGCTGTAGTGACCATTTTATTGTCACTTTTCTCCACAATGCTTTCGACTGATTTCTGGGATATTTGTGATGCAAAAAGTAGCAAATGACAGTTGTACGAGATTTACCCACACTGAAAACATGAGAAAAGTCAATATTAGAAGAGAGAAACTTGAACTCCTGTCCCTGTTTAAGCCACAACTACATATTATGAGCCCCCCCAATGTGCTGGGTGTGGTCCATCACTCTCAGATGAGGCCGGCCACTAATGTACACCTCCATCCCCCACATGGAAAAAAAAAAAAGTAGAAGCATCCAGACAAAGAGAGGACACCGAGCTGTACACCCAGCCACCTCAGCCAACCCTTCAGAGACAGAGAGCAGGTGGGCCAATTAGAGTCCCCAGGGTCTCCCCCCCAGTTGCGAGTGAAACCCTATATAATTGGTTTCCTCATCTATGAATTATTAATCCAGGTCGTTCTTTGAGGCTTTTGACAGGGTGGGGTCATGACAATGCAACCCCTGACACACATGCTCTCCTGTTTAACCCCCCAGTGTCATGTTAAAACTACTCACAACAAAGTGGAGAGAATCAGACATATCCATGAACAAGAGAAACAAACTGGAGTGAACTGATGTTATAGTCTTTGTTCTAAGGATGTATCATCAGGGAAAACAAGGCAATTAATTTTTTTATTTGCATGCATTTGAATGAGAAAAGCCCTTATTAGTATTACTATTGTTATTATTACGTATTATTATTATTATTATTATTATTTGTTTGTAAGGGTTACAAGTTCTGAGAGTTTTGGTTCTTGGATACTTGAATGAGTGTAGTTACTCAAACAAACAACATCAAACAATAATAGACCAAATACTTTTAGGAGCCCATCATATTAATAGAGCTGTGGCCTTGTACTTATTAGTGCTGGTGTTGTTGCTTCTCTGGCACCTCTCTCGCAGTCTCACACCAGGTGTTGGCCTGTAAATATTTCATGAGGCCTCAGCACTGGGCTACTGGCGCACAAAGGCCGTTTTCAGCGCCTCTGACAGCACAGGCTCTCTGGAAACAGAGGCCTGTCAGTTCAACTTGTGATGCGAACAATTTTCAGGACTGCTAAAATTAAATTAGGGGAAGAGGCAGGCCAGAGAGCAGCAGCACTGCCACATTGCTTGACACGGGAAGGTTTCTTTACTTTTCACATCAGGCATTCCATAGCAAAATGAAAAAGGGGAGAGGAGAGAAAAATACTAGAAACAATGGGGTGTCTGTAAGAGTTTCTACCAAAAAAAAAAAAAAGCATGTTAGATATGAGAGTGCAAATGGAAGCCAAGTCCACTGTGTCTACAGAAACAAATGGATGCATACAACATATAGCCACAAAGAACACTGTGGAGAGAGGATGTCCATATTCATACACTCAGAGGCACACGCAATAACGTCACTCTGTAAACATGGAGAGGCTTCGACCTTTGCGACCCTGAACATCAAATCCAAGATAAAAGGGCAAATCTTCTACTGGGTGTCAGCAGACAGCTTTTGATCCCAGATAGGGTAGGATTCCAGTCTGTATGATTTTGGGGGATTTTGGAGGATCTAGCAGTAGAAATGGAATATAATATTCGCAATTGCTTTTTCACTAGTATATAGTCAGGAAAAAAAGGTTTTATTAGTGCAGAATGAGCCATTTATATCTACACAGGGTGCAGTTGTCCTCCACAGAATCCTCATTGTTACTTTACCATATTTCTACAATAGCTCAGAACTGACTTCTTTGCATTTTTTTCTATTTCATAGCAGGTAGAATCTAGTGTACAATACAGGGAACTTTAACATCACCTACCAGGTTTGCATGCAGATCAAAGTTCACATAGTTTTAAATTGAAAGCTTACAACAGAGAAAAAAAGTGCAGCCATAATAATGAAGGGTGAGATCAGTATGGGAGGATCTGCGACTTCAACACCAGATTCCACAAAATTGTACACTCTAAACCAAGTGAAGAGTATAAAAAAAGAAAAGAAAACATTTAAAACAACATTATCTTACCACTAAGTTAACTGAAGACAGGGTGAGCCACTTGGGGCTAGGCAGGGACACTCAGAGGTCACCATGCCAAGCACTTCAGTCTCCAGTTCCACTGCACTAGTGAATGAATGCTGGCTATTAATACCCCAGATGTCAGGGATGCCTTTCCTGGAAAACTCCTGAGAGCAATAATTGACAGAGAGGAATGGGAGCCCAATGAAGGGTGAGTAAGAGTGACGAATGCTACAGGTAGACTGATGCTTAGCAAGGCCACCCTATGACCAGAACACTGCGGCTATAGAGTAGTAAGATCCAACCTTGTCATGTCATGGAGTCCAAAACCCTAAGCACAAGTTCATGGAGGTTGTTTACCTAGGGTTGGGGTTATAAGAGGAGAAGCTGAAGGCCAAAATGCATGACTCAGACTCATCACTTCCATATTTACCCCTAAATGGGTTGGCATAACTTGGTGAATAATTAAGTTAGATAAGTGCAGAATCCAATCTTACAATGAAAGAAAACTGACCTGATTGCTCCAGGCGCAGTACAGATCACAGATCAGGCTCCAGTTGTTGTTAATCATACAGTCAAGAACTTTAAGATGAGCCATGTTGTACTGCACCAAAGATACATGCACTGTCCAGACACCTGCCCTTCAGCTGTGTGTACCAAACCCTGCTGCGAGCCCAGTGGCACCCTGCTGGCACTGGCACTCCTCGATGCCACCTTCAAAGAGAGGAGGGTGCAAGGAGGCGGCAGGGAGTCATCAGCAGTAGGCGAAAGGCGTATCTCCGTGCCCATCTGCAAGCCCAGCAGGCATCCTGTCAGCTGTGGCCGTCACCCCCGCCGCGCCTCATTAACAATATGTTAATATGTTAATGATTCCTGCTGCACAAAAACAGAGGATTATCCTAAAAATAACATTCAAATCAGAGTTTATTTGAGAGAAGCAGCTGGAGAGAGTTTTCAGCAGTCCAAAGCGAAAACATCCACCTGATTATCGAAGTGCAGGGAAGGCATCACCATGGTTACGCAGCAGAATTCAGGTTGTCCGGTACAGGAGGAACCTGCAGTGTGATGGTGCAGATCTGCCTCTGTATTTTGGAAAGCGTACCTCTTGTGCAGTGTCTGCCTCCTTTCTCTCTCTCTCTCTCTCTTTTAGTGACGGTGTCTTGTCCCGACTGGCTGTGCCTGTCTGCGCTCGTCTCTGCAGCAGTACCAGGCTGAGGCAGGCTGAAAGTCGCAACAGCAATGTCTCTAAATCTTAGCACACCAGGCCGCATTGCAGGACATGGGTGGCTTTCAGATCATTAAACAACATTACCCTAAACCGATTCTGTGACGTGCTTCCTCCAGCCATGTCATAAAAGTGAAAATACACCTAAGGACTGTATCTCCTCTAGAGGTTTGTAGTTGTGTGTGTTCCTGGGTGAAGCTTTGCAGAAGACTGTGCAGTGTCCGACTGAGTCTGCACTTTGCCGATGATGCTGGACTCTGTCTTGCCTGCGTTATTTACTGTATTTCATTACTCTGCAAAAAAACGCTTTGCTCCACTTTATAGACTTTCTGGCAAATGCATATGAGGAGAGCAGTACCGCAGCCCCCTCCTTCGTCCACAGAGCAGAAACCATGTCGGAAGTCAGCTCTGTTAAGTAAATGAGCATCAGTTAAAGACTTCCTTAGTGTCTCCACCTCACCATGGGATGTCAAAGAAATCATGCTTCTGAGAGAACAAACTATGTCGGAGACGTGAGAGTTAGGAAACAACTGGATGCCAGTAAATAGCCGTCTGGGTTTGTTTATGCTATTTCCACCACTTTGATGCTGTGTGACGACCAGATGGTTGCGATTGCGACAATAGCTGTAAGGCGGCTTCATCAATGAGATGCTCAGAGCTCACTTCAAATGAGAAATGCCATAACCAATTAGGAGTAAAGACTAGCCTGAGGTAGGGTTTAAGATATTCATAAATGCTTTATAAGTCTTTAAGGCTACATGTCACTTCTGTCTGCTCTTTCTCTCTTTGTTTGATTCACAGGGATTCCCCCCAGATGTCAAGTGACCAGACAAGCTTAAACACTGAAATATGAAAGACCAGGGAAGTGCACAAGTGTAGCAACAAGTATGAGTGTGTAAGCCTGCAATATACCAACAAATAGTACCTGGAAATGGGTGTTTATTCTAAAAACAAAACAAAACAAAATTAGAATAAATTAGAATTTTAATTGGGGCTACAAGACTGTCTTAGCAAACCCACTGTAAAATGAAAGGGTGAAGACCCAGTGCAATGATTTGTTTATTCCTTCAGTGTTGAAATGGTGTGCCAGCAATAGCATCAGCGGGTAAAACCATGAACAACATGACTGCGACTCTGAAATACAACATCCATCCGAACTACCCAACTGTCTCCCAACTGTGAGATCTCTCTTAGCAAAATGAAACACTTGAAAATTCTTGTTTTGTCATCTTACACTTCAAACAAAGCATGACAAATGCTTAAGAAGTCAAGGGGATTAATACAAGTAAATCTTTTGCAGATCTGGGCAACAGTACTGTACTGTTCCCAATAAATCTAGGCCAGGCAAATATAAAAACAAAATGTTTAAATGCTCAGCAATGTTTCATAAGGACAAACTACCTTGACAATGTGATTCAAAACATTACGTAAATGTTATCATTAAATCTATAAAATACGTACTGGCAGTGTGCAAACACCAACCACTTGCTAACTATTCATGAAAATGACTTCACTTTGTTTCAAATTTGTGCAACCTTTTAAAAATTACAGATACCACTGTAGTCCAAATTACCTCATGTTGGAATAATTCCTTATTTCAAGTGTTGAATTAATAATATTCGACTGTCAGTGAAAAACAACTCCACACTAAATCGCTGTGACATCATGCAGCAACATGTGTATAAGCAGTGGCCACATAACTCCCCATGTCACAGTCCAGGAATAGACCAGTAAACAGTAAAAGCATGTGCCCAGCCCCCCACACTGAAGCCAATATAATCCAATCAATTGTGAGTTATGGATCTCGTGGAGCTCTCTGGACACACGTCAATGCCACACACCCACTTCAACACTCAGAGCGCATGCGTTTCCAAAGGATGCTGTGGTTACCTCATTTCACTGACAGTCAACAAATGAGAACATCACACAGTAATGCCCCTCCACAGCTTCAGGTCCAAACATGGCTGTCCTGGGACCTGAAGCTTATCGACAGACAGTTCTGTTTATTAAATTCACTGAAGATGAGGAGTTACTGCAGAGGTTGCAGGTGACAGTTACAGTACAGCAAGTACAATGTGATCAAATCAAAACAGTTGGTAACATTTTGTTGTGTTGTAATGTAATAAGAGTTGAAAACAAGTTAATACAATACATTCATATCTGAAAAACTGGATCTACCAAATGTGGTATTTCTGCTGTCCAATCCATCTAAATTAAAATACAATTCTACACTTAATGCTCATTTACATTTTTATCACTACAAATTGTTTATAAAAGAAGAATCATGTTAACTCTACACATCAGTTTTGACTAAAAACGTTCTGGCCTTTCCTTAATCACTTAAATCCAGCGGTTTTTCTACTACTAAACAGCCAAAACACAATTAAGCGGTTGTGGTCATTTTAGCAGTATTATGTTTACTGTCAGAGAACACTTGCAATAGTCAGATTCTTCACTCAAAAGCTTTCCACATCCAGTGACAAGTAGCCACACCTCAAACCCTGCATTTCTGTCATTCAGCAGTTCTATGGGATTCATTCATGAAATCAGTCCTTCGTCGTGGTGCCCTTGTTCATTTCCATTACTGAGGCTGACAGGAAATAAAGTGGTTTCCTGCTAAGACCTCAAAGCTGAAACTAACACTGCTGGTTAAGATATGTGCCGATAACACCCTGTTACATAAGGCTCATTTAAAAACCAGCACTGTATATACAAAGTCACGCAGGCTTTTATACATGACGAAAGGTCAAAGGTTATAGGATGTTCTCACTCTTATTTCAACAAATGTCAAAATTAAGTGCCCATTTGTGCATTTACTGTTTATATGTTGGTATCCTGGCATTAGAAGTGGGCAGAAAAGAGAGAGAAAAACTACTGCAACTGTGCAGAAAACAACGAATCACTTTGATTTGACAGTAAAATCCACATTACCTTTCCCAAACAATCACATTAGTCTATCAGTCTTAAATCAGCATTACGTCAAAACTAGAATGCAGATTTCTTCGAAACATGGCAGAAGCGTAGGGCATGGGCCAAGTAGGACTGCATTCAATTCTGGAGCAGCACCACAAAAAATGATACTATTACTACCGCTTGTTTTACTTAACAAGTCACCTTCAATAATGGTGGTTTTTTTTTTGTCTTCAATAATGGTAAAAACACTTCCACACTAATGACATGTTAGCACAGGGCTGTGGCATCACAGCAGCATGCAACGATTCTGAACCACTGATGCAGAGCCCTTGTGCAGCTCATGCATGTAAATATGACCAGTACAATCTGATCTATCTGGTCATGACCAATCAAGCTGAAAACTGATCAATTGATCAGTGCATCTATTCTGAACAGGATGGAAACCAAATAGATGTGCCATTCATACATCACTACTGCCCATGTTTTCATTCACTGTCACATGCTGTGTTATATAATATTTGCCTTATAAAGACTGTTGGGTGTAAATATGACAGGAAGAAGGAAAAGGAAAAGGATCCAACCTGATACACAGAGCAGGTTATGCCCCACACACCCCAACTAGTGTTTGTTATGACTTGGAGCCAAAGATAGAGGCAGATAACGAATAAATGTTGACGGAGATGCCTTGGGCATGTGTAATGGATAGTGTCTCAGCCTCACTGAGCATTAAACTGGTTCTGCTCTGCTTGTCTGCCTGCATCTGCAACCCTCCCCCCCAAAACCCCTACCTCTTACCATCATCTCTCTGCCCGCCCTTTCTCTTTAAGCAGGGTTGGGGGCATCCAGGCAGAAGGGGCTGTGACACTGAGTCAACTGTCAAAAGGCGTAAAAAAAAAAAAAAAAAAAGGAAAAAAAGATGCAAAAAGGGAAAAAATGCCTGGCAACTTGTCTGCCCTCTTCCTGCTCCCTCCCTTCCTCCATTTACACACCCATCCATCAATCATCCATCCATGTTTGTAGCCAAAGAATAATGGCGGGACTATATAACTAGCCTGGTCTTTTAGTCCACTAAAGGATGAAGAGCCATGCTGAGCACTCCCCTACAAACAGGAGAAGATAAGGACACCGGCCGGCACACATATATTCTAGGTGACCTTGAATCCGATGCAGCACGTGTTCATATTTTCTTTTTTGTCTTTTCCGGGAAAAAATAGCAACAATAGCTGGGAAGTTTGGTTCCGATAAGAGACGCCAAAATACACATACTCCTTTTTTTTTTAGGAAGACAATACTCTAACAGCGATAAATTGTGCAGTAGTTCTCCAACAAGGGGAAACCCTTCAGAGGGAGTGTGCTTGTTCTCCCAAGGCGCCTTTACTCTGTGTGTATGAGCTAAACACAGGAGCCAGGTCAAGTCCAGGTCAGTGTCTTGTTTGCTGAATATGAAAGAACCCTGAAGTGCTGCACAAGCCACATTTGCTTTTCAAATATATGCAAATCGAACTCATTTTGACACTGCTCTGATTGATGAACTGCTGTGGCTTTAAACGCTGGTAAATGTGCAGGTTGTTTCGTTTTGGAGACACTGCGATCTTATTGGTAAGATTTGCATGCAGTGATTCAAATTAACCAAAAGAAGTTTAAATAGTGAGATCATAGTGAGCGTAATTAAGGCTGGGATGTGACACTGGAAATCCGAGACGTCTGTTGACACTAAGTGTGTCCAGCTGGGTAAGAATGTGGAAAAACAAGGACGAAGATAGGTTTTTATATTTTCCACATGCCACTAACTGACCACGGTCTCATTTCCCCACCCTTAAAAATTATATTGTCCCGGCCAGGGCTCACATAATCACTGTTCGTATTCAGGAAAGTGATTCCAGTACAGTGATTCCATTTTTCCCCTCTCTGAATACTTGCAACATTCATCTTTCCATGGTTTAAATATAGCATCAGTAAAAACACACGGGAATAAAGGACGGGTGAAAGACAAGCATGTGGACGGGGGAGGAAAAGAGAAAGCTGGGATTCTATGGTGTTGGGAGCAGCTATATTTAGAGCAAAGCAGAGAGCATCATCCACACTCCGAGCATCGCTATTGGTCCGTACCCTCCCACCATGAGGACGGATGTGATCAATAATATGGTGGAGTTTTACACCGTCGTGTTTTCCTGTTTGAGTACAGTGGTCTGTTTTTTTCTCAGACAGTTAATCATTGTTGTCATATCACACAGGCCAAGAGAAAAACCTATTCTTAAAGCAGACCCAACATAAGCTAATAAAAGCCACTATTAATCATAATTAATGAGCAGGTGTTGAAAATTATACAACAACCATCAGAACAACCAAAGAAACAACAGGATGACGGGAAATGCCAGTTTTATTGATCTTTTCCATGCCTGTGTTTTTCCTGGTGCTCAGGGTCTCATCTGCTCCACAGCTCCACCACCAATGCCAGTGACAGCAGGACAGAATGAATGAGGCCAACAGAGAAAGACACACACACACATTGTATGTGGGGTGTTTTTCTCTTAATGACCAGGGCAGCTGTGCCTAAATTACCCCAACATTGCTACCATCCACTCTGTCAGTAGCAGGGTGGGGTGTGTGCGTTGGAGAAAAAGGGGGGGGGTTAGAGTAGACACTCCAATCTCCCTCATTAGTGAAGCAGGATGATGCAGGGAGTGGGAGGAGGTGGGGGAGCGAAGTGGAGGGAAAGGGGAGCTTCGTCCCGCCCGGGGTCCCGACTCTCATTAGACCCCAGGGGGAGAGCAGTTCATAACTACTGAAGCTTGAAAGTTGGGTGTGGGGGGGAGATGTTTGTGTTTTTTAGATGGCATCAGGTAGATAAAAAAGACCTGCCTCAGTCTCATGTCAAGCTTCAGGCAGAAAAACGCTCAGGCTAAACTCCAGCACTGACTCACAGGTGATTCACACTCTGCAGAAAAGTAGAGATGTGTGTCAAGATGTGTTTTTTTTTTTTTTTTTAGGTCATTAAAAAACTGATGGCATCAAATTTCACCATTCCCAGTTGTGCTGATGAATCAGCAGGCAACTGTGCACCTGCAACATCCTTTCTGCATACACTATCCTCATCTTTGCTGTGCCAAAGTTTTGACATATAATGCTGACAAGGCACCCAGAATTCTACTGAAAAAAATAAACAAACAAATATGTTTTTCTCTCAGCTGTGAGACTTGTTCATTTAAAGTTCACTACAATATCAGGGTCTTTCCACACCTAAATATCTGAGGTTCATGTTTTGTTGCTACATCATATTCATATGTACATTCCAGTAATGTTTGCGACTGACTTTAAACACTTTGTACGGACTATGAAGAAGAAGAAGTACTTTATTGATCCCAAAATCAATAAAAGATGGAGGTAAAGATGTGTCTTATTTTGACTTGTTGCCAATTTCTTAAGTAACTTCTGTTTAAGTCTCATTCAGTTTTTACACATCAACAGCCAAAACCACATTACAGTTTTGCAACTGCACTGAGGTAGAGGTGTCTCGTTTTTACTTAATGCCAATTCAGCAGGTAACCTGGGATGGAAAATGGAGTTCATTGTGATCCAGACCACAACTTTTTGTGGTCTAGATGGTCTGGACCTCTTTTTGGTCTGAAACGCTGTTTCGGATCAAACTGAAAAGGCAGAAGGACTGAGCAACAAAAGTTACGTGTGAAAGTGCAACAAGAGTATCAGCATCTAACAGCTGACCAGAGAAGAAGCTTATGTTGGGAAATGTATTTTTAATGCTCTGGTTCAACAGCTGGGAATTCTGAAGGCTGTAATGGTTGTAGTTTCCTCAGTGTGGAAGAGTGAAGTGATGTTAGGGGAAGAATTTATTAGACTACAGAGTGATGTGAGGGAGAGTGCACAGCAGCAGCACCAAAAGAACTAAATAATGCTAGAGCAACAGAGCAGTGAAAACACTAACTTTCATTAGTTTAGTTTTCATCCTGTGTTTCACCTCTGCTTATGCACCCTTTACACTTCCATCAACTATTAGAGAAAGTTTAGCGCTGTCATGACTCTGCCATACCTTATTCTCAAAGATTTATACCACACACCCTCAGTTAGTTCTGACACTGTAAGAGGATTACAGCACACACAGCACTGTTGCCATTTTCTGATGATGGATTAATCCAAAACATGCCACCGCTGCAATGCTGTTATGACATGCATCAAGCCGGGCTGACTTTTGATGATGATTACAATGATGTAACAGACGAAGCTACCGCACGGTAAGGGGAAAAGGATGAGCTCTACAATGTGCCATTTATCTGAGCTGCTGGTATGCACAGCCACAAAAGGCCCAGTATGATTAGCAGTGCGAAAATAAAACTCTCTTTGTGCAGTGTTTGCACTTAAACAGTTGTCAGAGTGGGGAAAAAATGAACCCCGTCACCCCTCACACTGGTAGACATGATGTGCTGTGCGCTGCAACAGAGCTGGCACTCACTCTGTTTTTCAGAGTACATAACAAACATTCTTTAACTTTTGCACCACTGAACAACTTTCCCACAAGTGAGAACACCTTTGAAATAGTAATGATGAAGTTACAAGTGCTTAGTACCCTAATGGGTTTCATGAAGGCTTTTTAGGTATCCAGGTGACAGTTATAAATGCATGTAAGCGTACTGCACACCAGTCAAGGAGTACAAAGCTCATATTGTGTCAGAAATAGACATTCCGAAAGGAAACTTCCAAACTGTGCAGCATTTCAGATCTGTTCCAACGCTATTTTCTTATGTCAGGAGCAACTTATGAATACACCCTGAAAGCCACTATGCTGGAGCTGTACAATCATGTACTTATGACCAAATGGTTTAACAGACTGCATAGCCAACATTAACAGCTTGTCACCCACACATATCTGGTCCCAAGGTCCTACCTCACAAGATGGAGTTATGGCTCTGTATTTGCTCTCTTCATTGTCCTGCGGTGAATCACTCCAACGTGCTGCTGCCATCATTTCATATCAATACCGCAGAAGGGGAAGAAGTCCTTTAAAGCCCACATTGAGGTGAGGAGGATGAAGTCCAAAAAAAGGAAAAAAAAAAAAAAAATCTTAATCCACACCGTCCTCCTTCTTCATGTCCACCAGCTGCTGAAAACTGGACACAAACAGAACAGGTCAGTGCAGAGAAGTGACATATTCATACATAAACTTTGTTGATTTTACACAAAATAATCACACTGGGAAACAAAAAATGACCAAAACCTGCAAAAATACTCTGAGATGCATTAATAGAAATCATTGTAGCCAAACATCCTGAGGCTCTAAAACAAAAATACTGACCTTAATCTACACCTTAGGTTAGAGAATATAATATGTGCACAGATGCTGGTATAAACAAAACACACATATTACAGTGGACGTCATTGAATTATATCAAAATTAACAATACTCCTCAATTAGGAACGGTTGTATTGAGCAATAACAAGTATCAGATAATGAAGTGACACCCCTGTATTATCGTCACACACACAAAACGCGACATGAATGTAAAATAAATGTGGGATTAATGACAGTCTTCGAGGGGGGAAAGTGCACAAGATATGAAGGGAGGGGGCTGCGGTGTAGAAGCGCCACCCCAGCCATCATGAAATCAGCCATATGCCAAATATAAACAGCCAAGATAGAATACAGGCAACGACATGGCATTTATACATAGGAAACACAAAAACAGGGCGGTTTTTTCTATATTTCCCCACCAAAGCTAGAGCACCGGCTGGCAGCAGCTCCTACTCCGGGGCAGTTCAGAGGACGACAGGTTGTCAACACCATAACCTACCTGTTACAAATTCACAAAACTACCCCGACACGACACAACAAACACACTGTCCATATTTGCTAGGAGAGGAGAGGGGACGTTGAACGTCTCGGTGGGTTCAAAGATGTGTGGAAAAAGCTGTCAACAGATTACAAAGCGGGATATTCAGTCCCGTTCAGAGCCACGCTCACTGACCGCGCGAGCTCACTACCTGTTCGGAAAAACACAAGGGAAAAAACATGGTAACCGCCCTTCAGCGGGCATTTCTTCAGCGGGCTGAACCGACGACAATTAAACATCTCGTCTTCATTCATTTCCCTTCATTTAAGAGCCTCGGTTCAATACTAAACGAGTGGAAATAGAAACAAAAAAAAGTAGCGTGTACTCCTACGTGGTCCCGATTGGCGGCGCGACAATCTGTATATAGATTTGACGAACCTCCCGACTCCGCGTAAGCCACGCCCCTCCGCTTGCCTCCTAGTTGAGCGTCGTCCAATCACAGAGTCAGTTTAAATTTGGATTTCAAAGTGAGCCAATTGGAGGTGACGTTACATAACATTCCCAATAAAGAGTGGAAGCTGGTCCATTCTGATCCCTGGCTGAAAAAAAACATCACAATAGTAATTTATTCTGCAAAAGAATATTGTATTTCTTTTTTTAATTTTAGCATGTTTTATTACAATATTTTAATGTTGATTTTAACTGAAAGGGTTGTTGTTATTAAGGAAGCAAACTGTGTTTATTGTTTATTGTGTTTATTACAATTGTTAATGCATCAATATTAACAATATTTATTTATTCAATTAGATTTCAACCTTTTCTCAAAGGCGTTTTATATTATGTGTGTTTGTGTTGCATGTATGAATGGTACATCCTTAAACGACCTGTATAATTGAAAGCTTAATCTTTATTACAACACATTTACAGCAGTGATGGTTTATGTGTAGGTTATGGTATTCACATGCTATTTTATTATTTATCACTGCTGGTACTTCTAATCTGCAATTGCCTGTTTTCACTACAGTTTTATAAGTATTGTTATTTTTTTCCTCTCCCTTTTTGTCTTGTAATTTTTCTTACAGTGTACTTTCAGCATTGTGCTGCTACTGGAACAGTATTTTCCAGGTGGTTTTACTCATGGGATCAATAAAGTTCTATCTAACCTAATCTAATGTCCCTGTTAAATAAACCAATAAAGTCCAATAAATTAATAAACTCCAGGCAGTTGTTTAATCTTAACTAGATGAATTGCAGTCTCTGAAGAGATAAGATGTAATTGCTGATAGGTGATGCTTTGCTGGAACATAAATGAACTGCTGTTGAATGGTGACTGAATTTTGCTGAATTTAGCTTGAACTACAAAATACTGTAAAATGAGGAAATAAAGTTCTAGAATTGTAAATAGCTTATTTCAGAGGTCATTGTCAAAGCAAAATAAAATTGTTGAAGAAGTTGAAATTGTTTATAGTAGAAACGTTTGTCAAAGTGAAAAAGTCTTATAAGATGCTACAGAGGTGTAAAGTAGAACTAAATAAACTGTAATTTCTGAAGAGATGGGATCGAATTTCTAATAGTTGAAGCTTTACTGGAACATAGCGGCTAAATGGTGTCTGATTTTTGGCTCAAATAGGTTACATAAGAAAATATTGTTAAAGATGGTGAAGTGGAAATAGGTTCATTTGGAGTTCACTGTCAAATCTGAGAAAACAAATAAATAATTAAATAAATGTAAAAAGTTGAATAAGTTGCAATAGGTGGAAAAGTTTACCAAAGTGAAGGAGGCAGTGAAGAAGATTAAAGTAGAACAACTGTTAAAGCGAAACATTAAAATAGAAAGAGAAGCTGAAGATGCCTGAACTATAATATAATGTAATCCACCTTGTGATATTGGTGCTTTTACTTTTTCATACAGTGCATCCAATTAACAGCTAGTCATGGGCTGATGGACACTGTTCCCACACTCAGTCATTAAGTCAGTATTTTAAAGTGAGTAATCACAGGGACATCATCATGACTGGCAGGGGAAAGCCCTGAGGCCCAAACATATGTTCAGCTCTCCAATCTCTTAACGTTCAACTGGTGAAGCATATTTGTCTATCCATTATCAACTGTAACAGCAATGTCCTTAACTTTATTATGGTGACATGTAGGGCATGGTGGCCACATGGGACTCCTCAGAGCATGAAAAAAAGAGGCTGCACAGCTGATCTAGACCAAGACAAAGGCCAACAGTGTTCTGTTTGCAGGCTTCTCCAACAGCACAATAGAGGATAGGACAATAGGACTCTTTTTGACCCATACTGTGTCGAGGTTTCCCTGGCTTCAGTGAGGACCTATTGTCTATAAGAACTGCTGCACCCTCATTTAAACAATGGGGAACTTAAACTGATGTAAGTGCTGCTATGCATTATGCAGCCATAATCATGAGGTTCATATTCATTTAATGCAATTATTCAACCCAAACCACATCATTTAAAGTGGACTTAACCAGAGTGAAACTATCCAACTTTGTTTTTTCTGCTCCCCAAGAAAAACTACTCTTTATCTCTGGAATCAGCGCATAAAATCCTTTGTAAAAAAAAAAAAAAAAAATGGCTCACCAAGTAAGAGCCAGCAGCAGCAGATTATTTCTGTTGTACTCCCACACCCCCAAAGAAGCACTTGGCTCACTTCAGTCACTACAGACACACAGGCAGGGTGGTGTTAGTTTTATGAATGGTAAAGTAAAGACAGAGTTTTTCAGATCAATACTGAATAAAGCTCAGTAGACGGATACAGTCAAGTTGCCGGTTGCACTTTATATATGTCACATAATCACATGGATTTCAGTTTTCTGTCTAGTTAATACTACAAGCAAGTGCAACCATTCTTTTATATATAATGAGTGTTGAAGCAGAGTCACAGTGACTCAAATATCCTTGAGAAGAGAGATTACCAGTTCCCTCTCCCTCTCATGGCAGTAAAATGTTTGGCTGGATTAGAACATCACATGAAATCCAAGTTCAAAGCCCTGCAACGTCAGGATCAGGACAGGTGGATGTGACTGCAGCACAGCACACAGAACATGTGTGTTTGGGTTTTTTCACACCACTGCATCATTAAATGTAATTAAACAAGACTTCATTCGTTAACTTATAAACACAAACAGATGAGGAAAGTTTAAAATGATCAGAATCAGGTTGCTGAAGTGGATCTGGCACCAAGTGTGAAGAACCACAGCACTAGTCGGTCTGCACAGGCCTGTAGCCAGCCAATCCCAAATTGGAACACAATGAGGACTAGAGAGGATGTTCTTTCTATTTGTGTAACTGAGATGCGTCAATGAAGAAGCATTTCCCAAACTAGGAATGAAAACTATAATCTTGCTGCACTATTCATTAAAGTCTATTAAAACACATGCAAACACAGAATATATTCAAATCCTTTGCAAATTTGTCCTGAAATAGTAAAAATACACATGTTAAGTTGAGTGTCTAAGCACAAAATCACAAAGAAAATAAACATTCATAAGTGTTCAAAAACAGCTTATTCTGCCATTAGCAACAGGTAATTGTAGCTACACAAGAAACACGGCTAAGTAGAATGAATGAATAAGCAGAATGTGGTTGGTAGTTAGATGACCTTAAATATAATTTAATAACCATAGACTGTATATAATCATTGGACAAACTAGTTTCTGAACTGCCATTTTGAAGCCAGTAGTTTGTGACCTAGTCATCACCACAGTAGCTTCTTGGAATAAGAAATGATCATTTTTGGACAAAGAGGTGGAGCTATAGGAGCAGGAGAGGTTAGAGATGAGCTAATGCTAAATGCTAGCTTGCTGACTTGGAAAATGGTAAAGTTCATCAATCACTGTATAAGAAATATTATCTGTGGTACGTATTAGGAGTTTACAATATGTGCTAATGTTATTAATTAATGCTCAGTACTATGTGTTTATTAGGGTTGGGTAAATGCAGATACTGACTTTTCTTATGTGGACAGTCCCTTTCATATGGTTTCATCTTTCAACTGAGGTCCTTATGTGCTACATGTGACATATAGCTTAAGATTATATTACATTAGTGGACACAAAGCTAGATAGATAATTAGTTAATTTATTACTTAAATTAGTTAATTTGGGTGGAAAAACAATTTTTTGTTCAAGATTGGTTTGCAGAATTTATTGTGTGGTAAATTTACCCATGTCAAATTTAAATATGGCAAAGTATATAAACTTAAACATTTTGAATTTAGGTCAAAACTTAGATTCTACAACTTTTTGATGTTTACTGTTATATATATATAAAACCCTAAACTACATAGTCAAAAACTTGTTTTCCTTATTTCTTCATTTCCTGGTGCCGTAAAAACAAAGTTATTACAATTAAATAATATTTTTCAGGAGTCCATTTCATGGATCTGGTGCGTTGACAATGTGAAATGAAATCCTCTTGCTCTGTCTCAAACCACAGGCTTCATATGTCAAATGCAAGGATGCCAGGCCATTCATTTGTACAATTCCGGTTTTGTTCCTTTTGTGTGTCGTGCAGTTTACCTGTAGCCTACTTTCTGTGGTCAGCCCCATCCTCTGTTCCCTCCATGGAGCACTACAAAGACACTGCATGTGAAACCTGTAAGGCTTTTTGTGCCTCCTCGCTTTCACCAAACCTCATATCAAGGTAAAAGACAATGGCCTTTGGGTTCCCAGGGCAGTGCAGGGGGGCATCAATGCTGGGATAAGTTAACCAGCCCTGCCAAATGCTGATGTTTTATGATAAGAACACATGGAGCTGCTGCAGGAGGTACAATGGAGGTCTTTGTGTGTTGCTCTGCACAGACAGCACACAACTAAAAAGCTGTGCAATTTGTTGAGTGTGAGCTTTTGCCTCATTTTCATCCCACTCCTCTGCATGTTACAGGTCACAAGCAAGCGATAAAGCCTGATTTATGACTTTTCTGACTGAGTTACTGAAGATTTTGTTTACCACTGCAGATGTGAGAGAAACGTGGACTCTGAAAGCCCTAAACCTTCTCAGAACTCTCTTTCTTTATTTGCAGTCTTTTATATTATCCAAATAGAAACTAATTTTTCAGGTCATTTAACTTGGAGAGGCCTTGTAGCTGGAGCAGAACCGTTACATTTGGCTCCGAAACTGGGAGAAAAACACTATAATTTTATTTTTGAATTACACAAAGAGCCATAATGTGTTTTGTTTGTGTTCGGCATTAGTCCCTGCAGACGTTGGTGGTCTTTGCAGATGGAAGAGTTAATGGTTACAAGTATGGCAAGGTCAACAAAAGACACCCTAATTATTTTACCATCTTTCAGTCAAGATGTCAGCAATTTCCTGGTTAGTGGGAAATCATGTGAAATCCTTCCACTTTTGAAATAACGCCTGTGTGTTTATGTATGTCTGTTATGTGATGTGGCAGCTGTTTGGAGTTACAGGTGATTAAGAATCAAGAGTGCATAGCCACATGATAACACTCCCAAGTGCAGCGTGTGAAGTGAGGCATGTTCTGGTCTGTCGACGTGCACAATTGACTCTTTTAGTCACCCTGACAATGCCAACAAAACCCACAAAATGCTTCTGTATGTGTTGCGTGTACGTATGTTTGGAGTTCAGAGCACAGATCCTGAAGGTATTTTGACGTCTAGACTTTACACCCCAGAGGTCTTTAAAAACACAACGGCCCCACTGTTGATCCTGGTTCAATGGAAGAAAGACGTTTTTATTGAATCCAACACAACTGATAAACGTTTGATGAATGAACCAGTACGGCTTACGTCTATTTTAAATGACTCAGACATTGCACTGTTATGTATATGTAGTACAGAAGTGACCTCTGGCAGCTACGTAAATGTTATAAAATGCACAATTCAATTAATTACTGAACTTAATTCATTAATTCAGTTGTGATAGTCAGCTGCAGCTGCAACTTAACAGTTCAGTCAGATTTGAAGGAAATTACACAAAAGTTGAAACGTATCAAAAATCGAAAAGATTTGGGGATTTTGTTATTTTATTAACACCACATATTAAAGATTCATTACAAAAAGGTTTATTTATTTAATATGACATAATTTTGATTTGTCATCACTGGAAACAGGAACGACAATATTAAATCAAATTTTTGTTCAAAATCCTAGTTTGGATTGGGTACTGACACAATCATTTCATCAAACAATAACCACCAATTTGATGCTGATGATGTTATGAAGGAGCATGGGACAATTATGACGCTTTGACTAATGAAAATCTATGACATGATGATTGTTTACAGATGAGGTTGTGTATTAAATTTTTATTCATTCATGTACTTGTTTATTTTTCTAATGTCGTAGTCGTAAACTGACACAGTTAACATCTTGTATTTACCACGAATGACCAAACATGGAACAGACAGGAAATGGTACGGACTGTCATATGAAATAGGCAAATAATACGTTTATTGTTGTTGTTGTTGTTGTTGTTGTTGTACTGTGTGTGGTGATTACTGTGCAAACCATAAATAAACCATTCATTCATTCAAATATAAATATAGTTTCCAACATCTTTGAACATTTTATAAATAATTTGTCATTATGTAAGCATATATATTATTATTATTATTATTATTATTATTATTTTGTTTAATGCTACATGTTGTATCTGTACGTTTAACTGACTATCACATTGCCTGTATTCCATATGCCACCCCATAATGATGCCAAATAAATAATGGCTTTGTTGGGTCAGTAGTTGAATAGTTCTGTGCTTTCCCTCCTTATTTCCACTAAGGCCTGATTAAAGCTGGAAACAAATAGATACAGTGTGGTGAGGAGACGCTCAGCCGGGCTGCTGCGTGCCCGCTGTGTGTTTTCCATGACTCAGAGTAGGCGTCATCCGGGCAAAGGGATGCCAACGTTCATAAACTCTCTCCATCTGTCACAAGAGTCTGCTCCTGGTGGGCAGTCATTCTTTCTTTCATGTGTCCTTTTCTTTGTTCCAGTGTGCATCATTCACATAAACAAAGGCAGGATGAGACAGCGTGTGCACAAAGTACATTTTAATTGGATGAAGACCTTACAGAATATACTACTGTTGGTTTAGAGAAAAGGTTTCAACACTTACAAAACTTACTACAAGATATTCAGAAAAATGTGAGATAATGTAGTTTTTGTTTATACAAAACCAAACCCACTTATCACTGAAAAGGTCGAGCAGAAAATGTTGTGCTTTTGATAAAAATGTATGGTTTTGCTTCTCCTCAAACCTTGTACTTCATCTTCCCAGTCTTGCTGATGACACAGATATGCTGAAAAAAAGAAAAGGTCAACATAAGGAAAAATACGATGAGGTCATGTAAATGTTAAATAAATAAAGCCGGTGCAGTATATTTCAATTTTAAAAATAAAAGTGCAGTCCTGCTTTGCATCTCTATGATGGTAAAAATATTTATGCAAGATTAGTATGATTTAACATCCTCCACTTTGGGGAATCCCGGTATGTTCTGAACGCCTCAGTTGTCATGTCTAATATGAGGAGATGGAGCTTGGAATAATGTGAAACCATGGAAGGTAATCTACACAGATATGACACATTCATTAATCTCAGTTTTAACGTCCCAGGGGCACAACTCATATTTCTCCTGCAGGATAAGGACAGATAAGAGGGGAAGCTTTAAGTCTGGCTGATAATGAGATCTTAACCCCTTACATTCCACAGGTCGCCCCCCGTCAAAGTTTTGGAATGAATACCGACCCCCCCTTAAAATGCACTCAGGACATACAGTACAAATGCACAGTGCATGCAGCATACACTCTGGTGTGAATACACCCCCTACTTATGGGAGTCTTAGAGTTTTGCATGAGTCAGGGGTGAATTTAAGGTCATCGTGATACACATTTGAAAATGACGACGCTCACATAACTTTGCACCGACTAATTTCTGACAGAAAAAAAACTGTCTTGAAACACATTGTCAGGAGCACAATGAAAGAATTCAGAGGAAATAATAAATAATAAATAATGAAATAAGTATCAGTAAAGAAGATCCACATAGGATTTCATGATACCTTAAAAAAAAAAAAAAGGGGGGGGGGGTGTAAAATGTGAACTATGTGGCAGATATTTCATCATTAAAATCATATTAAAGTACAGTCTTTCACAACGAGAATAAAAAGAGGAGTAAAGAATAAGGCCTCAAAATGAAGATAAGGTGTAAATGTCATTAAGTGTAATACCAGTGATGGCCACTAGATTGTAGTTCCTCAATGCTCTGGTGTCTGTCGACTAGCATCACATTTATACCTAAAATAAGATTCTAAATTCATCATTTTTTCAGGAGTTTCTATGGTGTCAATTAGTTCATTTGGGATTAGTTGAAGTCGGTGAAGTTAAATCCAGTAGCTGCAATTTGACCTGTGTTGCCATGGTGATGCAATGCGCATATTTTAAATACAGTCTATACATCAGTGTAAACAAAACATCAGCGAAAAGCTCAACAAAACCAATTTTTGGACAACAGAAGACAATGGAAATAACAAGCACTTAAATAAGTACATGTTGAAAACAAACTTATCGTATGTCATATAGAGTAATATATTAAAACAGAAGACAGTGAGACAAATAGTAAGCAGATTTTCCAGCAGAAGGATTTCTCTGCTAAAACTCACTGAATGAGACACAGAAGAGTAAAAACTACAGGTGACATTGTGATGTAATGATCATAAATGATGTCTTGCCTTCAGAGTCAGAGCCAACAGCTGTGGATCAACCAGAGTGAAATTAGACAATCATCATTAAATGTTTAAATTATTTCCATCCATGAATCTTTTAATTTTTTTTTTGTTTTGTGAACCCCCCCCCCCCCCCCCATCTTTTCGT
>JAPSES010000115.1:3413692-3425028 GCA_029822895.1 Maxillicosta whitleyi
ACAGCGACACCCGGAAAAAATAGAGGAAAAAAAAAAAAAGCGGGCTCACCCTGCGACCTTGACCATCTTGGGTTCAAAGGTCTCCACATGCTTCAGAAGCGCCTTCATGGTCTTTCCTGTGTCGACGATGGCCTGAGGGGAGGGAAGAGCAAAGGAAGAGGGAAACATGGAGAGGGAGGGATGTGAGAGGAAACACAGAAGAACAGAGGAGACAAATCCAACTCTGCAGATGGCAGCTTCTACCTTTGGTTTGTAAATATAATGAGCAAGGCACATTTTTTCATCTCAAACAGTGGTTTTGATTCCCATAAACACTAAAAAAAAATCCTATAACAGACACAAATAAATGTTTTCTGTGGTACGACTTTCACACAAATCAACTATGTGCGTCTTGTTGGTTCGCCCTCAGAGCTGATATGGCTCTGGGCAAATGTTATAAACTATAAATATTTTAGATTAATAACTGAACTAATGTCTGTGGATGAGTGTTTGTATGTCCCCTGAATAAACAGCCCTTGTGATATTATATTTACACATTTCTGCTTCACCCCAAGAAAGATTCAAAGTAAAACAAACTAAAAAGTATTTTACTGGTCCTGCCCATTTGAGATGGAATTGGTGTGAATGTGGAACATGAACTAAAAGGATTGTTCATATCTTAGTGTAATTTTTGGCCAAACTGGACTCTTTAATAGTCCGGATTTGGCCCCCGGCTACATGTTTGACACCTGTGCCCTATAATAATAATAATAATAATGATAATAATGATTATAATAATAATAATAATAATAATAATAATAATAATAATATACTGACTGAAACATGGCTCAATCACAGACGTCACATGACCAAAATGATTGTACCATGTGTAAAAGGACACACGTCTGAACATGATTACATACATTTACACAGGTGTATTGATATAAAAAGTGACTGGAACAGTAACATCTTCTCTGGTTGATTATTATATATTATATATTTACTGTTATGCCAAGGCTCGTGGTTCATATCCTGTCAGTGGCTCTGGTTTGGAAGTCATATTGTGTGAAAGAGGATAAATGTGTCTGTATTTGTAATAAATATGACATAGTTGTTTTCCAAAAGCCTCTCTCCAGTCTGGTTATAACTATATCTGGTGAGAACATGTGACACTCTTTCTTTACTCTCTTTCTTTCATTACATTAATACCACAGTAGATTTCAGGAAATAGACTGAACCCACTAAAGCCTGAGGTGTTTCAGTCCTGCTTCTGTATTAAATGACACAGTGGTGTGGCCGAAAAGAAAGCATGGGTTTGATCAGGACATGAATAAGAATGTTTTTAAATGGATTTTCTTTTTTTTTTTTTTTTTGAATTTTTGTTGTCATGATAAGATACTATTGTTAAAATTTTCACACGTTCTCAAAGCTGCTAATAATGTAAGGCTCAGAAGTGAAAGTCATTTGTGTTGATTTAACAGGTTTAACAGTGAAGTAAATTCATATAACAGGGAAGAAGTGAATTCATGTATCTGTTGAAAATATACTGACAGTGTTTACCCAGTTAACTATTTACATTTATGTTTGCAGAGTTGTTATTTACAAATTTACACATTTAAATATTAATATTTGCAGAATACAAGCAGCTAAGATGATCTGTTGAATCTTAAGTATTTTCTATTCTATTTATATTGCATGTGTATTGTTTAAACACCAAAATAAATAAATAAATAAAAATAAAATTCTTTGTACATGCAAACTTACTTGGCAATTAAGACTTTTCTGATTCTGCCTTTCAAAATCACTTACATGTATTGGTCTAAGTACTGCTAGCATCTGATTGGTTAGTTTAGTCATGTGAGGATGTATCAGGAAGTGTTCATGTAGCGGTCATGTGAAGAAAGTAAAAAACTGCTCAATAACAAATCCGTCTCCGTCCTACTGTCGCATTTTCATAAAGAATGAACCATGAACCACTAACGAACCCTCACGTTACCGTAGCTTTAATCAGATGCACATTATCAATAACATGTGACACTCACCTCAACAATCAGCACACACTTGATAACATGAGGGGGGGGAGAGAGAGAGAGAGAGAGAAACACGTTAGTAAAACAACACCTTTAAAATGTTCCCTGCTAATACAAAAATAAAGACTCGATTGTTTCTGCGAAATTTACATTTGTTAGAGATGGTATCCATAGCAACAGTGTTGGCAGTACCTTCAGGGCCTTGAACAACAACACAGGCCACTCTTTCAATTCTTGCTCGTAACGAACATCTGTGTCTACAGTGAGCAAAAGTCAGGGCTAAGTGTCTGGGTGTTGCACACTTTCCCCGCTGCAGGGTTTCAAATGACTCCTTGTTCCCTGGGACGGGGTGTATGGGGCTCTTTGTGAAGCCGGCCCAGAGTATCTATGGTTTGGGGAAAGTGATTGGAGAGAATGCAGGCGCCCGGCCAATGCTCTCAGTCTACACCTGAACACTGTTATGTAACACTCAGAGGAAGCAGATGAGGACATGCAAAGAAAACACAAACATAACCAACCTGTTGTGAAGCATGTTGAACACTAAACACACTGTAGAGTCAACAGAGCACTGGCATGTATCCTACTATAAGCACATTCCATAAGGATAAGACTGAGGAAGGAAAATGATTTGACCAAGAAATTAGAAAGAAAAATAAAATATTAGAAACAAAATTAAAAGTTATTAATTAAATGTTGAATATGAACTAAGACAAGGCAAGTGTATTTGTAGGGAACATTTCATGTCCAAGACGATTCAAAGTGTTTTAAATAAAACACAAAAACATCACGAGAGAGGCCTAAAAAGAGTTAAAATATAAACTATAAAAGCATAAAAGAACTAAAAATTAAATAAAAATAGATGTTAAAGTCATCAGTGATAAAAATGTGATAGTTCATTCTTCAGCCTTTCTTTAACAGTTGGACTTAAAGCTGCAGTAAACACTGTTTCAGTCTGATGATGTAAATAGTTTGTTTGTTCCACAGCTCAGACTGAGCAGAACAATTGAACGCGGCTTCAGTTCGGTTCTAATGCTGAACACACAGTAAACCTGTTCCATGCTCTGGAGGCTTCAGATGGAACCAACAGGTCTGGGATGGATTTGGGTCTGAGGCCGTTCAGTGTTTTATAAACCAGGAGGAAGATTCTGAACTGAAGTGA
This sequence comes from Maxillicosta whitleyi, assembly GCA_029822895.1. Lineage (NCBI taxonomy): Eukaryota > Metazoa > Chordata > Actinopteri > Perciformes > Neosebastidae > Maxillicosta > Maxillicosta whitleyi. The sequence continues at coordinate 3,416,861 of JAPSES010000115.1, forward strand.
ATGTAATGATGTGAGTGTGGGTTTGTTGAGCTGCATTTTGTAATAAATGTCCAAAATGTAATAACGTTTTCATTTCATTTTTTAATAATGGTGCATTGCGTTAAAAGTACAGATTGTGTTTTTCTCCAGTCCAGTCTTTTGTTCTTGCATGATGGATGGATGGATGGATGGATGGATGGGTGGGTGGATGGGTGGATGGATGGATGGGTGGATGGATGGATGGATGAATGAACAAATGGAGACTTAAGGGAGAAAAGGAGAGAAAAAAAAAGTTTAGTTTTTAGTTTTGCTTGTTTTGCATGGTTCCTTCTGGTTTCGTCACCTACACTGTTTTCATCTAGTTACATCCTTTACAGTGTTTTTCTTTTATTTCGTCTTGTTTCATCTTTGTTATATGTCTTTGATTTTGTCTTTCTGGTTGAAGTCAGTCTTGATAATGGGATGACACATAATAAAGCAGAACAATAAAATAATTGTGAATTCCCAAATTCATTGAAATTCTACAGAGCTGCTGAAAACTGCCTGTCTGTATTATACAAGCAGGATAAAAGTCAAACTCACCAGAACTCTTGTATAAGACTTATCGAGGCCTATGATGAACATATGTGTTTTGTGATAATATGAGTCAGCTGGAAGGTGTGGAACTTACTGGTGCAGTGACAGTTCAGTTACTCATATACAGTCATTTCACATCAGTTGGTTTTGACTAATGTGTATAATGTGTTTCCTGCTGAGTTTCTATACTGTGTCTTCTTGAAGAACTGAGCTAAAAAGATTTTTCTTATTGCAGAAGTGGAAAAATGAAGCACCAATCTGGTTCCAGCACAAGTTTTAATCTTGTATGTGCGTTTGCCATTTTCATCTTATTGTATCTTTGTTGTTTTACTTGTGCATCAGAATTAGTGAAACAGATCATTTCAATTTACTACTACTGTTAATTCTCAAAAGAACCTGTTCAAATGTGTTTACCTGCTGGAAGCTAATGTGACAGCTCCCTCTTGAGGCCATAATTCAAAGGTATGACAGTAAAAACTGGCCCCTGTGCACATTCTATTAAAGTCCAGGATTGCGTTCATCAGCACTCACCTTTCCTCTCAGAAATGACAGGTCTCTGCTCCCGATGATGTGCAGGTCCTCTGTTGACTGATCGTTCTGGCAACAGAGATGAGAATTTATCTGATGTTAAAGTTGTTTTACAGCTCAAGTCTCCACCAGGACCCAAACTTATAAAAATACAGCATCCATCATGTAGCACGTGCATTGTTTTACTGATTCTTTCACTAACAAAACAATGTGAATTTACTGCAGCTGACGGGACCATATCTGTGGTGGAAACCAGATTTATATGTAAGAAAATGTGCAACGTGTTTGAGAAATGAAGGAAAATTACATACAAAAATACATGATCTTTTATTTAAAAAAAAAAAAAGCATTTTCAGTTTTATTTGTTTATTCATTTATATAATAAAAACCAGCCAATCTTACCTCGAGAGCTGACAGTAGCTAACATTAGACAGCCTGACTTGTAAGATTTAACTCTTTTAAAAGACCTTGATGCCTGGAGCTTTGTATATTTAACCATTAAAGCAAAAGTTAACCTTCTATTACTGATAAATCACATAGAAAAAAAAAGAGTTACTTACATTTTTATTTTACTGATCAAAAACAGGTAGTGACATACATTTGACATGGATAATTAGGAAAAAGGTTGCTATACAGTGTTTTTGCCAGGACATATAATTTAGTTTTCCTCAAACTTTTGACTCAATTACATCATCACCAGGACCCACTTGTACAGGGGGCAGTGACGTAAACCTAAATGTGGACAAAACCAAATTCTTTTCCTGTTTGAGGTCAGAGCATCACACCTTTGAAGCAGAACGGCTGCTTTGAAGTTGGAACTACAGATGCATCACTTGGATAAGAGGAGCAGTGACATGGATGAAATCCTGGCCCTGGGGGCAGGTCACATGACTCCATCATGAATGATGACACTGACTAACAGCACCATCAGTCACTCACGCTGTCCTCCAGAGCAGGGAGACCAACTGCTGCCATCAAATGTAATGATATTTACACAGGATGTTATTTAAATTCCTTCCCAGAACCATTTATATTGATCAATGGTGCTGTCAACTCCCTAAATATATAATTTTGGTGAATTTTCCCTGAGGGAGATATAAAAGACTTCATTTATTTATATTTGAGGAAACCATGTGACCTTATGGTTTGACCTGAGTATAGTTTATAGTTGGATTCAGCAGAACAAAAAGAAAGACTGTCATTGTTTTTATAGAAATATAATGAGTCCTCCTTTTTACTAGAAGGAATGTAGTCACTTACAGACATGAGTAAATCTTTCTGGACAAATACATCACAGAATAAATCCAGGGACTAAATCACATCACTGTAAACATTTCTATATCATCTGTCCTTTTATTCGGTCCAGGTGCTCCACATTATCTCCTTGTCTTGTACCAATTATCACACTGGTATTTTCCTAAACCTCAGTTCTGCAGCTGCTCCAGAATCAATTGTCCTTGAGGCGTCCTATCTGCACCCCCCTCACTTATTCGGGACAACAGTGACATCTGGAGGCCAAGGCAACACTGAAGCATCACTACCTCTGAGGAATCTGTCTCATGACCAGTGGAAATATTCAGATTCTTGATGTATTTTTTTTTAGGTAAAGCATCAAAACATATGCCCCAAATTAATGTTCATTAGTACCAAATATGGATAAGATGCTGCTTTGGTCACAGTGATGCACATATATGATCATTGGTCATATATGACATATCAAAATATCAGTGTTGTTGGAGAATGTGAATGCTGTTTCTGCTGCTGGAGGTATTTTATGTTCAGCAACATTAGACAAATGTGAGAAGATTTTATACATTTGATGGGTGTGAAAAACAACAACAACAACAACAACAACAACAACAGCAAAACAGATACGTTACACAAACATGTTCTCAAATATGTTTTTGGATTATTTTTCATATCTTGTGATTTTTGGGGACATATTAAATGACACGATCATGTGTTTAAATATAATGTGAGACATTTAGAGAAAAAAAAATCATTATTTGATGAAGAAATTAACAACTCAACTCAATGCATAAGAAATATAAGCTGAATATACACAACTTTTTACAAGATGTCAAGTGAAAAAAACATTGTTAAATATTTAACAATGTGAATTGTAAAAACTTTTACAAAATAATAGAACAAATAATGCAAAGTGATGATGCCCTGACTGCTATTCTAACCATTTTTGTCTAAATAGATGTTAATGAGACCTGACACAGAGAGGACACTAGATTTGTGCGCTCCATCTTACAGAGTCTGACTTGCACTAAAAATACACGTGTGCTTGTTGCCATCGGATACGGCATTGGCCAATAAATACTCAGGACCTGAAACTTCTACTGGCTACAGCATGTTATGTGAAAATTATATGCTACTTTATAGACTAAAGACAATTTTGGTTGTATTTTAGATTCTACCTTGTGGTAATAGTTTGGTAATGTGTAGGTAGTAATGTAGTAATAGCAAGTAATTACCATGTAATAAACAATTCAATAACACATCAGTATGTATTAGTGTTGAATTGCATCTTCTTTTATGGTTTAAATGTCCACTTTTAAGGTAATACACTAGAAATGATGTGTTTGACACTGTTTTGCTACCTGGAAGTACTTTCAGTGGAGGGGAAACTGGTAAAGATCACAACTTATTTTGGCAATTTTTATTTTTATATAACATTAGAGGACACAAAGGTTGGAAACTTTTACAGTGTGTTGATTATTAAAAGCTTGTTCTATTAAATATGTTATTAAATCTGGTGGTGTGCCAGTGTTTATGTTAAGTTTGTTTAGTTTTTTTTTTTGTGTGTGTGTCTTTTCTTGTTTTATTTTGGTGAAAGTGTTTGTCTTCCTGTCTTGTCTCCACTCTGTCTCACTTGTCTCTGTCTTCACCTGCTGTTCCTCCTGTCATTACTAATTACATTACCTTACATTAAATACCTACTATGTTTTATATTATTAATGAAGATTTCTGTATCAAGGAGGGATAAATAACAATAAAAACTAAACCATAGAAAAACATGTGTAGATCAGTGTTGGTGTTTGGAGTAAATAGCATTTTAAGTATCAGTATCAGGCAAGAATTCTGTCATTTCTTTATATTTTCCACAATTACTGCGGATGCATGAAACCGAGATGTTTGTCATGATCACTTTATTTTAAAAAAACTGCTCATTAAGTGCATTATATCTGAAAAAGAACCTTCATGTTTTTCTTGAGACTCTGTTAAAATCAATGGGATGATGAATTGTGACATTTTGGCACAGGTGAAGTGTTTGATATCTGATATTTACAGACAAACAAATAAAAACAAACAAACAATGAACCAACGTGTTCTCAAAGGATGCATCAATCCACAGCGTGTGTTCATGTATTTTGCATGTGGTCGGCCTACCAGGTAGCTCTTCAGGCGGATGAACTCCACCCGTGTCTCCAGGTAGTTGTTGGTGTTGCGACCCAGAATCTTGATGAACTCCACCAGGTCTGCACAGAACTTGTACCCCCCCTTCAGGACACACAGAACCATTATGTTGTTGTCTCTGAAATCCTCCATGATGTAGTGGGCCAGACGTTCTATCCTGCAGGAGAAACATCCCACCATCAATCCAAAGTGACGCCCTGGAAACAGTTGGACCACCTGAGTGCGTGCAGGTGGAGGTTTACCTGTTCATGATGACCCCGTGTGGGATGTAGACGCTGTCGATGTCCTCGTGGTAGTGTTCGGGGTAGGTGAACAGGTCCAGACTGTAGCCCGGCCAGTCGTCTTTTATCTGGGACACACAGGGAACCATTAGGTGTCATCTGTATGTCATGAATGTGTGCTGTTTTTATTTTTATTTTACTTTATTGTATTGTATTTTATTTTATTTTACTTTATTTAATTTTATTTTACTGAAATATTATAATTTATGTATAATCATTTACAATTGCATCTTTATCTCACCCTTGTCTTATGCAAATCTGTGTAAATGTAATTTTATTTCTTGTACTTTTATCATTTTATGTGTAGTAAAATCTTAATATATTTCTTATTTCACCTCTGTCTTAAAATTGTATTTTAAATTTTAATCAATGTGAAGCACTTTGGGCTACAATTCTAAAGTATCCCTTAAAACTTATTTTTTCTCAGGGGTCACATTCAGCCTAATTTGATCTCCAGTGAGCCAAACCAGTAAAATAATAGCAATAAATAGTGACATATTATGCCTCAACTTATCATTTACACATGTGCATGACAGATCTGATCTACATAGACACAAAACATTTAGTTATAGAAAAAAGTAGAAAAATAAAAGTCAATTATGATTAATTTTCATGTACGTAACCTATTGTGTCCGCTTGCATTACATGCAGAACTTGCCCATTTAAACACATATGAATGGTGTGTGAAACACTCTGCCTTGCATTAGTTCAAATCCCAAAATGTACCTGTGTGAGAACAAAGAGATATTAAAATAAATATCAGTGTGTAATTTTAGTGTCCTTTTTACTGTGTTACACGCGGATTTTTGTATGAAATAGAATGTAGTCAATTCCTATCTTTAAAACACACTCACAGTGCTTCCAAAATTGCTTCATAATATTCATCTACATCTGGTTTTATATTTATTTTTTTATTTTTTTTTAGCTCCATGTCCTGTTTTTAGGACCAGTTTCATAGAAGCACCCATTTCAGATCAGTAGATGGTTTTGGTTGCCAGTGGTTGTTTGGGTTTTTATGGGTTCAGACTGTATCAGCACCACACATACATTACAGTAGAACAGTATTTTAATAGTAGTAATATGTTTTTGAGACTTAAAATTGAACATACCACAATACCTCTTTTGATCCCTATGTTGTCCATCTGTAGCAGTGATGAAACGAAAACAGTGAGTGGAAGTACACAAATAACATACACCAGACCAGCTTAAGCTTAAATAGTTACACTGTGAACACTATATCCATGCAAACAAGCGTAATGTCTCAAAACTAAGAGGATCATTTTTCTAAAACCACCAGCTCTGCAGACAGGATTCAGCAGGAAACCTCTTATAGTTTGGAAGCACAATTATTCCATCACATCTGAGCCTTTCCTTCTCCATGCATGTGAACGCTGCTGTGCAATGTTTCTGCTTACCGTTTTGTCGCTTTTTAAAAAAAAAATCAGTCTTTTACATAACAAAGAAGAAAAAGCAGCAACTCAAAAACATATCCACAAGTCCAGACTAGCTCCATGCGCTGCGGGATCACGCCTGAGTCATTTGTATAAAAGGACAGCGTTGTTTCAGTCAGAGAATTACAGGGATAATCAGCTTCATGTGATGCTATTGCTGGCTTGTGGCCGCATCACAGGTCACTGCATAGAGAAAGAAATGAATGAAGATATAAAAAAACCCCACAAAAAACCCCTACAATGTTTGGGCCAGATTTGAGGTAGTACAGATTTTCTAACCAGACTGAAATAGTTTTGAAATAATAGTGACCACAAAAACCAAAAGAAGGAAAGAAAAAACAAGTGTTGTCATTATCTGGGGCTCTAACATGTTTCTCAAACATGACTCAAGAGGATAAAACCTGAAGATAATGTGATGATAATTGTACAAACCTTTTATAAATAAATCTGGAGCTTTAAGTGAATGAATACTTTTAATAAAATAAAGCATCGTGTTCTTACTAAATTAAGCAAAGTAATGCATAGTCTTGACAAATGCAGTATTACATTGAATTCAACAGTTAAATTAAGTATTTTATTAGAATGTACCTTTAAAGAGTCTGGCCAACGAGGTGCTAGGATGCATTGATACCCTCTCTCGCTGGGGCTCTGCAGGACTCTGAGGAGGGCAGGTGTCAGTCCTGGGGGGCTCACTTCAGGCCAGTCTTCTCCACAACGTACAGCTGGCACAGTTGGATCACAGACCCCCAAAACTACTCCCCAGGTCTGAGTGGATTCTGGACCATCCAGGGGTTTTTTTTTTTTTTTTTTTACACGTGACCAGTAATATTTTGGTTAACTATCTTTTTTTGAAACACACTTACATACATAATATATATGTTAATTACATATGTTCTTTTATTGGAAGCTCCAAGAATGAGTCTGGACTCGTCTCAGTCTCAAAGTGAACAGAATTTATTGTGATCTTAGATAAAGTAGATCCTCAGCGCTGAGGACTCAATAAACAAAGATTGCTACACCCCAGTGAAGTCTAGATTTATTTGCTCCGGCTCACCTGTGGACATGGGTTGGTCTTTAAATTAATGTTATCTTCTCTAGATCAGACAGATGGAGGAGCTCAACACTAAGAAAACTTAAGCCAACAATAAATGTACCTCTTATCACCTGTGTTTGACAATAATATGTGTGTGTTTAGACGTGGATCTGAAGAACAGATGATACTGAACTTCTGCACATACAGATGTTTCCTGTCTTAACAAAAAAGAACATAAATCCTGGTCACAAAGAACTACAATTATTGAAATAAAACAGATTAAACAAATGAATCCTAGAATAAAACATTATCTACTAAGTAATAAAACAATTTCTCCTAAATCCTCAACATCTGAATTAAAATAATATTTCATTTACCTGCTTATCACATATTTCAAAATGTCTTTATATTATGTACATTTTCCCAGAATGAGTTAGTTTGTCACACTCCAGAACATGTGTGTGTGCTTTGCTTCTCTCTCTATGTAGCCGATAACATATATGTTGGAACCAGTTTGTTTGCTCTTCAGTTCAGGGGTAATGATGGAACGGGTCAGGTTTTTCTATCAGATTCCTTCCATGTTGCTGAATGTGTAGTTGTGTGTTGTGTTGCACACATATATGCCCTTCTTCCACAGTAATATTTACATTCACTTCCCTCTCCTGTTTCTCTATAATGTACAGAGTAGAAGTAGCTTTTGACCCTCAGACGTTGGTACAGTACTGAGATTAGGGCTGGGTAAAAAAAAAATCTATTCCATTTTCATTTTGTGTAATCGATTAATAGTGGATAAGATGGATTTTTCAGAGCAGGACTGTGAGTACCTGACCTGGATACCACTGAAGCAATACAATTTGCAAGCTGCTCGGCAGGAGGAAGGGTGGGGACCCCCCC
>JAPSES010000115.1:3425128-3435612 GCA_029822895.1 Maxillicosta whitleyi
CAGGGCGGCAAAATTGGTGCTCCAGGGTGACAGTAATGTGTCTTAAAGCTATATAGAAGCACCAGCCATAAAACATAATAAACATGAGGCATAAATCTGTTCTGAACCACTGTAGAAACAGGGGAATTATTTTATTTATTTAATTTAATTAATTAATTAATTTAATTGATTTACTGCTGAAATGTCATATTTATTTCCTGTATATTATCCATATTGATATTGATATTGCTTTTGATTTGGTAGTCAAATAATCAGGTTAGAGCTTAAAATTTGGTATCACTAAATGAATCTAGACTCAATTAATCAATACTGAATCGAATCAATATCAAACTGTTATTAGTCAATTCAGAACCTTATGAATCGAAATTGAATCGATTAAGGAAATTGGTCATGATACCCAGCCCAAACTGAGACTGCCTTGAGTTTTGTCCCATTGTGTGTCCTGATCATTCCATCAAGTACACCATTCAGATTCCAGTTTGGATCTAGTTTATAAATTAGTCTTTTAACTCCAAGTATCTAAAACTGTGCCTGTTTTTTTTTTTTTTAATCCCTATCTCATTTTTAACTCCTGGAACTTCATTACCTTCCCATTTTTTGTTAATTTACACATGACTCTGAGCCCCAGTCCCTGAAGTTATGGTCACTTCAGTTTGGTTTAGATCTATCATCACATGCAAACCAACTTATCCATTTTAAACCTATGTCTAATTTGTGTTGTTTGATCAAATCAAGCCCGATATTCAATGTGTGTAAAGTTACTGGGTCATTCTTGCATGTTGCAGTACAGCTGTCAGTACACCACTTGACCAGGGTCCAGAAGGTTTCAGGACCTATTTATTGGGAACGTAGAGTATTTTGAACCTCTCAAAGAACTCGATGTCAGTCTCCAGCTGCTTCATTGCCGCTTCCAGTTGCTCTTTGTGAGCCTTTTTTGACAACATGTCTATGACAAGCGATAGACTCTGGTACTCGTGGTGCAGCTTATCCCAGTTCGCCTTCAGTCTCTGTGGAGTCAATACAATAAAGTCATCTTAACACTGTAAATGTCAGGATACAGACTCAGATATTCAGACGAGGAAATGATCAGATTAATAATCCTGTGTTTAACCAAGTGTTTCTTTTCCCAGTTTACAGGAAGTTGCCCTTGTGTTTGGTCATGTTTGTGCACCTCCAGGATGGATTGCCGCTCCTCATCAGACAGTTGTTTCATGGCTCCCTGCTCCTTCTGTTCTCTCACGTAGTTGTCATACGCCTCCTGAGCTCGCTGCTGTTCTTCATTACGCTGTTGCAAATACACGGGCACTTCTCCATAATCCTACAGAATCAGACAAAAGGCATTACACACACTTGAGACACTCATGGATGGCTGCAGATTTTTGTACAAACTATTATGTTATGTGTCATTTCCTAGTCTGAGTTTTAACTACTTTAAAAGCTGTTACTAATAAAAAAATTTTTTTTTAATGTATATGGGAAAATACCTTCTTTTTAATGTACTTAGGGACAAGACCAGAGTTTTCTAGGGGCTGCTTGTGCCCTTTGTTGGTGTCTACGCTGATAGGTTGAGGCTTCTTCGGTACTACTGTAGTCGTCCTTATGAAGTCTCTTTTGGTGTGAATGCCCATTATTGGATGGTCTGTTCTTGTGGGAACAGGTGGCTTTTTCAAAACGTGGATTCGACCTTCTTTTTTACCTGCAAAATGACAAGTACAAAAGTAAGTCATGTGTGTAAATAACAGGTTAAAACTGGTTAAAACGCCAATAACTGTTCGCCAATTTCTTAGAAAACGTCTCCTATAGACATTAAATGTGCGAAATCTTATGTTACAGGTCTCACGATGACTTTTAAGAGTCCACCACAAGGGAAATAATGACACTGACAATTACCTTGTTCTCAGTTCAGCCTCACAGCAGAATCTTTGTTAAAAATTGTTTTTTTTTCTTCCTTTGATTCTGAATCTCATCTGTTATCTTTTTCATGTTAATCAACATGTCATTTAAAATCACAATACCTTTTTTCACATTCATATTTGTTTTCATCATAAGCCAATAATAATAATAATAATGAATTCTCATTCCTAATTAATGTATCATATCCATAAACTGGCATAAAGTAGACCAAGTCACATAACAGTGTTTCAGTGGGCGGCTTGAGTTAATATTTCAAAAGTACTTTATCTGAGAATAAAATATCTAATAATAACCTTATCTATGAAATATAAATAGGGTTTAACACCAAATGAAATATTCTAGAAGCAAAATAACATGTTATGGATTCCAAATCAAACCTTTTGAAATGAAAATGAAATGTAATGGAATCCAAAATGAATGATCATGACGGTTACTGAAAATGTAACTGTTCCAGCATCTTATGGAGAGCACGGACAACTAAACAGAAGCACAATTAGGTTTTTTTTTTTCTTCAGTCACAAAGTCACTTAAAACTTTACTGTACATCCCAAAATTGGTCTGGGGCAACATAACAACATAAGCAACATGTGCATGTGCTTTTCATGACTTTTGGGACTCCACCATCCTGTTAACAAATAATAATAACTAATAATGAGACAGAGAAGCCTAGTTTGTTCTCAACTTTACTCAGCAGAAAGAGAAAAGCAAGAAAGCCCCCAGGGTCCTTTGGAGAAGAGCTTGGCATCGCTGCCCCCTGGCGACAGGGTTGAGAATAACGATCAGCCACTTGACACTGTTTTTATATTCCTTGTAACCAACAGACATAGGTGGGTGATCCCAGCTCCATAGAGTAAAAATACTGCCATGTATTTGTTCCAACCACTCACTGACACCAACAGGTACAACAGGTACAACTAATACATAGCAGGACTTTTACTTTATGAAGCTGGTGATGATCCACTTCTGCCAACAAGATAGTATTCAACCATTATAATCTATGACAAACATTTCTTTTGAACACGTAACATCCCAAAAATAAAATAAAACAAAAATGTGACCATACATTTGTGTGTGTCACACTTACATGCTTTAATAAGATGAATCTGAACACAAATGAGAGAAGTGCTGGTTCACTCATGTTTTTCAGTATGTATGATGGTGTGTTCTTACACATACTGTATATGTTGGTTTATGTACATTTATACAGTGAGTTTATAAATGTTCCAATAGAAAGAAGCTGAAAAGTGAATGTACTGTAATGAGCAGACACTGTTATGAAGTAGATCTGGTAGATCTGAGACAAATATTCCATGACTAAAACTCATTCTCTCATTAAATCTCAGAATTTCACATTTTGGCTGAAGGTTGTATCTTAGAAATCACAATCAACTAGCACTTTTGACTTATTTTTTTCTTTATTAGTGACTCAAATTTGGTAAAGCTACTTTTATTCTGGAACCATTGTATTTTCAGACTATTATTATACACTGGTACAGGAAAGCAACTCACTTTCAGGTAGTTTCGGCTCTTTGGAATGTTTCTTGAGGTATTTGTCTGGAGATGGTACATCCACTTTCGCTGGGCCCATGGTCTTCATTGTAGGATTTGTTATTTTTTTCTCACGAACAACTGCTGATCTGAACGTGGACACAACTCAACTTTAGAAACACCAACGACCACCAGTTCCACACTGAATAAAAAACAACTAGACTAGCTCCAAATTCTTTACTTATTTAGTGACAGAATTAGCTGGTAGCTTAGCATTGTGTTAGCTACATTACAGTACCTTTGCGGCTTTTCTAAGTGTACTTCTTCCCTCGGTATGAGATTATAGATGCGTTCTTGTGGACGCAGAACGTCAAAGGTGGAGAACGAACTCATGTCAAACCTTCCGAGGAACAACACTTAAAGTTTAGCTGGTAAACGATGAAAACTGGCCGAGTTTGTGTTAACTAAAAACCCCTGGGTCATTGGGATGTGTTTACTACCAGGCTGTCACCTCGTTACCTGGCAACTGCAGAGGTCTAATGATACATTCACTTACAGTCGTAAAGAAGTGTTTTCTGAATTTTATATCTCTTCATAATATCTGACTGAACTATATTAATGAAAAATTAGCAAAGAATGTTGTATTACAGCATTTTCCCCAAAATAATTCAATAAATGTAACAAGAAAACTACTTTCTTTATAAATGTTGTCTTATATCACCAAGCCGATATAATATTTATTATAAGGGAATTGTAATTGCCTTTCTTTATTACTTTTCCAAGAGACTAAGAGGTAAAATAACTCATTCCATTCGCTGTTTTCACATGTGTCATTGTCATTTTTTTTTTTAATATCCAACCCATAAATCACGGTCCCGTGAACGCAACACAGTTTATTACTTCCATAAACGCTTGCTCACAACGTAATTTGTTCGCATGTCAGTCAATTTTCCGCTCTATTGATAGACACAGTGTAAGGTAACCACCTCCCACATATATTTTATTCATAGATAAAAAAAATAAAAAAATAAAAATCTCGAATCACGAAAGTTAATATTGTCCCTCCAGGCGTGCCGTAGTTGTTTGTGCGGAACACATGGACTATGGAGCCGAGTGTACAGAGTAACCCTGTGAAGTGACTGAAACTGTAAGGTTACGTTATTTTTATCATCAGGAGTGAAGGGAAGACAACACAGTCCTACCGTGAGTGCAAATATTAAGTACTAAAAACTGTCACTTTGATCAAATGTAACACAGTAGCAGTAAAACACATGCAAAGCTGTTGAAGGAGTCACATCTGAGGGTACTGTTTTACTAGTTTGCATTTAGAACTCCCAAATATCTACACAGCCAATTAAAAGAAGCAGCTGAAGTATATAATAACTTTTGATCCCTGTTAATGCATTGAAATAATATATGTCTTATGTGGACGTTCATAATCCTCTGCAACATTGATTTCATATACAGTTACCTGTTTTTATGTTCATGATATTAATCAATTAGTTTTCAGTTTTGAACGTGTAGACATGACAACGTTTGAACTCCCTATTAACACACATGATAGAGAAATTAAATATATGAATGTACCTGCTTTTTTTTTTTTGTAGCTGGTTATATTATAAATCATCCATAAATCAAAAAGGTGTAAGGGGGAAAATCATTTGGAAGGGACCATAAAAATGATTCAAGGTCTTAAAGGGTTAAAGTGTTTCTAGTTTCATTTGTTTCGCTGTTATTGTAAATGTGAAATCATTTATTTCCAGTTTACATGTTGATTTTTGTTCCTGAGTGAAAACTGAAAAAAACTTGATGATTTTTTGTTATGAAACGATTTATAAAAGGTGTCAAATCCTATACAGGATGTAGGAAATACATAGTAACTATTCTTAGATTTTTCATGTTCATTTATATTCTGAATTTGAATTCATCAAATGGAAATGACACAACCAGATGAAAACAACACGTGTCTGTGGTTTTAAACTGTTCTTTTTGATCAGAACATGACAAATACTTACCAAGCAGTGGGTTGTTGAAGAGTTAGAGGTCAATTATCAACATGACTAAAATATATAAAACAAAAATTTTGAAACATTTGTTTTACCTGAGAATTTTATTAAATTAAAGACCGAAATAATATTGTGGTAATGATAGTCATCATGATATAAAATCATATTGCTATACATATCTTGTCTCTTTGATGTAATTGTTAAATATTTATCATTTCTAATTCAAAATATCAGAAATATGTATTAAATATATTGGCAAAAATGAAAAAAAAATTCTCTATTTCTCTCTCTTACTGCTTCTTTATTAGTTTGTATTTTTTTTTTTTTTTACATCTATTTTTGTTCATTTGTTTTCTTTTATCATAGTAACATTGCGCTGCATACTTTCTGCACCACTGTCTCTGTTTTGCAGGAGAACAAACAACTCTCCCTTCGTTCCCACATGGCTCTGGTGACTCTCCGCCACCTTGGACTCAGAGCTGTCAGACTCCACCTGAGCCCCGCTTCATCATCAAAACTATGTCTGTCCACCAGAGCGTCGCTGTTGGGGGACAGGAACATCGTACTCATGGGTCCCCCAGGAGCAGGAAAGACAACAGTGGGGAGGATAGTGGCTCAGACGCTGGGACTGCCCGCCATCGATGTTGATGATGACGTCTTGGAGCCTACATGGAAGATGCCTGTTGCTGCAAAACTAGCAGCACTTGGAGGACAACGTTTCCTAGAAGAGGAAGGTGAAGCCTTGTGTAACTTCTCCACCTCTGGGTGCGTTATCTCCCTGACTGGCTCTAACCCTCTTCACGCCACCGCCATGCGGCACATCAGGCAGAATGGACTGGTTTTTTACCTGGATGTGCACAGTGAGGACATCATTGAGAGACTCATTAGGATGAAGGTGAACAGGATCGTGGGCCAGGAGGCGGGGGTGTCCATGAGGGACATTCTGCGTTACAGGAAGCAGTTTTATGAGAAATGGTTAGATGTCCGGGTTCTGTGTGGAGTGGGGGACACAGTGGAGGAAGTGGCTGAGAAGGTGCTAAAGGCTTTGGAAAGATATCAGAACCACGATAGAGAAACCTTCACTTCAACAAGGAGTGACTCCACGGGATCGTCCAGGCAGAGCACGTACTTTAGTGATGTAGTAGTTGAAGGTCTGGCCCCAGACGGAGGCCTCTATGTGCCCAAAAATGGCTTCCCAAAGGTCAATGCTGGAGAATGGCTCAGACTAGTAGACATGTCATACCAAGAGCGAGCTCTAGTTCTGTTAGAAAAATGCATCCACCCAATGGATGTCTGTGCTCTGGATCTCAGGTCAATGATATTCAAGGCTTATGGGTCAAACTTCTCCAGCGAGGCGATTGCACCTGTAAAACACCTGATCCACAATCAGTACGTTCAGGAGCTTTTCCACGGGCCCACAGCCTCATTTAAGGACCTGGCCTTACAGCTGATGCCCCAGCTCTTTGCGTACTGCCTCCCTCCCACGTGTAACTACCTGATCCTAGTTGCCACATCTGGAGACACTGGCAGCGCCGTGCTCAGCGGCTTCAGCCGACTCACTGGTGCAGACGCACACAGGACCGGCACGCTGGTGTTTTTCCCTGAAGATGGAGTGAGTGATATCCAGAAGCTCCAGATGACGAGCTCATGGGAAGGCAATGCCAGGGCCGTCAGCGTCCACTCAGACTTTGACTTCTGTCAGAGAAGTATAAAGAGGATGTTTGGAGAGTGTGGACTGACTGGACACCTGGCTGTGGAGTACGGCACCGTCCTCAGCACCGCCAACTCCATCAACTGGGCACGGCTGCTCCCACAGGTGAGTCAGTAAAAACAACACAAGATGAACTTCAAATGACTGACGCTTTACATTCTGAAAAGAGATCTGTTCTCTAACGGAGCGAGCAGCACTCATTTAAATGTTTTATTAATTGTTATATTGCATGACTGAGCCTTTACACACTGTAGGTTTGTGGCTTATTATAATGTCACAGAATATAAAACATTTTAGTTTCACCTCATTTGTTTTAAATGTTTTCATTAATATTGTGGTTTTTTTGGCCATGTAATTAAGAAAATAAGCCTATTTTTTCTGTTTTATAGTTTAGTCAAATGAAAAGCTGAAATGGGAACATTCACTTAAACTCAACAATGAACTGAGTAGAGTTTGATGACCTCAAGTCAAAGGTCAGGGTCACTGTGAGTTTACAGAACACAATTTTGGTCATAAGTCTATATTTCATATAAATGCAATGCATTTTTCTCCTCTGTATGGGACATAAGTTTCACAGTTTTACTTAAAAAATGTTTTCCATTGCAACAGACATTCCATTATATCCCAAAATAAATTCCAAAACAAATAATTTTTTTTTATAATATATGTGAAAAAACTGTTGCATTATGCAGTTTCCAATCAAATCAATGGTTTAATGTAAAAAAGAGCTAAAACTTTCATGTTCCTGGATCTCAGGAGGATATAATATAATATAAAATATGGCAGTCTTGTTTAAATACCCTGTACAACAAAGGAGCATCTGTGGTTCAGAAGGTAGAACATGTCGTTTTGATCCCCAGCTTTTATCCGTGTGTTTAAGTGTCTGTGGACAGGACACTGAACTCCTAATCGCCACTGTTGTCTGAATGTGTGGACTTTAATCAGTCCAGCCCAGTCCGTTCACCCTCATCATCCTCTGTGAAAACACTGTCAGCTCAGAAAGCATGTTTCCTGTGTGTTAGGTGTGAAATCATGGTTTTGTACAGATCCTTTTTTCTTCTTATCTTTTAACATATCATTTCTGTCTGCACAACTATTTACATGATCAAAAACTCTTAACAAATAATAGCCACTGCATTCTACACTCAGGTATGCTGCAGCTTTTTCTAATACTCTGGGATTTCTTGGATTAACAAAGTATTCTGAACCTGGGTTTATTAAATGAATCTGAATCAGGTTCCACTCAAAACCATTCACTAGTAGTGCGTTGTTCGTGACAGAACATGTTATGTTGTTGTAGTTCTATCAGAGATAATGGATGCATCTTTTGTTTTTAACCCTCCGTCCTCCTGCAGGTGGTGTATCATGCTTCCTCCTATCTGGATCTGTGCAGAGATGGTGTTCTCAGGTTTGGGGAACCCACTGATGTTTGCATCCCTACTGGTAACTTTGGCAACGCCATGTCAGCTGTGTACGCCAAGCAAATGGGCGTCCCAATAAGAAACATCATCTGTGCTTCGAATCACAACCGCATCATCACAGACTTTATCAACACCGGTACGTACGATCTCAGAGGACGACCTCTGATGCTCTCCTACTCCCCGGCCATAGATATCCTGAAATCCTCCAACCTGGAGAGGTTTATCTACCACGTCTCAGATGGAGACAGTCATCTTGTCAAGGACCTATTCACAAGCTTAGACAGCCGGCAGCACTTTCAGGTTCCCAAGCCTCTTCTTGGCAAGATCCAGCAGGATGTGCTGGCTGGCTGGTGCTCTGAGGATGACTGTTTGGCCGCCATCCAGACCGTTTACAGGGAGACCGGCTACGTCATGGACACACACACCGCTGTGGCTAAAGTGGTGGCTGACAGCCTGCAGGACGGTTCATGTCCGTTGGTGGTTTGTTCCACTGCGCACTATGGTAAATTCACCCCCGCTGTGTTCAAAGCTCTGCAAATCCACAATATTCCAGAGGATCCGTTTCAGCAGCTGAAGAAGCTGGAATCTGCTGCATCCAGACCAGAAATGCACAGGGATTTGATGAAATGTGTGGAGGAAAACAACACAAAAGCACATAATGTTTGTGAGGCAGATTACCGTGTGCTGGTGGAACAGGTGGAGAGTATGATACAGGACTCGTTCTTAAAGGTTCTGTAGGATTTTACTAATATTATTCAAAATGTATGAATAAGTAACGAACATTATAATATCCTTTAAATAGAAATAATTTTTTAACAGTTTTATATTGCAATGATTGTCACTAACATAATATACATGTTTTATAAATTATTTTCATTTACATTCTTTACTAGTGTTGTAACCTAGTACTCCAGACTGGTCTTGAGGCTGGTTATAAAACCGGTTTTTAAGATGTTGATCTTCACTCAGGACATTATTGTAAGAGCAGTCAAGCATCCAACTGTCAAATCTGATATTTACATGTTTGTAAAGTGCTATTTATAAAGATGATTCTGTGTCTGTTAAAGTGTATAAAATATACAGTGGTTCCTGAAACTGCTGAGGTTAAGTCTTTTATCTGTATTTAGCAATAAAATAAGAGTTGGCATACACAAAATAAACACTGAGCTGATATTTACAAAAACACCTAGCTTTTCTGCTCCGGTAGAACATTTGTATTTGCTCAAAAATAGGTGGGGTTTTAGCTTCAGACTCCTCCCCTTTTTACCATATTTAGAACATTATTCTAATGATGTTAGAGCCCGCCTTTTTAGCTCTATCTTGATTAGGTCAGTTTTACTAGTATCTGTTTAGATTTGACAGCATATACAGTAAACATACGCAAAAATTTGCAGGCATTACATCATCACATATGAATATGTAACTTTTCCCTAGAATATGTCAGTTATTTCCCAAAATGTCCAGAATTTTCACTTGTGTACATTTTTGCCCACTATGTTTTGTCCATTGGTGCATGTGTCTTATTGTAGTGGTTCTCCCAGAAAAGAGTCAGCTGCTCTGTTCTAATCTAAGAGCAACTACTGACATACAAATGAACACCGGTTCAATACTTTTGATTAAAATACTGGTTTCTGACACCACACCAGTACAACCAACAGACATTTACCCTGTTCTGCTACTTAGACTTTTGTCCTCTGTCGGCTCATGGCGTTGTCCAAACAGATATGTATTCTTCAAGGTGTTTGTCTAGGTTAAATGTAATCAAACAAATTGTTTTTCTGATTGATTGGGCACTATTTTATTCAATTCTAATTAGGGCTGTCAAAAGATTAATTTTCTTGATTGCAACTAATCTCAGAAATTTTACAGTTAATCGCGATTAATCTTGATTTACTTTGCATGTGTAAAATTGATATTTTGCAGTAAGACTGTTCGAATCTAAAG
>JAPSES010000115.1:3435712-3448165 GCA_029822895.1 Maxillicosta whitleyi
CTGCCTACGGATGCGTAGAAGGAACAAAAGACTAGCAAACTGGAAATAGTGCGTTTAACCGACAATGAGTTTAATTACAACCAGAGGAGCTGCATGTGGATGGAAGAAGTGTGGAAAATGCTGGAAAACTCTGATTGCAATTTAAAAAAATGATTCACAATCACAATTTACATTAATTGCGATTAATGCGTTAATATTCCCAGCCCTAATTCTAATCAATAATTAAATCAATTATCGGAAAGAACACTAAGCAAATCCTACACACTGTACCTTTAAGAAACCTTCATTATGGAACATTTCTTTGCATCCTTTTATATAGAGCTGTGTTCCACTAGATGGTGATGTCTACCTCTATGGGAACACTGGTGCCAGAGTTTCAGAAACAGTATATGGTCTTATTAATTACTGGCTGGGTTAGAAGGTTAAATGAACTAGTGTAAAGTAGGATCCAATCAATATGTGCAGTGAGATAGTGTACTGTAGTGTGACAAGGGCATGCACGCAGTGTTTATTTCATGAATATCACTCCAGGGCCATTGCATAAACACATGAGAATCAATAGATAAATTAATAAATAAAATGTATAATAATTATAACCACTGGAGTTCCAAGCTTGACATTAAAATCCAGTGAATGAAGTGATCTGTGTGAGGTTTTCAGGCCAGTAATTACCAGGTGAAGTTGGAGTAGCTCTCACAATCCTCCTGTCAGCGTCCGATGACTCATTAACTAGGCTTCAGTAAGGTAGAAAGCTGTCTGAGTCACAGCGTTCATGGCCTTTTTCATGATCGTACAGCTCACATTTGAAACTGCCCTGTCAAAAACACCTCCCATCCAACCCCCACCCCCACCCTTCTCTCTCTCTCTTATGGTGGTATTAAGAAACATCTCCCAGTATGAATGACTTCGATTGATATTTCCTCTTTTTAACGTTTTCTTTTTATTGATTCTTTTTAAGAACACGAAACAGATATGGACATATAGAAGGAAGACAAAAAACAAACGAAAAGAAATAGAAAACTCAATAAAAAGAACATAGTGGATTGCTATGTCTCTATGGTGTTTTCATTAAGACCGCCCTTATCCTGTCGTTGGATAAACTGGCCATTTCTCCCACTTTTCTTGACACTGATCTTCTACCGTTCGTATCTTATGGGTCAACAGTTCCATTACATAGATCTCTCACAGTTTCCTGTCAGTCCTGTTGGTGGATCTGCCTTATACCATTTTCTTGTGACTGTTTTCTTGAAGGCTGCAAACAACATTTTCAGTAAGATATTTCCTCTTTTTTTTTTTTTTATCAATTATTTGGATTAAAGTGTCACTACAGACACTGTTGATAACTTAAATACCATTTGTGTTAATACAAATGGTTCAGTTCACAGTTATCTGCCTTATTGAACAACCAAACAATTAGGGACAAACAAAAAATAAAACTCAGCATATGACAGACATATCCACCTGTCAGTACCATAGAACAATAACCAGTACCATAGAACAGTAACCAGTACAGTAGAACAATAACCAGTACCGTAGAACAATAACCAGTACCATAGAACAGTAACCAGTACCATAGAACAGTACCATTTTTTAAAGGATAGATTGTAAATGTAAAGTTTTTCATTATGTAATTTTGCTCTTTTCACTTAAAAACACAGATAAATGTTGATATTATTTATATATTATTATTTTCCTGGTCTGGCCCACCAGTAAAACCCATGGAGTTGGATCAATACCAGTGGATAAACAAACTGGGTTTATGTTCAGTTCCTGAGAGATTTTGTTGAAAAAGTAATATTTTCTTCATTTTTTTCTGTTTCTGATATAACAATTAACATTAATCTGAGCTTTTATCAACATCTACATGATCAATGAATTAAATATAGGAAAATACCAGATTTTTATTGAAGGAATGAAAAATACAGATGATAATATAATAAAGTGTGATAAATTGCTCAAGAAAGGTTAAATAGAGAGAAAAAAAAAAAACATTTGGGAAGTGCCAGAAAAGTAACATCAGGTCATCATGGGTTAACATTAAGAATAACCCAGTTGTAAAACATATGAAGAGCTCTTTTCCAAAACACTATAAAAGCCATTTAATTAATTTTTTTAAGATAGCATCAGGAAAATTGGAACTAGGTTAATTTTATCTGGAATTTCCATAACAATTTTAAACATTATAACATAGATTTCAGTGATATTGACAGAGAAAGACAATAAAAACATTTAATTTTTGAAAATGGATATATATAGTTTTTTTGGAAAATAACTCTTCATATAAATAGTAATTTTTAAAATAAGAACAAAAAGGACTTTTTGGACTGACTTTTTGTTGTCAGTCAATATTTTCTATATCAAACTGATACAAATCTATTTGGATCTTATTTTATGTACAGGAAAATAATATGTAACATGTCAGAGTTTTTCACACAACCAAAAAATAATCCAAATATCAGTGTTCAGTCCTGGCAGAGCCACAGAGACAGTGATCCAGATCAGAGGGTGTGTTAGCAGAGCGCTCTGTCAAACTGAGCCTGACTTTCCATCCGTTTGAACAACTGCAGTCATAAGCAATCCTGGAGATCTATGAACGTTCTCCTGTTCCCTGCTCTTCACTGCTGCTGAGGCAGCATCTGGACTTAAATGACTGACTGACTGACGGTCACACGGACAGGATTCATCTGTGAACTTTTGCTGTGGTGAAGGGATGGAATATGAGCCTGGAGCAAACTCCGGTCCTGCCGTGTACGTGGTGACACGTGCCATTACAGACGCAAAAAAGGTGCATTATGGACACCATGAACGTCAGTGAACATCCTCGAGGGTCGGTGTCCTGCATGTTTTCCATATTTCCCTCTTCTATCACACCTGGTTCAATTAATGATCAGCTCATCATCAGACTCTGCAGATAATGACGTAATGGATTTCAGGGGGAATCTAAATCAGGGGTGTCAAACATGCGGCATGGGGGCCAAACCTGGCCCGCCAAAGGGTCCAATTGGGATGAATTAGTGAAATACAAAAATTACACTGAAGATATTCACAATCAAAGATGTTAAAAATTATTTTAGGTCAGACCAATAACCTATAAATAATGAAAGATGCATTTTTTTCCCTCTGTTTTCGTGTAAAAAAAAACCCCCCCACCAAACTGTCCAACTGCTGATTCCACATCACATGATCTAAAACCCTCCTCTGCTCGATTCCTCCTTAACACATCCTTGTTATTTTCTTTATCCATGAAATTCTCCTAATTCTCCAGTGTTTAAGATGTTAAACACCTAAATTAATATTCCAGTTCAGTACATGTGTCAGACTCATCGTATAAACCACTAAACACTTTGTGTTCTTGCACTTTATTAAACATTTTAGTGCCTTCATGTATTATCATTATTTATAACATTGAATCCTCCAGGATGAAACCATCTTTCCTTCTCCAATTCCTTAAATATCATTTTAACAAAGTAATTATCCCCGTCAGACTCCTGTTTCAAGCTGTGTGTGCCCACCCCAGCCTCCTTCCACTTTAACAGATGCATGTTCATTCATTATTGCACTAAATAACTTCATAACATATGCTATAGGATGACTGTATGAGAACCATGTTGGATTACTTCACCTTGGTCTCAAATTATTAGTGCATGAAACTGTGTGAATGAATGTGTCATTCACACAATGCTGCTTCCTAAAAATAGACTGAACCCAGGAGTCACGCTGACTGTATATGAGCACCTGCTGCACAGATAAAGCACACTATGTATATGCAAACACAAAAGCAGCAGCAAAAGGAATGAAGGCTCCGTTTTTCGTGACCTATTACTATTTTCCCAGCATCAATGTGATGCCAAAGAAAAACAGTAAACAAAGCTGAAAGCTAAACTATATGAATTTATATTTAGTTTCCTTTGGAATGACGGCAGAAAAGGCAGTTTGTGGTGAAAATAGATGAAAATGTTGTAAAACACATCCTAACTAGAGTACAGATCTCCACTAAGTTTGACAAATTCCCATCCCATGTATGAAACAAAATGCTAAAATATAGCTTTTTACCTGAAATAATGTCCTTATTCACTCATTCATTCCATTCTATATACAAAAACACTCATGTTTCATACAGTAGTGAATGCGAAAGGCACAACTGACAGCTGTGGAACCGTGCAACAGACATTTTAATACAATCCTTAAATGTAAATGCACCTTAATGGGTTCATTGGTTGTTGTAAGTTCCCAGTAGGTGTGAATGTGACAGTAAACGCTTGTTCGTCCGTATTTATGCTGTATAGAGTCAGATGAACTGGCAACATGTCCAGTGTGAACCACATCTTTGCTCAGTGTCAGCTTGGAAAGAGTCCAGACCCCAGAATGACAGCCTCCTTCACTGGCTCTGACATCTCATACTGAGAATTCCACTGAACAGCTACCAAATGCAAATTCAACATTTGGAATCAACTCCAGCCCTTTTATCTGCTCCATTTGTCATTGAATAACCAGGGAATGGGCCTCATCTGGACACGAGGCATGTTTGTCAGTTAGTTTTCAGTTATGACTGACCTAATTGGACAACTGATGTCCATTACACATGTTAAAAATGGTTTTAATTTCTATATAGTTAGTGCCGTGTTTTTGTTAAACCCCTTGAATTAAAGCTGAAAGTCCTCAAGTCATCACTTTATGCTCTTTTTAAAGTTTAGAGTTCTTTTTAGGGTTCTATCTGACAACATGAGAGAACAGATCCTCTGTACCTTTACAGGATACATTGCTCCTGAGAGAAGCTAATACTTGTCTGCTGATATTATGGGATGGAAGAGAGGGAGCGATGCCATGAGGGACATCAAGATAAATTACAGCTGGTTTCTTTTTTCTTTTTTTATGTTTTTATGATTGCCCCTCTGACCATACTTAACGTGTTTGCACACATTTCTTCTCCTCTTCTACAGGATGACTGATTACTTTTTTGCTGGGCATGAATGCATTACACCGTACACGGTCACATACTGTACGCTTCTTTGTACTTGTTCTTTCTCTTTCGGTCTCCTTCCCACTCTGCCTCAGTGCCCTCCCCTGCCTGTGAGCATTGGCCTTATTAATCAAGCTGCTTGGCAGGTGAATGTGAGGAATGGGTGGGTAAGTGTCTGAAGGAGGAGGAGGAGGAAGTGGAAGAGGAGGGGAGTGTACAGGTGCATGTGTGTGTGTGTGTGTGTGTGTGTGTGCGTGTGTGTGTGTGTGTGTGTGAGAGTAGCAAAGGGATAGAGAGAGCCAGCTGTTGCTCAGCACCTACAGGCCCACGGCTGGGTGAGCAAGGATAATTGCAGGTACCAGCCTGTTCCCATCTCCTTAATGTGAACCTGTGGCATAATGGAAACTGCTCTTTCACAGCGGAAGGAAATAGAAAGGGGAGAGGGTGAAATCAACACATTGGAGGAGTTAGGGCAGAAGATCCATCTTGATTTGAGGTTCAGATCCTATAGAAGCCATCCTCTAGTTTGTGAGATGTTTGATATTTAGCCTTAATTTAGTCTTCAAATGTGGTGTTGCCATGGTAACAGAGTGGGGGGAACATCTGAACATTGTTTCTTTGTCCTACTGAGCTGAATAAAAAGTTGTAAATGATACTTTGGCAGTTGCATGGTGTCCTGCTAAATGTTGCAGGGGTCGTTCAGATGTCTTTGGTAGTTGTTATTTCCATGTATAAAATGTACATCAGAACAGAATGCAATGATTCGTTAATTCCGTTCTCCTATAGTACATCCAGATAGTTTTGCATGAGATGGCACAGGGGTTAGCATAGAAGAATGGAAGATCTATATTTACGTAGCTGGATTCAACCACAGACCTGCCCAAATTGTTTTATTGTGACACCCCCCCTCATGAAAAAACACAACTGAAGACTTTTTTAGATAATGTTCAAACAAAACAGAAATGTGCAGCGCTTAAAAAATAAAGTGTTAATAAGAAAATGAAAATACTCTAATAAAAGTACAATCCCTACCGTGACAAAAACAGCATAAAAATGACACGCTTTAAATCACTTTCACTCCATATATTGTTTATTTCAATAATAGTGAAGGTTTGTCTTTTATTTGAACAGTTTAAAGAAAATAAAAGTTGATATGTCCCACATTTTGGACTGTAAACAGATGTCTGTTTTATGGATATTTATTAAAAATAAGTAGTGTGCAAACATAAAAAAACACATTTACTGACATGAAAATGACTTTATTCCTTATCACTGACCTAAAACCACGTAGCGTCAGTAGAACTCTACTGATGATCTTCATACATGCCTTTCCAATTGCCAAGAATCACATTTATGGGAAGGAACACAACATTCTCATCTGTCTTGGCATAAATATTGGTACAAAATACCAGCAGTAAATCTCTTTGACAAAGAGGCGGTGAAACCCTCGCCCACCACAGCACAGACCTGAGCTGGGTTCTTGGCAGCGGCGTCGCCTCCGGTTTGGCTGAACACAACGGTTGGGTTTGAGGTGGTGTACTACACAGGGGTCGGTCCTGAAATGGACATTTACAAACCACCAACAACTAAAGAATGTAAAAAAAAAAAAGAAGCACTAAGACTCACTGATGATATTTAAGTCTTAGAGGTTTAAGGGTATTTCCTGAGTTTGTGCAGACTTTGTTATATTCACCATTTTCAGGTAAAAATGTTCAGGATAATCTCAGCTTTATGTAACCTGAGCCCTATTTTCGTCCTAGTGAAATGCAGGTTGAAATAATTCAGTCCAAATCCTGAAAAATTGTCAGGTGAAGTCATGTCTATTCCGTTGTTAGTGTTTTGTCTTGTTATTCCCTGTTTTAATTTGCAATTCTCCTCCTGTGTTTTGTCTGATGTTTTTACTTCCTGTTCCCTGCCTTTCCCGTTTGTTTGATTACTGGACTCCTCCCTAATGTCCTGCACCCGTGTCTTGCTGTCTCCTCATCTCCCAGTGTATATAAACCCTGTTTTGTCAGTGTCTCTATTCCTTGTTTGACTTATCAGCATTTATCCTCAGCCTGATCTCCCGTTTTGACACGTTTTTTGACCTGGACCCCTGAGACCTGTCTTCGCCTGTCTATCAGAACCTTTACCTGTTTGGACCCTGCTTTGAATCGTTTGACCATCGTCTTTGCCTGCCCCCAGTCTGTACCTTTGCTTCGTGGCTGGATTACCCAGAATCAGACCCTGCTCGTTACAGTTCTCTGCCTCTGGTTTGCCCCTTGTCGGTAGTGTTGACAGTCTGTTGTTTGTTTGACCCCTGTCTGTTCATTGACTAGAGCAGTGGTTCTTAACCTTGTTGAAGCTACTAAACCCCACCAGTTTCATATGCGCATTGACTGAACCCTACTTTAGTGTAAAATAAAATATGATTTTTTTCAAATTCATTGCTGGTGCAAGGCAAATCATGTAGATAGGATGCTGACTCCCATCCTGTTCCGTGATACATGAGAATCCATATTGTACATATTCATCCGACCATTTTCTTTTTTGCTTAGTTAGTATGGATTAAGATATGAAGAATGTAATTACACGATGTACTACGATGACATTCACACGTTGGATCACTCCTGAGTGCACTAAGTTCCTCGCAGCACTGATTGGCCAAGCAAGGTCACGTGATCATCTGCAACCAGTGATGGCCAAGCGGGGCATGTCATAATGGCATGTCGTATAGACATGATGAGGCGGTGTGTCTTGACCTCCTCAGCAGGGGCTCCACTGACCCCCTGAGATTGACTCACCAACCCCCTAGGGTTCGATCGAATCCAGGTTAAGAACCACTGGACTATAGAGCCAGTCTAACCCACTGTCGGCTTTGCTGTTTTTCGGACAATTGGTTTCCACGGTATCTGGACCCTAGACTGCATTCTGACCCTGCGCTTGGACCTCCCCATCTAAGATTACAGCATTGAGCTTCTGTGCCTTAATCTTAAAAATAAACTGTTTTTTTTTTTTTTTTACCCCTACCCTGGTTTCTGGTTCATCTCTGCATTTGGGTTCTGTGTTCGGACGTGACATCAGGTTTGTGAAAATGATCAAATCTCTTATGAAAAGCACATTTTCACACATGGACAAAGTGTTTTGGTTCTTAAAATAGGTTTAACAAAGTCTGAACTTAACAGAAATAGTGGAATATATGAAGACAACAACAGGTATGTGTAGAAAACATGTCTAACACTGTTGTAATAAATATTCTGTCATTCTATTTTCAGCAAACGTCTCAAATGTAAGATAAATGAGGCTGAATGATGACTTCAAAATTGAATTGAATTGAATTGATTGTACTTTATTGATCCCAAAACTGGGATACAGACCAAATTTCATTACATCTGTGCAAATGTGAAAGAACATTTTCAAATATCATGTCATCTTTTTTTTCTTTTTAACTTGTCTTGTCCAGCAAAAAAAATATCATGTCATCTGATCACACCATCAAGTCTTAAAAATAAAAATCAGTGCAAGAATATACACTTTGTAGACAAGTTCTCTCACATTTAAATATAAGATGCAATGTTCGATGAACGCGAAAATAGATTCTTAATAAATAGATTTCTGATAATGCTGACATTTGATCATTTAATATTCCATTCCATTCATATAAATATCACTTACTGCATTTTGTTTCTTTATCAGCTTTTAAATTATTTTCCTGAACATTTGAAACACTTAGAATTACAATAAAGTAGAATAATTAATATTTTTGGTGATATTTAATACACAAAACAGAGGAAATTCTTTGATGTGAAAAATGAAAACAGGATTTTTAATTTAGTTTATTTCCTGTTAGGATCTTCAAAATCGATACTCATTAGTGTGTTTTAGAAACACAAAAATGACCAAATGAACCTCTTTAATCATAAGCGACAGTAGTTCTACCTTCTGACCCGCCATTAGAACGATGAACTAATGCTTCACCACCGAAACACTGACACTACACTGAAAACACTGTGTCTTTATGCGTGTTTGTGTGTACGCTGTTGTTTTAGTTCACAGTGAAGTGTTTTCCCCCAAGATCAGTAGTTTCTTTCTGGAAGCAGGAGCAGAACAACGAGCCGACATGGTGCTCACCCGAGGCTTCCCTGCTAATTATCTGAGACATTGATTCGCACCCTAACATACCTCTGTGGTGTGTGAGGAAGAGGAGTGGAAGAAAAGGCGAGCTAATGAAGGTGTCAACAGGAGAGCTCCACCAGAAGATGATCATTATTGGAGTGAGGATGGAGCTCATTTGCATATGGAAGCAGAGTCTGAGCTGAGGCGTACACATCGGTGCCCTAACTGCTGTTATCGGCCTTTGATGAGCAGAGACAAAAGGCAGTGATTGGGTTGGAGGTGAACAAAATAACCGAGGGGTCCTGAAACAGATTGGATTTAACTGATGCCTCCATCAGGCTTCTGGCGACTGTCTGCCAGGATCTGCTCCTCACAGCGCGGAAGGAAAGAGAATCCATTTCTCACTCGGAGAATGAGAAATCAATGACCCCGAGATGGATCTGTGTGAAATGAGATATGAGCCTATGGTCTCGGAGGGGCTGGGATTGACAGCTGACTGACAGGGGTTAACTGCCTGACGTGCTCCGAGGTGTGAAACTGACCCTCGCCTCAAATATGTGGCAAAACTAGGGGTCCAAACGTTCACGCTGAGGGCGGGGCCACGTACAAAGGCCGGCTGCGGTTCCTTTCCTCGGCTGTTCTTCTGTTTCCAGGAAACCACCGGTTCTTTTTGGAGAATTAAAAGTATTAAATGTACTCTCCAGCTGCACAGTCATATCAGATTGAACCTCACATTGAACTTCATCATCGATCATTAAAATAAACCAAGTCTGCAACAAGATTCTCAGTATCTTCATGACTTTGTTTTCATTCAGTATCGACTAAAAGTTGTCTGCTGTGTTTTGGAGTATGGAAACACAGATAAAATAACCAAACACACAGAGATTTACACAAATAGGTACATATGTAAGAACATGAATACCGAAATTCTGGGAAATGTCTTTTTTTTTTTCCTGGTAAAATTGAAAAGACTCTTTCCATAAATATTTATGTGTTCATTAGTATGCTTTGTAAGAAGAATCATAGGATCCATCCAGACAGCAGTTTTTATGAACAATTCAGATTTTCTGGTGAAATCTGATTTTTTTGTGTTACTTCATATTATGCATTATCACACATATGAATGCAACTTCTGTCAGTTTTGAGTCTGAACTGAATGTGACCCTGAAGTGACATAATACATGATACACAGAAAAAAAAACAAACACATGACACAGAGAAAAAGAAATAAATACATGACACACAGAAAAAAAACCCGACACACAGACACAAACTGTGTTTACAGAAATAATCTGGTCGTATTGCTTGGTTAGTTAGTTAGTTAGTTAGTTAGTTAGTGTACTTTTATTTTGAGCACATAGAACCAGATTACACAGAATCATTCAACACAATCAAACTAAATTTTTCTGCACCTCAAAAGGAGTGGGAAGAAGTAGAACTTATAGACTCCTCCCCTTTTCACAAACTAATAATTTAATAAATTCTGCTTCGTTTGTTTTAACACACTTTTTTCTACATATTTTTACAATAACATAAAAACCATCCATACAAACCATTCACATACATGTTTTTAGTCACCTCACAACTAAACTCTAATATTTATAACATTT
The DNA here is from genome assembly GCA_029822895.1 of Maxillicosta whitleyi. Taxonomy (NCBI): domain Eukaryota; kingdom Metazoa; phylum Chordata; class Actinopteri; order Perciformes; family Neosebastidae; genus Maxillicosta; species Maxillicosta whitleyi. The sequence goes on from JAPSES010000115.1 coordinate 3,446,378, forward strand.
ACTACAAATACAGTCATCAGCAGCTATGCCCATCTCGTGTGTGTGTGTGTGTGTGTGTTGGGGGGGGGCAGATTGCTTGGACCATGTGGACCATGGGTCACATGTGGACAGGGGTCACATGTGGACACAGGTCACATGTTTAGCTGCAGTCTGAACGTAGCCACATTATCATTACCTTAGGATTTATATCTGTAGAAGAAGCATGTTGCTGTTTGTATAATAGATCTTCTTTGTTTGTTTGTTTTTTCATTGAAGGTTGTACTGAAAGTGTCACTTATCACTTTGACACATCACCATCAACTTTAGATTCTTTCAATTTTAAAACACTCTAGCACTATTTACGTAAATGACATGTATGAGAATGTCTAAATAATGTAAATGTAGGGAATGTTTCATAGACCTTAGAAGGTTCCAGGTCATGTATTCCAGCTGTTCTCTTGCCCAGAGGTTGGACTAAAGATGCCCACAGCCACAGCGGCTTACAAAACCTCTATTCACCTTTGTGAAAACATGTCAGTGATCAGCTGTTTGTTTCACTCTTGGTTGTTGCGTTTCCTCATATGCACAAACATTGAACTTGAATGGCCGTTCTGAACCAGAGAAGGTCCCACAAAGGCAGCAAGAACTTCTGAAAACTGTCCCTGTGCATCGCTCACTGAGTATCGGCTCTAATGTACTGGAAAATCCTGCCTTTGAGGACATGATCACACTCAACAAGAAGAGGCTGAATATGTCACTGTGGACCACTGGGAGACGAAGATCCAGTATCTGTTTGCCAAAGCTCATCGGCCTCCAACGTCATCCAGGATAATTTTAGCTCTAATGAAACCAGATGAACATTACCTTCTACGTGAATGAAGGTACACAGATCTGGTTCAATCCTGCCTTCTGTGCAGGAGGAGTAAGAGAAAGCTCGGTGGTTGCTTCAAAATAATGTTTGGAGGAGTCAACACTGACATTATAATGTGTTTATCATTATTCCTTATTTGAGACTGTTCATATATTCATGCAGAATGAGTAATACTAAATAAAATGTAAATACACCGTACATACAACTATAAAGATAATGTTTTTAGTTAGATTCAGACAGATCACAAATTTAATAGTTACCACTGTAGCAGCCACAAACCTAATTCAGTGCAAAAATACATGAATGAAACAGACTTCCACCTCCTGCAGCTTTATTCCGTCCAAATCAACAGACTAAATATAGCTGTAGATGACCCGCACTGTTGGGACTAAGTTAAGACTCTTTTCCACGAAGATGAAAAGTGGATTCTCTTTTTGCATGTGATGAAAACTGTCAAGCCTGTATTTTACCCCTGAAAACACCTGCAATTAGCCAAAGCCTGTGTACTGGAGTAGAAGATCCCACACATCTGTTCTTCTTCAGGTAAGAAACTCATAGGTGCTGCCAGTCAAAAATAACACAGTGTCTTATAATTATCATTGCATCAGCTGATAGTTTACAGTGTAGCTCTGTTAGCTCAGTGCTTTATTATTTATTATTTATTTCTTCATTATTTTACACAAATTATTAAATTTATTGATAGGATTAATGGATTAACATGTATTAAACCTTTTATAATGGTAGATGATTTTGGTCAGTGCTTGTTTATGTCTTTATGGGTTAATGTACTGTACTATAACCTTAACATAGATGGTGCTGCTGGTGGTGGTGGGGTGTCTATAACCTGAGGGGATGTGAAGGGGATGGAAATTTCAAAGTCCCAGCAGTCAGCCAGGAAATGTTTGTATGTGTATGTGTGTGGTGTGGGTTGGGGTGTG
>JAPSES010000115.1:3496100-3506934 GCA_029822895.1 Maxillicosta whitleyi
ATAATGTGTTAATAATTTCACACATAAGTCGCTCCAGAGTATAAGCCGCACCCCCAGATAAACTATGAAAAAAATTGCAACTTATAGTCCAGAAAATACGGTAAATACGTATGTAAGTGAAATTCGAAAACATTTTAACATTTTATATGCACATTTTTAACTTCAGTTTCACAAATATGAATGTTTTTCCCTTTGAAAAGCATTTTGTGGCAAATGCTTGAAAGCACTAGTTTTTGCATGTATTTATATGTATGTATTTATATGTATTTTTATTTATAGATATTTCAATGTGTGCGCACGTTATCTAAAAAAAATGAGCTTCTAACAAAGAACCAGACCAGTGTAGCTTTTTATTGGGTCTTATGAGCAGAATTGTATTCATCATATTTCCGTAACTTGTGTGCTTACATTATATCAAACATAGATAGTGAATCCATTATTCATTAGCTGTCGTGGTATTTGATCATCTGTTAATGGTGTTACATCATTTTGGTTGAGCTAACATTAATGATTAACATTACTTGTGCCTTTTGCGGTACAATGAAAGAACATACCACGAGTCCATACCACTGAAGTTAATGTACATAAAAGTTTAAGTTATTTACTCGCGGTAAAAATGTTCTGAGTGCTTGACTTAAGTCACATGGTGTATATATTTAGAGTGTTTATTGGGAAAGTTATTAACAGAAAGTGTGGATGTACAGAGCTCATCATCTGTTTAAGTTTTGACTGAACTAAACTTAACATCAGAAAATACATACTGTGCATTTAAACCTTACATTTACCTTTATGAGTTAATGTATAGATAATCTATTAATGCATTGTAAAAGAGTTTTCATTTCCTACTTTGTAATTATATGTAAATGCACTGAAATCCGAGATGCCCTCCAGCACTGAACAACTGCCCCAACCCCACACACAAATGTAAACTGATCATATTTAACACAATGTCATGTGTGCATTTACAAAAACTGTTTACATGTTCAGACTGACTGGTATTTGTGTGTGCACTTACACCTACTGACAGTTTAATTTTCAGTTGTTGATTGTACAAGTTTGTGCTCATTCTGACAGTGTTTTATTTGCATTTCTCAAAGGACTTGGTGGAGGGCAGAACAGAGCTAAAAGAGTAAAAATTAGACTGAGGTCACAACTAGATGTGAATTTAATTATATTTTTTTTCTCTTATCTGTCTTTGTGGGCAGAGTATCAGAGCATCAGGTTTAGTCCTGCTGGAGGCCATCCTGTGTGGAGCTCTGCTTCTTTACTTCCCGGTAAGACTGATACACCAGTGTGTGTGTGTGTGTGTGTGTGTGTGTGTGTCTGCATCCTTTCATGTGCTTATTTTCTGACGTGGTAGCTGATAATCTTCATGCCATGCTCCTTTGAGCTGAAAACAAAAATCTTCTCCCTGACTGAAGGCTGGCATTCAGTTTGACCTTCAGTTCACACTGATGCTCATTCATCTCCAACAGAATCAGAGCTCAGAACAAAGTTTCCTATCTGCAGCAGCAGTGGCAGCGGTGGCAACGGCACAGAGCAGGACTGTTTGCCTTGTCAGATAGTACCTCAGTCCATAAATCATACCATTGAGGTGTATCCTGCGACAGATGCATGGAGCTGTGATAATCAGAGTTTTCTCAGCCAAGGTGTGTGGGTGATAAAATGGGACTGGCAGAGACAAACATCCCAGGGCATGTTGGTGACCCCCTGCTAACTGTACACAGAACCGGCCAATGAACCCAGCAGCCTGTCAACACTACCATCTGTTGACCAGCCACTCGTGCTGCTTCGTGCAGACGGCGCTCATTCAGACCTTCACAGAAAAGAAACTGACCTTAGTCTTTGGAAATAACTTCTTCTTTAACCAAACTAGGACCTGTGTACTTTGGGGTTCACAGGTTGTGATTCAATAGGATACGCATGTATACATTTTGACAATATAACCTGCTGTGAATGAGCGAAACAACGCATTCTTTATCATGAAAGTCAATGTGAGCCCACAGTAAAGCTTAGTAAACCATGAGAGCTGGTCAAGTTCTTTGTAAATCAGCCAGCGGTGTTCAAGTCAGGTATGTTTATTAAAGGCAAATGTCCAGTACTAATTCCAAACTACTTACAGCCTCAGCTCATGTTGTTATGTTGGAGTCAAATGCTTTATAAAGATGCAAAGAACCACTATGACATCACCCTTTGGATCTTGTTTTGGCAAATACAGGGTTATGAGCGGATATGGGGAGGGGATTCCAAAAGATGAGGGAATGTAAGGGGAAAGGGGTTGTGGGTAAGAGAGGGGATGAGGTGGTGAAGGGGATGGTTACCCTCAAAGAGCTGCGTCGACTCCGGGGTGAGAGTTGTGACAGGAAGGACGTTTTCCACCCATGTCTGTCCAAACATCCACAGACAGACAGACAGGTGTTTCTAAAACCGGTGTCATTGAACCCCTGCTGGTTTGTCCAGGGTTCAGTGGAGACAGGGATGTCGCTAGCCTTCATCTTTTCTGTTGCGTCATCATCCTCTTGTCTGTGTCTCATGACCGTATGATGTTTTATTGCAATAATAAGTAGAACTCATTCTCATCTGCATTTGGAAACCAAATTAGATGGCATCCCCTCTTTGAAGAAACAGTATCTTGTATGAGATATTACGATTCATGTCAAGTTACTGAGACAGTGCAACAAATTATGTTTACCTTATGTTTTATTCAATCAGTGATAAACAAAGAGTAAAAGTGACATATGTTTACCGACCCCTGAAGTACCCTATTGTTTGTGCAGATGACTAGGCTCTATATGTAAACACCTTCATATCATTGATTTATGAATCCACCATTAGTCTTCCTCTTGGGTGCTTGGGGCATTAGGTAATTGCAGTTTAGTTGCGATCATGTGTGGCTATATGCTTAGCGAAGCAATGCAAGGGGAATGTAATTAAAGCCAACTGATTTAGTGCTGGCTAATCAATGCAATTTGCTGCGACAAGGTGCAGGAATGTAATAATGTTTGAAATTTGCAGAATGAAAGAAAAGGAAGCAGGGTGTCAGGTTAATGCAGCCGGTGTAGTGATGACATCGAAGGCTAAAATTAGATAAACGTCGTGGTTGTACTTATAGCGCGTGTAGAGATTACAATTTCAAATCCAAGTGCAATGAAATTCAATTGGATTATCGTGTGCCGCTACGCTGAAACGGTCACTGTGAGCTCAGCTGATCTGCTTTTGATAAAATATCTCAGCCTGATCATGTGAAAATTGTGTCTTTCTACACGGCTCTGTGCAACACGCTAGATTGATCTCCACCCTGATGCATTTCCATGTCTCCCCAGCGAATCCAACACGAGCCACGGCTGTGAGGTTGAGACGCATCACTCCCAATCTAAATATAGATTCAGAAATATTCTGCCCCCGCCGCTGCTTCTATTTTAAATAATTCCTCTGTTATCAAGCGGCAGGAGATACATCTCGTCCTGCTCCCATGGCATTCTGCTTTGTGGAGTAATGCAATTTTTTTTCCCCTCCATTTTTTTTTCTTTTCCCCGTGTGTGTCACATGCAATAACTTCTGCCCCCCTGCTTTGAAATGAAACGGGAGGAGGGAAGAACAGGCAGTGCAGTAGGAGAGGCAAAATTATGGCGGTGCCAAAGCCGGCTATTTCTGTCTGGCTGTGGAGATGAGGGGGAGTGGACACGCATTTGTGATTCACAATGTGATCCTTGGATTAGCTTGCCAGCCCTGCGTTTGTCTCTTTGCAGCTTCTTATTGACGCTGCTGGGGAGGCTTAGACTGGGACCAAAGTGACAGAGTTTGGATTGCTATTTTTTTCTTTTGTTTGTTGTTGTTTTTTGTTTTTTTTCTCAAGTCAAACCAGGAACATATTCAGACACAGTAATGAAACCCGATGAATCGAAAAACACTGATAGGTTTGGAGAAAAAAAGAAATGCAAGGATTAATTAAAAGTAAAGGATTTTACTTGTCATAACAGTATTTTTAGAACCTCATTGTTTGCGTGTCACACAATAGCTTGCAGGGAAGATAATACCTCTTAGGGAACAATAAAAGAATTAGTTTGTTGTTGTTTTCCTCATTTACATTGTCTTCCTCATTCTATCCCACATTTTTTGCCCCGGTTCTGTTTTTCCTCAACCCCAGTCGCCACAGTAATGAGAAAACAGAGTTTTTCACCGTGTCTGCACATTTCACAGAGGCTCTGTTTAGCTGTGGTAATTGACTCCTATATTTTAATTTGAGGTTTAGCTGAAGCCCGGGTTTTAATTTCTTTTCGTTCCGGCATGCCACTCGCACAATTGTACATGCAACACCTTAGTTAACTTTACACTTAGGGCTGTCATGATCATGAAATTATACCTGATGAGTCATTGTCATACACGTAATTGCCTTTTTCTGTTTATTTAATGCCACTATCAAAGTATAAGTCCAGGAATAGTCCCACTTATAGGTAATTAATTCCATTCCATTTTGGCTTTTTAGGTTGATTAACCCATAAAGACACAGTGTTACTTTTGTGGTACTTCGGAAAAAAAAAAATTCTGTCTTTTGTTAACTTTTCTTAAAGGATAAATCACCATTTATTATGAAATAATCCTCTGTATTTTGCATTTTTTCCAGTGAAAATCAGGTATTTTCCAATATTTAATTTACTGATCATATAGATGTCCATAAAAGCTCAGATTAAACTTGAGGGTTATTATATCAAAAATAGAGAAAATGACTTTTACAGTAAAATCTCTCATTAACTGAACAAAAACCCAGTGTTTCCATCCACTGTCATTGATCCAATACTGTGGATTTTACTGGTGAATCAATGCTGTAGAAGATGACAGTGTTTCCATGGTAACTACAGAGCCTCTGAATGTCCAAATGGGTCATATCTGATGTCCATGAAAAGATGAAAAACTGTATTTTACAACAATTATTTACATGTATTAATAGACTTAGTGGATGAACAGGTATTAAACAGTTTAGATCAGTAGATGGTTTTGGTCACTAGTGAATGTTTGGGTCTTAAGGATTAAACAAGGATTAAACAACAATTGCACAAAACAAATGTGGCATAAATATTAAATTAAATATACAACGACTACACAGTAAATATGATATTTGTTATTTTATTTTAATTCTCTCTGAATTAAATCAAATGTTTCTCTTACTAAGTACTGGAGAAATCAGCTTACAACTTTTCGTCTAAGCGTGAACACGAGGCTGAAAGAGTCTTCGTCTGCTGTTTCCGTCCTCGTGTGTTCATCGGTGCAGGTCACTCCAGAGACAGCGCTGCTTCCTGTTTGCTCCCTTAGGCATTCATTCATAAATATTAACACACACACACACACACAGTAAGTCTTTTTGTTTCTATTGCACCACATTTCTGACACATAATGCACATAATGTTTCATTGGATTTGTTTCATTTTCGGGTTTTGTTGACAGGTTCAGGTTCATTATAGATTAACCTACATATTATACTGCAGCATAATAGAAATCTGTACTAAAATAAAATAAAAATACTGATTTCAAAATCATTTTTGATTCAACACAGAATGGTCAGTTTTATAAGTGTTGTTTTTAGCTTTGTTTGTGATAATACAACTGCAACCCCCCCAGTCGAAATGTTATCTAACAGAATGCAATGATTTTCAAATCTCATAAACCCATATTTTATTCATGAAACATATTTAAAGTGAGAAAATGGACCATTTTAAGAAGAAAATAAGGTCATTGTGAGGTTCATGACAGCAACACAAATATTATTGTTATCTCTATTGTCAATAAAATATGGGTTTATGGGTTTAACAGATCATTGTTTGTTTGTTTTTTTCATTTTACACAGTATTTGATGTTATATTGAGGAGAAAAATTCCATAAATGTGTCCGTGTCTCAAACTATATCTTAAAAATGGGTCTTGTCTGTTGCAACACCTCAAACTGTTGTGTTGCACAAAATAATTTGACATATTTTTGGTGATGTTATAATGTGCTCATGTATGGATGAGTTGTTCGATCATCACTGGGGTCATGTGATCATTATGGAACCAACACAAAATAGTTGTTTATTCAGTGAACTGAGCCACGTCTCCCATCAGACTCCATTCAAACACATGAGCATCTGGTGTTTCGATGAAGACCCCAGGACCATGACGTGGTTAAAACTAAAGATTTGATCCTTTTTCCTTTAGTTACATTGATGACAAAACAAAGAAATAAAGAAATAAATGCAATAAATAAGGGTTTATCCTAGTGCTCCATTAGTTTATTTAGTATTAATGATTAACTTGTTTTACATTATACATGTGGCTACTACTATATAGAGAGATTTGATTGAAAAATTGTATTAATTTACATATGGTTTTATTGGTTTAAAAATGATCTACCCACAGCAACACCTATGTTCTGCACAAGTACCAGACCAAAGAACACTGTCAAGTGAAAACATTTAATAAAACACTCCAGTTTAGAATGAACATAAAATGAACCAGTGCCTACCACAGTTCATTTGCATCTAAACTGTTAATTAAAAAAATAACTCATTGTGTTTTTTTAATCAGTACAATTATCACAGTCCTCAGTTGTATGTTTATATTGTTTACAATGTTAGATTGGCACATTTTTATACTACCTTCATATTCTAAGCTCTACCCTTTCATACAGTGTATCTCTAATTTGCACATATTTTAATTGTACATTAGGCCTACTTTACATCTTATATTTAGCTAATATATGTTTGTATCTTATTGTGTTGATATTTAGATGTAAGTGCACTGTCACTGGAAGAGACCACATCCAATCAAACTGGTTTAATGACAAAAAAGCCTCTTCTGTTCTATTCTATTCTATTCTATTCTATTCTATTCTGTTCTATTCTATTATATCCCGTTCTATTCTGTTCTCTTCTGTTCTGTTCTATTCTATTATGTTCTGTTCTGTTCTATTCTATTCTATCCTGTTCTATTCTGTTCTGTTCTGTTGTGGTGTGTTCTATTCTGTTCTGTTTTTTATTCTATTATATTCTGTTCTGTTTTATTCTATTATGTTCTGTTCTATTGTGTTCTGTTAAACGTGAACTAAAATCCTGTTATTTTTGACTATATTAAATATTTTTGACTGTATGTACATTCCATTTTAGCGACATGGAGAACTTTAGGTCCCTCCCCCACCCTTCTCTGTCGACGTTAAACTGGTCTTCCGTCACTACTTCCTCCCTCAGCATGCTTCTTGTGCCGCCACCTGTCCGATTTCCGCATTGTGTCTCAGACTTGTGGTACCAAGCTGAGCTAAGGTGCCACCTCAGCCTAACTCGGGGCTTTGCAGTGCATGGCAACCAGTCAGGCAGGGCTTCACAGCACATCAGGGGGCTAATGAGAAACAGTGTGGTCGGGGAATAATGTATCCTGACCTGACAGGCCATGAAACACAGTCTGCCAGCCATTTCTCTTCCCTCTTGCCCTGCTCTGCCTTCCATCCAAGCTGTTCTGACACTTTCAATCTGACTTAAGTGGATCTGGAAGGTTGCTGTGTGCATTTCCAGCCCTCCCTTTTATACACTACTTCCCTCTTCCTCTTCTCTTCTGCTGAAAAGTCTCCCAAAACATACAATCCGTAAAGCAAAGTTGAGGTTACACTGTGGAGTGTTCCTTCGATCCGAATGAGCAGAGAGATAGAAAATAAGACAGACTGAACGGAAAGAGAGAGAGAGAGAGAGAGAGAGAGAGAGAGATAGCATCGGCACATGAAAGCCAGCATCTCTGTCACGATATGTTCCATTGTGCCTGAGCAAGATGGGAATATCTCTCAGGATCTAACTGCTGCTGAGGAAGGGGAGGTAATTGTGGGAGGCAAGCACCAGCCAGCTCTGGTCTTGACTGTGTAGAGGCCAAACTGGATGTAATTTACACTCGGCCCACCTCGGGGAGCAGCAGGAGGGAAAGAAACCATTACCTCCATCCAGAAAGCTGCCCTTCCCATGTGGCCGCAAGTGTCGGCTTTCATCGAAAAATGGATCCATTGCTATTACAACATCCCCACCCCTCCCGTAGCTCCCACCTCCCATGATGTTTCCTCCCACTCTCGTACCTGAAGGTGTCTGTAGGGGAAAAAAAAACCCGAAAAAAAAGAAAGAATGAGCAGGAGATGATGACCGTAAGGAAGCGCGCGGGGCATGGGCGGACCGCATGGTTGTCACTATTTTATGTCAAAACATTAAAAGTAGCGCCAGAGCTTTGTTGTGACAGAATGATTCCCGAGGCTGCACCATCCCATTCTCCAGTCAGATGGAGACAGACACACTAAATGGCTGAAAGTCATTTTTTCTCCCCTTTAGCTGGTAGCAGTTTCCAAAGAGACTGTGATAACAAAAGGCTACATTTCAGCACTGTCTGTTCTTTTGACTGCGACTTGCTAACGTTTTCAGCGCCTGGTTTTTAGTCACTTCTATATCTAAAAACCGATGTGTATATGACGCACCACTGACTGGTGAATAATATATGGTTTATATTTTGGCATTTTCAATTTCATTAAGTGCTCCATTAGTATGAGGTTGCTTTGCTCTATGTCATAACTGTCAGCGCTGATAATGATTCAGCATTCAAAGCCTAATTGCAGGAACAATGTAGGCACTTTCAGGTCATGCATCGTACACTTTGATTTATTAAGTTCTGACCACATTCATTTATCATATTCACATAATTAATATATAGAGCTGAAGTCCTGCAGTGATTGGCAGTTCTCAAGGCTCATATTGCAATTTCCTGTGAGTATGAACACATCCATCTCATTATTTTAGTGCATAAACACTTAAAAAATAGCTTTTTTTTAAATAGAAAGGTTACATTAATATTAGAGCTTCCTTGTACATATGGAACGGAGATGTTTAACTTCAAATAGCCAAACATTTTATTGTAAAACCAGTCATTCATTCATAATAATGCATAATAGTAGTCACTATAGTTGCTTATTCTCATTAAATTTGGTTTTCAGGAGACAAAAAGAATTAAAGCTACAAAATTAGACTCGTGCAGACAGTGGCCAGTAACTTAAATCCTTACAGCTGACATTAAATCTTTCTCCATGCTGTGCTCACACTCATAATCATCCAGACCATCCACTGTTTAGGATACGAAATTGTAAAGATGGCCATATGCCCCTGAAACAGAGCACTCAGAAAAACGGAATAACTCTAGTAAGAGTACAAAAATATTGTACACACACTGGAAAACGAGTGCAGAAGTAATATTTTTAATAAAATACAGACAATAGAATCTTACATGCACATGTATTTTATAAAATATTATTAATCACAGATGCACCAATCCTCAAATCCTGATATTTGTGTTTGATTAAAACTCTTGTATGGGTTTCAAATTGGCCGATAGCTGATGCATTTGACTTGAATTTGTCTCACACACAGTTAAAGATGCAGCTGTGTACACTTTAACAAAACACACCTTCACAGTTTTCGGTGCATAAACACTGAACGCCATCTTACTTGTATATAAGCTAAATACAGTCAATATGATCTGATACTGATTTTCCGCTGATACACTGGTTCATCCCTAGTATTTGTGCATTAAATGTTCAGTGGATGATATTTTTTCATATGTTGGTGTTGGTGCAGTTTGCAGCCATCTGACTACTTCACTAATAGAAGAGAATGTTCACATCTTTTCAGAACACAGATGAGAATCCAAGCAGGTGTAGGTAAATATAGGCAGTCAGGCTGGGGCAGTGGAGTAACATTACTCAAAGTAGTGACAACACAGAATGTATGTAGTAAAACAGAAACCGGATGAAGTGAATCTAACATAAAGAAAAGTTCAAGTGTCTGCAAAGCCAAACATCTGGTAAGAAATGGAATGGAAATCTTAGCAGCACTAACTGGTGAAGTAGTGATGTGAACAGTTGACCTGAATGATGGTGGAGTTATGGTTGTATTTCTGCTGTACAGCCAGTGCTTTGTCCTTTCATTGTGTCTCATTAATATCATTTCCACTTTGTCAGTGTCTGTGCTGCATCTGCAGAAGTGTTAGCAGATGATCAGTGTAGTCCAGACGTTGAATATGTGGGAAAACAGACTGCTTGGTTGTTTTCCTCGGCTGTTAAAGTAATTCCATTTCTCTGGGATGGATATGTGATCGATACCCCACAGGACCCTGACCTTCAGGGAATAAGGGGATCAATCCCTCAAGCTTTCACCTTCTACAATGATCCCCTGCAGACACACACATTTGCATTTTTATTGTCTCCACATTACAAGTTAACTACACACTGCTGTGTTTGGCTGCTCTTGTGCTAACTGCATTGTTTTAATAGGAGAATCCACCCACTTTCTTTTTTTTAAAGTGTTATTTATTGAATATCTCCTGTTTGCCCTACAGCAGTAGCTAATTATCTAAAGCGGTCTAGCACAAAATGATCTGTGTCTGCTCTGCGGTGCATCCAGTAGGGCATCATATTTTAGCTGTGGGCGTATCACCTTACTCTCAGTGCAAAAGTATGTGTGTTCATGGCAGGAAGGTTCGATGTGAGCAGTGGCTGTTTTTAAGAGACATAAGCCTCTTCATTACTGCTACATGTGCTTGGCATAGAGTCTGAACATTTATCTATTCTTCTAGTGTTTAAAGTACATGAATAAGACATGCACCACACCATAGCGTGTTCCAGGCCTCATACATACGCAGCCTCAGTGGGCTGTGGGGTTGAAGCGCTCATCAAACACCAGCCCCACATACTGCTTTTAAGATCTGGAACATACATCATATATTTAGTGGATGGGACCTTTTAAAACAGTTTTAGGTCAAAGAAAACACACCCTTGGGAAAACCTGGTG
>JAPSES010000115.1:3509143-3537529 GCA_029822895.1 Maxillicosta whitleyi
AGTCTTTACTCATGCTGTAACTGAGACGAGACCAAACAGGAGGAGGCAGACTAGAGAGTAAGAGTAGTAAGTGTGCTGATAATTATCTGCTCAATATTGATGTCCATTAGATAGGTGTACAGCAGCCTGAGCCGCTCTATCCCTTCACGTGCACGCTCTCAACTACTTGCACGGACGCACACACACATCTGTGAATAACACCTGATCTCCTTTGTTTCCCACTGTGCTCAATCCAAGATTCCCAGCACTTAACATTGATTATTAATGGAAGGTTTTCAAAAGAGAAGGGGTGGGGGCAGAAACTGATCTTCATGCACACCGGCGTTAAGAGTAACCTGTGTGAGGTTCAGGGCCAGGTTCTTCCCAGAAGCCCTGAAGGAAAGTGCAGCTAAAGGACTAAGGCTTCTGTAATAATATTCTACTCATCGTGATGTGAAGCAAAGGTCACCGGTGTGAGTGACGACCATGACTGCGCTCATCGTTCCCATAAAATATGAGTATGGATGTTTGCTCTGAGTGTGAATGTAAATACTGGAGGAACGGGGACGGACCACGTTACAGATAATGGAACGGTGAGTCAGAGAAGGATCTGGTTCCAAGTAACTGCTGCATAGTTTTAGTTACAAGTATGGTTCAGTCACATTTCATTACTGTGGTGCAATTTTTTAACCCTTTCATACATGAATTCTTAGTAAAGTAATTTGACATAAAACATATACAATTGGATTTTTTTAGTATAACCAAATATTTATTATAGTAGATTCCATTCATCAGTAGGTTAAGTGTAATGGTATTCATTTTTAGTTACCGTATTTTCTGGACTGTGAGCCGCTACTTTTTTCTTGCTTTGACCTTTGTTGCTTATATAACGATGCGGCTGTATATAGTGTAGATTTTTACAGGCTAACGGCCTCCAGGGGGCGCTCTTAGTGGGAAGCACAAAAGCAAGACGGACAAGTGGAAGAGGTTATGAAGAGGAAGACACTAGTTTTAAACTTAACTCATCCACACACCCTCATCATGAAAAACACATGAACAAATGCATCTGTATTTACACTGAAGAAGAAGGAACAGATGATTACATTTTGGAGGTGATCCGGATCACAGTCTGGATGCATGAATTTTTTAAAGGATTCCTTATTTTTATTATTGACGTTGTTGTAGTACTAACAAATATCCACCAGATGGCAGTGGAACTCCTGTTTTCTCATATAGTGGCTTGAAACTGTGCTGCTTGGCGGAGGTTTGCGCTCTCTGAGTGCTTTTCTAAAGAGTTCTAAATGTAACACAATGGACCTGTATGTGGACTTGATAGTAACTGGATAGCTTAGTGGTTTACACCAGTTGGGAAGGCCCTTTACTAAGCTATACATGACCATATCTTGTAAGTCACTTTGGATAAAAGCATCAGCCAAATGTAATATAATAATAAATAATGTGGAGGACATAGTAGGTTGTATAGAACTGTGAGAACTGAACTCCCTTTACCTTAACCAGCTGTTGCCCCCCCGACTGGGGAGGGGTATGTGCCGAGTCATTTATAATGTGATGTATAACAGTAGTCGCTAAGGCACCTGCACGCAAGCATGACGATTTCAATCGCAACCCCTCCCACATACTCGACCAGCCCCCGGGAGCGTCCACGTCCCCCCGGTTAAAACCATATTTTGGATTAATTAAACAAAATATCAAGATAAAATAAGACTTTATTTATCCCACACTGGGGAATTTCACAACAGGATTTACACTAAAGTAGGTATAAAAAATATAAGTTGCTCATTACTGCTAATAATACAGCTTACATTAAAGACTGACTAACTGTCCAATGCAGTAATGCTTGTATGAAAGGGTTAATCACCTTGTGTTTCTTCTTATATCATTTGTTATGTTTGTGTCATTATGGCTGTACACTCTGTGATCTAATGCTAATCGCTAAAGCTATGTACTGTGTGTATTAGGATGAAGTGAATTAACCTTTAAGTTTTAACAGGATATGGAAATGGAATATAATATTCACTATCATATTTTCATTGGAGTGTAATTACACAAAAAACAAGCTTTTTTTGGTAACCTTAGACTTAGAGGAAACAGGATGCTGTTCATGGAATCCCCCAGGTCACGTCATCATGTTTCTACAGGAGCTTAGAAGGTCACTTATTACATCTGACCAGGATTAAATTCACTAAAAACCCAGGACCAGACAAAACAAACACATGTAACTGTCTATATAGTCTGTCGCATTTATACCATCCATAGGTCAGTCTGTAATTTCACATTTATGTCACTAAATATTTCACATAGAACCTGAAATAAAACCTTGTCAAAATGTCCAACTCAAAATGCAATAAAAATTAATAAAAGCAACAAAAAATATTAAAATCAAACAAATTAAAATATAAAAACAGAACATGTAAGTGTTATAAAGCCAAAGAGAACAGGTCTGGGATCGGGTCCATAGTCTTGAGACCAGGTCCACAATCTGGGACCACGACCACATTCTGGGACCACGACCACATTCTGGGACCACGACCACATTCTGGGACCAGGACCACAGTCTGGGACCACTGTCTGGGTCCAGGAACACAGTCTGGGACTAGGTCCACAATCTGGGACCAGGACTACAGTCTGGGACCAGAACCACAGTCTGCGACCAGGTCCACAGTCTGGGACCGGATCCACAATCTGGGACCGGATCCACAGTCTGGGACCAGATCCACAGTCTGGGACTAGGACCACAGTCTGGGACCAGGACCACAGCCTGGGTCCAAAAATCAGACACATGTGATCATATTTATGTTCATTAACAGACACATGTTCATTTTCATTCTTCGTCTCGTCGCTGTCCTTGTTGCCACACAGGACATGCAGCTCTGACTCTGCAGACACACGAGGCTTCTGCTGTGGGATATTCTGTCAGGTTGATTCCAGTTCTACCTGCACTGTCAAAATTTGTAGTTTGTTTCTCAGTCAGTCCTCAGGCATTAAATATAGAAATCCAAGTTACCTGGACTTGTTTTGACCAGTAAAAACAAACAGCAGGTGAGATCACACCATTAAAGAGAAGCCTGAAGTGCTAAATGGGACGAAAACATTGCGTGACGACTGATTCCTATCATTTGGAGCCAGGCCTCTGGAGGGCGCCGCCACTGTGGATAACACCTCCCAGTTTCTACCTCATCATTGCAAACAACACCAGCCCTAAACTGGCACGTGACAGAGATCCTGCTGCTTTTATGTAGTTTGTCTAAAAAGGAGTCATGAGCCGTGTTTTCCCCCAGTGGATCCGTACTCATCTTCCTGTCCCTTCCTTTGTCCCCGTGGACCGAAATATGCGTCAGCAAGTTGCTCAGAGCCTGCCAGGCCTGCTATCTCTACTTCTTGTTTCGTAAAAATAAAAAGTAATGCACCAAGGAGATTGAACGACGGTCTGAAATTGCAGCGGAGTCAAACTATGGATCTATGACCAACAGCCGACTCTTCTGTTCTTGACTCTGTCTGAACCAAAGTCCTGTCGCAGAGCTGAGTCAACTTTTCCAAAGCCAGAAGTTGTCGTGTTTGGTCATCTAGCATCTCAGAGCAGATGAGGATGTGGGCCACCCTTCATCCCATGGGGTCGTCCGTGTCCCTTAACTGACTCAGACCTAGTGAGCGAAAATATCCACATCCGCTTCCTGAGGGAACGTATTAATGCCTTGGCTAATCCGATTAAAATTAACAATCCCACAGGGGAAATCGCTGCACATCTGCAACGGACAGATAATTATGTTGCCTCAGATGTTTGTTTCTCTTTTGTTTGTTTGTTTGTTTGTGCATTTGCCGCCTTTTTGTGCCGTTGGAAGACTATCAGTGTTTCCTCTCGGCTCAGATTGGTACCATTCCAGTGCATTTGTAGGTCTTTGTACAAACATGGGTCGGGTATCCTCCTTTTTTTCTAGAGGGCAATATTTCCATGTTGTGCACAGACTTAACATGCAGTTAAAACTGAGGAGGTTCACAAAATGACACTGTTTACAGTCGTATTTCTTTTAACTTTTGGATTATTTGTAGTTTTCATTTGAGCTACATGTGTCCAAGAATATCTAAGAGGGAAGATGATTTGGAAAGAAACTGAGCAGAAAACACAACCCTAACAATAAAGAACTGGAGCAGAAAATGAATGCTGATCTGGTCACAGATCCAACCACCATAGACACACAACACCTGACATAACTCTTTAATCCACCTCATTATTCTACTTGTTCTATTAATTATGCAAAGCCAGTTTTTCTCCTAAAAAAATTACTGAAACCCAAGTCGCAAACACCATTAGTACCTTGGATTAGGCCATGGATATCTATGGTATTAAATTCTTGTAAAGATCCTTGTACAACCGATTACATACATACATCTCAATAATCTGTCCTTAAGACGATCTGATTTGTAATCAGGTGAAAGATCAAATACGGCCATTTATTGGCTAATCAGTATTTTTCCAGTTGTCTCTAAAACAGCACAAAAATAGGTGGTTAAACTACTTATTCAACATCTCAGTAAAATCCAAAATTCACTCCACCCTATGCAATTATTACATTACAATACATTTGGCTGACGCTTTTATCCAAAGCAACTCAGGGTTCTAGCTAGGATTTTATTTTAGAGTAGGGGTGTTGAGGGAGCACAGCGACGGGGGGGGTTGTGCGGAAGCTGAGCTGCTGCCGTTGTTTTAAGTGTAAAAGATGGCCTAACGTCAGCACAGAGGGAGCCAATGGCAGCACACTCACTCACTCAGGCTGTAAATGCATCCTCCGAGGACACACACAGATAATTCAGAGTAGGTGCTTCGGGCAACCGTTAATGTTGGATCCTGCGTTTGACCTGGACAAACAATTAGAGTCAAAATGCCGATATGCTGTACTGAAATTTAGCGTATCGGAAGAAAATATAGCGTATTGGGTCAAAATTGGGGGGCCGATACGCTAAATTTGCGCTAGCTAGAACCCTGTGATTACAAGGTATATAGGCATGTATAGCATAAAGGGCCTTGCCCAAGGCCCCTCCTGGGATTCAAACTAGCAACCTTCCGCTGCGGTGTTAACCACTAAGCTATCCAGTCTCTCTGATGATCCCTATCAAATAAACTAGTAAAAAAAAAAAAAAAAGAAATCTGTCTGTTACTTCATTAACAGAAGTAACACTTATTATTATTATTATTATATTAGTATTAAGATCAGCAGTGGTGCACCAGAGCAGCACATGTCCTTTGTCTCTTTTGAAGCATTTTCTTCATTAAATCTCAGACGTCATACACAGTGTATGCAAGTGCCTTTCTTGCTTAATTGCTATATTATGCAACAATAGCGTGTTACAAAGCGGTCTACTTGTAAGACTCATAACACTATTACAGCATTGGCTTCAGTAGAAATGTATTTATTTTTGTAAAACAGGACTACAGTAACCTGGAGGTTTGGTGGTTTGAATCCCGCTCTGTCTTAGTCATGTGCTGTTGTGTCCTTGGGCAACACACTTCACCCTCCGGTGCCACTCACACTGGTGTACGAATGTGTATGAATGTTCAGTGGGGGTGGGAGGGGCGGTGTGCACAAATGGGACCAGAGTGTGAGTGAATGAGTGAGTGAATGAATAATGCATCCACTGTTCAGGCTTTGAGTATGTGTTCAGAGAAAAGCACTAAATAAAAGGAATCCATTTTTATTAGTGTTGTTATTATTACAATTGACATGATCTAGTACTTCCTGCATGATAACTGATTAAAATCTGTGTTTATTGGTTGATAATGAACTACTCCTCTGGAAGGTCTTGAACTGGTAACATCTGAATCCATCTATAAGGAAATACAACACAAATGTTTAAATAAATAAAAGTATAACATGAAGAGTCACCATCAACATTTGTGACATCTGGTTATGTCTGTGAGTTTGGTGACAATAAATGCGCAAGATTATTAAATGATCATTTACGAGCAGTTTTGTTTTAGTCTTTCCCTGCAAAACTTAAAACTTCCTGACAGTTTAATGGTGTCATGGAAACTTGGAAGTCACTCTTATGCCTGGAGCGAGTGTTGTAACAATCTACACGTACATGAGGCCGTTTTCCAGCAGAAGCCCAGGAACTTTATTATCGGGAGATTTTTTGGGTAAAACAGTTCCTGGCAATAGTGTTTCCACCACACCTGAAAGTTCAGGGTAATTTATGCAAATTGGGTTGATGACGTACAGGGAAGTGGTAAAAGAAACTGCATTACACCTGTGCTCTGGCTATGGTGGTCCGTTTCATTTCTTCAGTTTTTACACTCTTGTTTTGTTTTCATTTCTTCTGTTTTTGACGCTCTTGTTTTGTTTTCATTTCTTCTGTTTTTGACGCTCTTGTTTTCATTTCTTCAGTTTTTGATGCTCTTGTTTTCATTTCTTCTGTTTTTACGCTCTTGTTTTGTTTTCATTTCTTCTGTTTTTGATGCTCTTGTTTTCATTTCTTCAGTTTCTCTCATATTTGTTTCTGACTCTGTGTAATGTTCAGCTCCAGTTGGTTTTCAAACTTTAAATACATGCGCTGGTTTCACGTCACAGACTCCAACTCTGTCTGAATTCTTCTTCACTGTAAATGTTCCTAACAGTCTGGACCTCGTCGTCTGTCCACTTCTCCTATATTTGTTTGGATCCATTTTCCACAGTCACATCTGTCAAACGAAGGCAGCTGTAGTAAATAAATGAAAACACTTGTGTGTAGTGTCTGTATAGTAGTGTCTGTGTAGTGTCTGACGGCTGAGCAAATTCAAACCAAATGGGCTTTTTAGGTTTGACACTGACCCTGAATAGATTTTTATTTTTTAATCTTTTTCTTTTTTTCCCATTTACTTATCATGACAGTAAGCGACCAGGTATCTTAGTGGTTTACGCCACTGGCTTTGGTGCGGAAGATGGCCAGTTCGAGTAGTGGGCCTTTACGCTATACATTACTAGACTTGTAGCCACAAGGGGGCAGTGTCTCATTGTGCCGATCCCAAGTCTGGATAAATACAGAGGGTTGTGTCAGGAAGGGCATCCGACATAAAAACTTGCCAAATCAACATGCAAATCTGATTCGTCCCCTGAAGGGGGGCCGAAAGAAACTGAAAGAAACTTACATAGTTATAATGGGTGAAATTTGTCTATGTTCAGCACACGTATAGACATGATGACATCAGTTGGCTCAATACCAAAATAAGATACAACACTTATGAGGGGCGGGGTTTGTTGTACCTGGAACTACTTGTTGATGTTTTGGGTGAATCTGCTAGTTATATATATGGTCAGTACTTAATAGTTTTTTGGTCTGATTTAGCAAAAGTTCTATGATTTCATTCCATCTTATTGTAATTCACTTCACTCTATTGTAATTCACTTCACTGTAATTCACTCAAAAAAAGGGGGGGGTGGCTGCTCATAGTAATAATAATGAATTAGATTTTTATGGCGCTTTTCAAGTTACCCAAAGCACTTTACATTATTGAGCCATTATTCATCCATATTCTGTAAACTTGTAGAAGGTTAAATACATGACGGGTGCAGATACCGTTCCTGGTAAAGAGTCCGTCAGATGGGACTGTTAGGTCGGGTCATCTATCTGTATATTTATATACTGTATACTGTATATTTAGTATTTTGACTTGCACTGAGGGGAATTCAGCTCCTGCACTGATTTCTCCATCACCTTGACTGAATCACTGAGGATGAAAAACAATAACTCATTTTGTTAAATTCACAGTTAAATACATCTACTCACTGTACACTATAGAAGCCCACTATAAATAGTCACTTTTCCATTGACCCTCAAATATTGCATATAGCCTAGAACTTGCACATAAAAATTGACTTAATGGAAATATGACAATTTTGCCAAAACTCTTGTAAAGTTTTTGTGCTGGTAAGAGGTGGTTTTTCAGTCACTGATACCTTGTTATATTACACAAAACTATAATGGAAAGACCTTTTTATACAAATAGTCATGTGACTAAAAAAAATGGATGTGGACAAATGTTAGAACAAGAAAAGAGTTTGAACAGAAACATGGTGTGGTATGTGTAAACACACCAGGAACCTGAATAATGGGATAATTTAGTACCAGATAGAGGGTAATATATAATAATAATGAATCTATCTGTAAATAAACACCATATTTATATTCATGTTTATGGACTGACTTCTACTGTCATCTACCAGAATAAATAAACTAATCAGTACATTTAGGGTTTAATGGGAAAACTGACATTATACACTAATGTTTTTAACACATTTAATAAATATTAGTAAAGTTTTACACATAAACCTGATGGAAAAGTGACTAATCAGATGGAAAACTCTCACAGCTGGATGGTTCTGTTATTTATGTTTTGACTTGTTTCTTTAATGAGCCTGTGTTATTTAGAAATCCTTTTTTTTTTAAAATCACTTTGCCTTCCTCTTGCAGGTTGGGATTCTGTATTTCCAGCCGAGTGTGTTTCGCTGCATCCTGCTGCGATGGGTTCGAATGCTGGGCTTCGCCACCGTCTACGGGACGCTGAGTCTTAAATTGTATAGGTAATACACACACACACACACACACAAACTGCACAAAATCAATTGTCTGACATTATTCTCAACCCCTGGAAACGTCTATTGGATTACATTGACCTGTTTAAATGTAATTACACACCATCTTATATCTTAATTTGTTGTAAAAGTAACAGGCTTATGAAGTGTCGAGGCAGCATGTTTCTCTGCTACTTCATCACCGAACTACACTGATACACATTTAGGGGTGGATTCATTGCCTCATTAAGTGGTAGAGAGAAATGCCAAATAAAAGTAATTAAGGAAACACGGGGTGCTTCGGCCTCAAATGATTTCCATACATAACGTTGTATTGAATGATAGTTGGCATCGACATCGGTGGTGAAGTGAATGTGTGCAGGAGCAGAGTTACAGCTCAGTGAGAGACGACTGCTGGAGGATATAGAGAGGATGGGGGGGGGTTAGGGCCTAAATGGATGATAATGAGGCTAGGGTCCGCTGTATTTTAAAGTAATACACTTGAATTTGTTCATCTGTGGGGCTTTTTGTCAGGTGAATCTGTCAGAAAGACTTAATGAAGATGCTGATTAAGAGGATGTGGTTAATGTGAGTGAGAAAGTAAGTAAACCCTTAGAGGTGCACGTTAACATATTGCACAAATCAATTTTTGATGGGGGACTCATTAGTGGGGAGCATGGTGGACACTTCATCAATGTGCGTGAAGGGCAGATCCTAATAATAGCGAGGCCTGGTCATGTGTCTGAGTGGGCTTTAATTCCTTTGTTATGAGCTCTACACGTGTTTGTGGATGTAACACGACATCATTTTGAAAGAGCGTAGTAGTGAGTGGCAGGTCTTTACAGTTTTATGTTTCAATAAACTGGAAGAGAAATCTAACAACACCAACAATAAAAAAAAAAAAAAACATGTCATCATCGGCATCTAAAATAGTCCGTACCTCCCTTTTTTATTTATTTTTTTATTTTAGAGGTTTCTGGGGAGCTTAGATGCAGTCTATGTTGTGTTTGTGATGGAGTCGGGGTTGTTTGGTCACCGTATTTATAGGCGTTCAACCCAGAGCATTTGATGCTACGTGAAGAAAAACTGTGCATTCATGTTTCCGTGATGATGACATTTCCTTTTACAGCACGTGTAGTTTTATTAAAACTGTAGAATCTCCTTCTGAGACCAAGGAAAGCAAAAGTTTTAGCTTTTTTTACATGAAACAATTGTCCTAATTGGAAACTGAATAATGCAACAGTTTTGTCAGATACGTTTTTAAAATAATTTGTCTTTATTTTTTAATGGAACTTGCTTTACAGACAGCATTTTTTAATTAAAACTGTGGAACTTTTATCCTCAACAGAGGAAAAAAAAAAAAAAGCTGGATCTCAGGAGCATAGAGCATCTTTTTCATTATTTTACATCATGATTGTAACAACATGTGCACAAAGATGTGGAAAATATAAAAGAAATGAAAAAAATACACAAACATCCAAAGCTTTAAAAAAAAAATTAACAATAGGAGTATGTTAATTAATATTATATTATGAATTAACAGATTATTGTTTATTAATCGTTTATCATTGTCAGTGTTATTATGTATTATAGCTTAAATTTGCCATTAGGCCTGTTTATTATAAGATGAATTAGTTAAACTTTTAATCATTTTACATTAATTGCTATTATTAACTTTATTTACTTTAATGTTGTAACAAAACAAAGTAAATCTATGAACAGTCTGTAACTTTGTCCAGATTGGTTTTGGTCCTGGACTTTAATCATCACAAGGTGAATCGATAAAGTTTATTTTCCATTTGTACATTTGTTCAGGTTCCTAGGATTTCTTGTTCAGACGTCTCAGATTACAAGCAAAAAGATTAAAAGATACACACCAAGAATAAAAAGATTAGTATGAGTATAAAGTGTATAAAAACAACTACAAGACTATAACACAGTGACTTGTGATAAATATTTCAAATGAAACGCTGCACAAAAAGTGTTTACAATCATTTGAGGCGGTTTTTGCTTTTTTCATACTTAAAAGGGATTAGAAACAGTGATAAATAAGATGTGAATTTGGGAATTGTGAGCTGTTTCCGAAGAAGAAAAAGAAGAAGCAGGAAGAGAAGAAGAAGAAGAAACAGGAGGAGGAGGAGAAGTAGAAGAAGGAGGAGGAGGAGAAGAAGAAGCAGGAGGACGAGGAGAAGTAGAAGAAGAAACAGGACTAGAAGAAGAAGTTTCCAACAACACTACAAAGTCCATTTTTTTGACTCCAAACCCGATGATAAAACCAGGCTTTATTTGTCTTTTCTTTCTTTCTGCCTGTGCAGGTTGTATCAGAAAAAAGTTGACTCTCAGAAGAAACAACATTGTTAAACCCTTGGGATAAGGTCGCTCAGACTACAACTCTTCGGGTCCTAATTTTTAATAATCACACTGGAGTCGTACCCTCTAGTTCCAAAGCATAGAGGTATTATTGAGCAGAACACATTTTGAAGCAGTTGTCTGACCTCTGCCCCGTTAACTCTAGTGTTAAAACTGTCCTGAGAAGCCCCCACCACTATGACAGCTGCTTCATATGGATTTAGAGCACTTGGTACATGTCAGGTAAATATAAACGCAAAATAAAACCAAAAAGCAAAGACATTTTGAAAATCCAATAGTTTGTATGTATTGACCACCAGGGGCTTAACATGGAACTATATTTGTAAGTAAAAGACCAATGGAACTTCTCAATGGAAGATCTCATATTAACCCTTACACCTCCATGCACTAAAGACTTTCAGTTTACACAAATCAAATTAGTATTGTATCACTGAAGCATGAAAACGGAGTCGGGACGCTGGGGTCAAACAAAGGTCAATAAACACATATGAACACAAAATGTCTTTCATGCATTTTTTAATATTATTTTTTCTGAGGTTTTACTTTTTTCTGACACACCCTGTATTTTGCTGTAAACAGAAACTCAACTGTTGCATCTGTTAACTGATCATTTGTGCCTGTGCTGCCCCCCCCTCCGCAGGGTGCTGAAGGTATTCCTGTCCCGTACAGCCCAGAGGATCCCCTATATGACCAGCTGGCGAGTGTTGCGTCTGCTGGGCATCATCCTGCTGATCGTCCTGTGGTTCCTTGTTGCTTGGACATCTGCCGTCTGTCAGAACCCAGACAGGAAGTTGGCTCTCATCGATGTGGGCTACACCCCCGATGGGCTGCAGTTCAGCATGTGCCTGCTGGATCGCTGGGACTACATGATGGCTGTTGGTAAGCCCTGCCCCTGACCTCCACCTCCACAGGGTGTTGTGAATAGATTTGCATACATGCATGTGCCGCAAAGTGAGAAAACATGAGTTATTTGAGTCATTCATGGCAATGAATCAGGAAATAATGTGTCAGGCTTGGTAGAATTTTGGGTTCAAAGAGAGTATGAGCAATGAGGGGATAGTGAGGGATGAGGTTGGCGATGTGCTGACATTTTCCAAAAGAAGACATTAATCCTGTGAGGTGCTACACTTTTGGATGTGTTGCACAAGGGGGGGGGGGGGGAACCAGCGGCAGATAAAGACAGATGAAAAATCCAAGATGCTCAGGGGAAGCAACATATCGAGCTGAAAAGATCTGCATGCTGTTTACGAGTGCTGACTCAGGCTTCACGGGAAAGAACCATGGTTCTTTTTGACTTCTGGGAAAACAGATGGAACCCCCCCCCCACCACCACCACCATCACCACCACCACCCCCCGTTGAGCAAACACACTGTGATGCAACACAGACAAAGCACATTTTCATTTTTGTTTATTAGCGGGTAAAAATAGGTTTCTGAAAGAAAGCGTGTGCAGGTTAGCTTTGATGTCACATGCTCACAGGTCATAAATTACACAAACCCCCAGATGTTGTAAATCTCTCAGATGTAGAAATCCACACCTGGCTGCGTACGCCATCAGTGATTTAAATGCAAAATATTGTACTTATTCATTTTTGTGTAAAACGTGATAAAAATAAAACCTCGTTGGAAGCTGTAAATATGAATGGTCACAATACGCTGTTGATGTTCTGGTCTTCACACCCTCATGTAACTCTGGCCAATTACTCCTGTAAGAGCGAGTTGCATCAGCGCCTACTGCTGCAGATACACATGATTCACAGGCCGATGGTTCAAGCACATGACAAAACATATGTCAAAATAATGGCAGCTGGTATTCATGGGAGAAAAAAAAATCCATGTGTTTATTGCTGTTGGCGCCGGCGACCGCAGAAACATTAGTGTTTCCATGGAGGAGCTTTGGGGTTTGTTTAGTGTCCAGAGGATACAACTGTTGCTGCTGTAAATGAGTTTGATATTTTCAGCAGAACAGGGCGTTTAGCTGTAGTTTGCACACTTCTGCACCTGCTTCATTTGCGTGTTGACCTTTGACCTGACAGTTGTGTAGGTTCACATTGTTTTTTTGGGGCATATAAAGTTTTTCCCTCCCTCTGCCTCCAGTCTGTTTACCTTCTCCTTGTGGTCTTTGCTCCACAGCTGAGTTCCTCTTCCTGCTTTGGGCCGTGTACCTGTGTTACGCTGTGAGGACGGTGCCGTCGGCCTTTCATGAACCTCGCTACATGGCGATCGCTGTTCACAATGAGCTTGTACTGTCAGCGATATTTTATGTCATCAGGTAAATCCTCCGGTCCCATTCATCGTGCTTGCTTAGTGGGCATATATCACAGAAATGACACATAATGCATTATTCAGGAGCTTTTTTCCTCATGTACAAGTGAAACATGCTTTTACATTTACTTCACCATTTGAAATCCTTTTTATGTTTTTGTGTCATTATTATATTTTAACCAAAGGAGGTTTTAAAATATTGACAATATTCTTTTTTTTGCTGATAAAATTATATATAAAACAGGAAATTAAGGATATGCGATTCATGGATAAGGATAAATTCACAGCTTATTCATTTTAACCCTTTTTTCTGACTTCATATAATGTCATTAATGGCAAAACTGTCAATAAAATATTACACCAAAATATTCATATTATTTTTAAACTAAATCCTGATGTTTATAATGAATGAACTATATTTTTAACTAATTTATATTTGTTTAATTCATTTTTTAGTCTTTTAATCCATGAAATGTTTAATGGATTAACCTAAGGATGTCACTTTTTTAATGAAAACAAAAAAGTAGTAATATATTACACATAAAAAATACCAAAAATTGAAACAGATAGCACAAAGGATGGTACTTTTGTCATATGACTGAAGAGTGGTGGTGCTATGTCATAAACTTCTGTGAGTACATAAAAAAAAAGACTGTTGTAAAACAAAACAAAAGCAGACAGTTTGATTCCAGTTCAAAACTCAAAAAATAAAAAACATGGTGACACAACAGCAGATAAAAACATTTATTTAGGTCACACACAGCAGACAGAAGTGACTACTTTTCATCTATGCTTTTCATTCATTCTTGCATTCATTCATTTTTCCAAACATTCAGTGGTCCAGAGGGTCACAGTTTGTAAACCCACCCGCTCTTGCAACAAACAGAGCAACAACTTTCACTGTCTAGCTCTTCCCAATGTGTCTGTATAAGTTGTGTAATCAGTCTCAGCTTTTCATCCATGATCTTGGTAATGTCGGACGTAATCTCACTGACTGACTGGTTCAAATGAGCTAGTGCTAGCTTCAGCGCCGGTGCCCATGTTAGCTTCAATGTTAGCCTCTGCACTAGGTTCACTAGTTTGCTGGCTACGTTTGTCAGCAGTGTTGTTTTTTCATTGTGACATATTGTCGAACTCTCTCAAAAAGTGGTTGTTGATGCTCATAATACACTACGAAGCAGTTATAACTGGCAGTGAGTTCTGTTTTGTAGGATAAATGCAAATAAAGTCTGTAAATTGCCGCAGACGCTCGCCTAAACACAACCTTCCTTCAAGCTGCCATCTGAAGAAACCTCACAACTATCACTGTCACATTTACACCTACGGCTGATTCTGATTTTTGCTGATATCTGTTTTTTGTTTTATTTGTGCACATTATTATATAAATTCCATCAGAGTCATGTGTGAACATGGGGTCACGTATGGGGTCCCTTTTTCTTACAGTGTGAACACAAACTTGGACCGACCAGTAGGGCAGGGCGATAAAACCACAACAATATATTGTGTGCATGTGTATGTGAATGGTTGTCTGTCTGTGTGGCCCTGCGATGAACTGGTGGCTCATCCAGGGTGTATGCTGCCTTCCGCCCGTAGTTGCTGAGATAGGCTCCAGCCCCCCCGCGACCCCGAAAGGGACTAAGCAGTTGAAAATGGATGGATGGATGGATGGAATATATCGTGATATAACTTTTCCTTGGTAGAAATATGAGACATGCTCGATATAATTTCGATAGAATTCATTCATCCAAGTTTTGACAGATGTGAGAACAGCCAATCATAATTAAGTAACACAGCACTGAACCAATCAGGCTAGAGCCATGTCAAGTTAGGTTGACACCCACAGGACAGGCATAAGAGCCAGCCACAGGACTGGGGGGGGGGCTGCGGATCATGCCTACCTAATCGTGAATACAAGCAAACCATACGAAAAGCCTGAAAATTAAATTTAACATGCTATTATGATGGGGGTCAATAAATCTTATGATGGGGGGGCTGGGGGGAGATGATTAAAACAGGGGGAACAATACATAACGAGGGTGGGATAGTTATAAAAGCAGAGGGAGGGACTTCTCCATTTTTTTCATTTTTATTCTATATTTTATTCATTTATAAAATGAAAAAACAATGAATGAAAGGCATCAGAAAGAACACTGGTCGTATTTTAACTGCCCCTTTGTCCCAGGAAAGAACGTCTTAAAAAACAATATATATATATATTACAATAAAATTAAGTATTTGTTGGCCAATGAGTCCATAAGTACCACGGCATCTCGCTTTTATTTAACCCTGACTCTCTCTCTCTCTCACTTTCCCTCACTGCCTCACTCTCACTCACTCTCACTGTCTCTAATGGAAAATATAAGTTTGACAAAAATGTTGATTTGATTTATAACATGATACATATCGATGCTGCCCAGCCCTACGGACCAGCTAACCTTAATGTGCATGTGTTTGGACGGTGGGAGTACGCAGGAGTACCCACAGAGAACCCCCACCGCAGACCCCACACAGAAGGATCTGTAGCAGTGAGGATAAATACAGCCTAAACCACATTTCCTTTGTAAATGTTGGATCAGTTGTACGTATCAGTGTCCTATGTGAACAGTCCTCATCTAATACCCCAAAGAAAATAAACCTAACATTTGCTCCAGTTACATTTACTACCAAACCCATCTTCTTCACACAGTGCTGCTGCCTCTTTGCCAGCTCCACATTTAATATCATGTCTTTTGACTGCTCTCCTCCGTTGTCATTTGGATGTTTATGTCCTCCAGTAGATTGTCTCATTTCCATCATGTATAGGCGACCGTGTGGAGCTCAACCCCGCTGTTCGTCTGGGGGTTGGTTCTATTGTAGTGAAATTGCCCTCTCCCTCCGGTCTACACGTCAGAAAGCTGCACTGTGCAGTTTATAAATGAGGTGTTTCAGCTGACACCGCCAGAGCCCTTCCTAGCTGGAGTTCTCCTAATTGAGAACTCGGCTCCATTACATTATTTGCTAATGAACTGTGTCAGAGTGATTTATATCTTTTATTTCAAATCAGCGTGAATATCTGAATTAGGAGCTATTACTAATAATTGTTTATCATCGACCTATAGTCAGGCAGGTTGAGGACTTTTATGAGTGTATTTGATCATCTGGTTCTTTGTGATTACTGTGCCAAAGTCTTGTACTACACCTGCTCTACACTTGTTTCAAGGCTTTTCTCTGCAGAAATGGCCAATAGAGACTCTTAATAAATTGGAACAGGTGCCTGATGTGGCAAGATGATTCTGACCTGCTGTCACCAGAGACCACATTGTACACTGAGGCTTGTTAGAAGCATCCAGCGTCCATTTCTGTTACTGAGGCAACCTGCTATTTGATCCCAAGGTGACCAGTTAGAGCTCAGACTTTCTTGTTCACCGTGATAGTCATCAGGTTTTTCACAGGTCCAGGTGCAAGTGGGATGCTGAAAGAAAATGAAGGGAATGGAATAGCTGGGGGTTCAAGCTTGACTGATGGGTAGTGCTTCAGTGAAACACTGCAGGCTGCAAATTGGAGACAGTGTGCCAAGGTTATTAAATCCTCATCTGCACAGAACCCCCCCCCCCCACACACACACACACAAACGCCAAGGAGGGGAAAAACTTCAAAGCTTTGGGGCATTTCATACTCTGGACCTTTGCCTTCATTCCAGCCTCTCAGCTATTACCGCAGTAACTGTTCGTTAATTAGCCATTTGCCAACTTCAACAATGTAATGAGCCTGGTAGATGACATTTGCTGGGACAGAGACACTCCGGTGTTTGAATTAGCATCTGATAGGACATGCCTTCATTTTATTTCAGCGCACAAAAGGTCTCACTGTGCTGAAAGCCTGTTTTAAATTAAAGACTGGAACTTCTGTTGTTTCTGCCAGTAATTATCTCATTTTTTCACCACAGTCAGCTCAGTGTATCAACGTGTGATGTAGAAATAGGCCAAATCTTGAGACCAAATTAAGGTCAGGCTTTTACTTTGAAACCAGTTCAGAGTACGAGGGGAAATCGTCTCCTTGCTGGCAAAAGTGTCATCCAAATGGAACGTCATATGAGCCTAAATTAAGCAGCTGAACCAATGCATAGACAGACAGTATATAAATGTGCTTTAGCTGAAAACACATTCAGTCTGCTCTATCTGTATCACAGAGGTTTACTGCACTCAGAGCATGTGTATGAACATCACAGCATCAAGTTAGTCATAGTTCACTGGAATTTGGAATTCAACATTTCACTGTCATGTTCGAGGAAACATGTTCTAATAAATGAACATGAGCCGAGATTACAGAACACAAAATACTGAGTGTGTCTGCACAGATCCAACAGCTTGATCACTGATCCTTGGAAAGATTCTGTTGTTTAACTCGTATAAATGCAGTAAAAGTTTTTTTTAAACTAGCAGCTATCTCATTTGCCAGTGTTCATGATTTTTTTTTTTTTTTTATATGCACATATAGATTAAAACTGAAACAGACACATGTACATATCACTCTTGGTGTAGAGGAGAATGTGCAAGTGAGGTTGGAAACCCGGAAGGCCTGTACTGTAGAATGACCTCAGCTTGACTTAGTTGTATTTTAAACAAGATAAAAGAATATAATTTGTCTGTGAAGTAGAAAGATAAATAAAAATGGTATGAAATGAAATATGAAACTGAAAAAATGATGGATTCTGAAGGGAAGCAAAACTCTAATATGTCTAAATTAACATCAAATATCACACTAATAAGAGAAATTCAACTAAAATGTGTGTCACATGTCAAACTTGTGTTAAAGTGTACATTCAGTCCCAGTTTTGTTCTGTTAATTTGGACAATATCTCCTTTTGAATATAAACATAGAGGGGGGGCTGTCAGTGGGTGGTTCCATTCCATAACAGTGTCCTCCTGTTTTTGATGGTGTGGCCGTCTAGTGGGATTATATCAGGTTGTAGGTGTATTTTGTCACTGGTAGATTATTCATCTTTTGAGTTGTCTGGTCTGGTTGCCACGGTGATGTGTAAGGTTTGGGTCACATGGGCACTGGGGTGACACCCATAGATTATATAGGTGACTGAATCACCTGCATGGGCAGAAGAGAGGCGAGTTAGGTAGCCGTAATGTTTTGTTCAGTTCAATTTCTTTTGCACATTCTAACATATTTCACCACCTTGTGTGCGTGTGTAATTGTGTAAATGTTTGTTCACAATAAATGCTGTAAACGTACTCTGCGTGCTTCCTACAAAAAGCTGTAGTGCGTCACAAATATACAGGACCTAATTTCTGCCTCCCTAGTGACTTTAAAGGACAAGAAGGTTGCAATAATAGGTTTATACCCCAGGAAAGTACTCAGATTCATTCCCATGTTCTTTACACTTCTGCAGCTGCACAACGTCTGTTGCTATTAGTTTTGAAATGTAGTTAAATAGAGCTAGATTTACAGTTGGTCAAAAACCACGCAGCTCCTCACATAACATAAACTGACATATGGTGCAGAAGCATGTTTGAATGTTCCATATTGAACCTCTAACATGTGTATTAGCATGCCTTTAATAACATACTGGATCTTTATTAGTCCTTATGAAGAAATATATCAATGCCTTATTCAGTCTTATTCAACACGACTGCAACTACTTCACGATTAACTAAGAGTTTTCTCTGCTTAATATGTCCAATAAGGAATGTTTTGTACATGAATAATAATCTAGAAATGCTTTGCTAAGTATAGATGTTAATGGTAATAGCACTGGACCACATGTTCTGTTTTGAGAGCTCATAATAAACATGCTCTATTCAACTCATTCAATAATAGTTAATCAGTGTCAAACTAGTTATCAATGACTTATGAGCAGGGCCTTGATGCAGAAATGAGAGTGTACTATGGGTTGGAAAGACTTAATTTAGACGTATTAGGAAAATATTGTCAAAGGTTCAAGATATACTCATGCATCTTTCTTGTGCTCGGATTCGAACCAGACACTAACTCGGACTTAATGTATTTACACAGTGATTCATTACTTATTAGAGACTTGTACATTATTGTAGAGTATGCTCATGCAGAATGAAGCATAACCAAAGACCTTAATGGCTGATAAATAGACAGCATGCTCAGTTCATGGTGGATATATGTACCCAAATATAAAGTGTTACCAAATATTTAGTCAACATACTGCAGTGCACCTACACATCCTTTTTATCTCTCATAGTTATTTTCATTTTTGCATTTATTTATATATTTTGTATTCCTGCAGGTTCACTCTTGCTCCTGAACTCCATCCAGACTGGATGTTACTACTCTTCTTCACCCACACCCACTTAACAGTGACAGTCACACTGGGACTACTGCTCATCCCTAAGGTAAACACATTGTACTTCACTGAAAACATATTTATTTTTGATAATATGCCAACAGCAGCAATAAAAATGTTATCAAATCAAACTTTACTTCCTTATCATATTAATACATTTTGCTTCATAACCTGCATTATCATATTAATCAAACTCTATCATTGTTTAAGTCTTTCTGAAAGAATAGTCATTTTTGTTGTTTTTTCCAATCAATCCACCAGTTCTTGTTTGCTGGCACCCACATGAGAGATGATATAGCATCTGAGGCTTACGAGGATGAGCTAGACATGGGTCGCTCTGGGTCGTATCTCAACAGCAGCATCACATCAGCATGGAGCGAACACAGTCTGGACCCTGAGGACATCAGGGTAAGAAATGTCACCTTTTGCCTGTTATTCTCCATTGTATAACCTGGTGAAACCTTTTGAATCCTCCAAAAATACTGAGCAATGGCAGTTTTTTATTGCAGACACCAGAGGAAATGGGCCATCTCAGTTCTATTAATGGCTGTGGCGTAAGGTCTTGCGACAGTCTTTGGGAAAAACGTACCAACGTGAGCAGAGATTCCCGTTTGTCTGTTAGTCCTGAAGAAGTCTCTCTATGAAAATGTTTGGGGTCTATGTCCATTGAAGGCATATTTACCACAAGGATTGACGTTATTTGGTGACTCTGTGTTATATACACTGTACCAGATGGGCACCCAGAAAATTAAGACTTAAGTTTCGAGGCTGTTTCAGACCTAACATTAAAACACGACCGTTTCCTTATTTGATTCTGTCCAAGACTGTCCTGTTTTTTGTTTTTTGCTTTTTAGAGAGCATGTGATATTCCGTAGTGCAACAACTGTATGTAGTCACATGTGATGGACTCGTACTGCATGATTTCTGTGCAGTAGAATGTCTGCTTTTCGTATGACTGTGCTTTAATTAGAAATTCTTTTTTTAAAGCCCAAAGAAATGCAATTATTTGTTCTAAACAAGTGATGTATTGTTTTTTTCTCTGTCTTTTCTTTTATGGCTGTGAAGGAAGAGCTGAAAAAACTCTACTCCCAGTTAGAGATTTACAAGAGAAAGAAGATGCTGGCGAACAACCCTCATCTCCAGAAGAAGCGGAGCTCTAAGAAAGGATTGGGTCGTTCACTGATGAGGCGCATCACAGAGATTCCTGAATCGGTACACCGGCAATGCAGCCGCGAAGACAAAGAGGGTGGGGAACACGGGAGCAATCGCAACAGCATCTGCATGTTGAAGAAGAATCCTTTTGACCCATCACACCAAGGGAAGCCAGCAAAGGAGGAGACAGTCAAGAATAATGTTTTCTCCTTGAAGAAGTCCCACAGCAGCTATGATCACGTCCGTGACCAGAGTGAAGACTCCAACAGCTCTGCAACAGAGAAGATGGAGGTGACCACGACTGAAGGGTCCCTCCTGGACACACTCATGGGAAAGAAGCTGGTCAAAAGAAAGTCCAATGAAAACATGAATGTCCCGAGTGAGTCCACCGAGTCAGTTCCTTTGGTGTGCAAGTCAGCAAGCGCACATAACCTCACTGCAGATAAGAAACCCATTCACCCCAGAGCTTCCATGCTTCAGAAATCCCTCAGTGTCATCGCCAGTGCCAAAGAGAAGACTTTAGGCTTGACAGGAAAGACCCAGAGCACGGAGGACAGCAATAAGAAGAGTCAGCCAAAGAGTAAAGACGCAAAGGTCAGTGTAGAATCAGAGAGTGAATGCCAACCGAAGATGATCATTAGCCAGTCAGTCGAGTACAAACAGAGCACGGCAAAAAGCGGGATCATCAAACCACAGGTGAGTGGAAGCCAACCTGCAATTTCTTCTGATCCAGTCAAAGGAAAGGATCTTTATGATCTGTCTGAGGTCTGTCCCTGGGAAGTGGAGGATATTCCCACTCCCTCAGAAAACAAGGTCCAAAAGCATGTGTCCATAGCACCAAAGGAAACCACAACAGTTCACGGAGGTGGCACAAAGCCCAGCAAGTCTCAGCAGAAGAAAAAAGGTTCCGATCAGTCTGCATCAAGCGTCAGCTATTCGAAAGAAACTCAGAGAACATCTGCAGTTCGAGCAGAAGTCTGTCCATGGGAGGAGCCCAGCGAAAGTCCAACTGGTCAAGTGGAAGCATCAAAGCAACAAATATCTGGTCCAGCTAGTCAACTTTCTAAGGTACAGCAGCCTCCTTTAACAGCAGAGAGCTCCAAAACACATCGGGCAGAGGTTTGTCCGTGGGACTTTGAAGATGCACAAAAGACAGCAGAGCTCACAAGCTCAACAGATACAACAAAAAAAATAAAAGGCTCTTCTCCAGTGGATGGGAAAGGAAAAATGACCCTTTCAGATACATCCAAAGTAAGGGGCTCCCTTCAGCTGCCAACGTCAAAAGTTGACGTTTGTCCTTGGGATTATGACAGCACTGCCATATCTCCGAATTCAGAGAGAACACCTAGTCCATCTCAAGTATCAAGTAAAAGCAAGGAATCCCCTTCAAAAAAGAAGGGGACTCTTTCAACAAGAACAGTTGAGAAAGAGAAATCAAAAGACGCTGATGAAGAGAAAAGCAGAACAAAAGCTAAGGACAAGATTAAATCTTCAGAGAAACACATGAGCCAGCAAAAAATGGTTGAGGTATGCCCCTGGGATGTAGAGAGTCATCAGGAGGTGCCCGCGGTAGAAAAAAGGAAAAGCGCTAACGTTGGAGCAGCCAAAGGGAAGCAGGCAGAAGTCTGTCCGTGGGACTTTGAGGATACATCAGATAAAACAGGCACAGACAAAAGTCCTTCTGTGGTCAAACAGAGTAATCCAAATCCTAAAGGTGGGGTTGTAAGTGCCGCAAAAAAGGCAGATGTTTGTCCCTGGGACTTTGAGGATAGCACATCAAGCAAGAAGGCATGACACTCAACCTTAACGGACCAATGAAATGATAGTTATTGACGTATGCTTTTTTTTCCACCTTGAAACCCTCAAATATTACCTTTTACTATTAGTACGGTGACTTGGAAGAAAAATCGATCAAGTTCCACAAGTTGCCTTCCTTTCTGAGGTTTTGTTCCTGTTTTACCTGTTTTGAAAATACATTCTATGTACAAAAACATGATGAGCATTCCAGATTATTATAGGAAAAGTTAAATCTTAGACTAATTATGCAACTTTTAATTCGCCTTGTCACTTCATGAGCAATGTTAATCTGCATTTATCACATTATATGCAGCCAACAGTTATCACATTTTATTTTTTCTGTAATAACATCATCACTTCTTGGAAATAGAGGCATGATAATAATGGATGTATAGTAAAATATATCACATATAGGAGGAAGAATTATGGATGGAAAGGTTGAACTGCAAAATAGGTGAAAGCCAAAGAATGATGTTAAGTCTCAAGGCTGTAATTTATTAGTTTGTGTCTGAATATTGGCACAGACATGAAAAGGATATCAGTCTATTGCACTTTAGCCAGCTCCATAAATGAAGATCAGGACAACTTCTGGTCTTCTTGTGCATTTTGTCTTCTTAGTTTACACCTCCATGGCATGATATCAAAAAGTGCATCACATATCGTCTAAAATTAGACTTTTTGTTTTTCTATATTTTTAGATCTATTTAATTGTAGTTCTTGGCAGATTAAAAGGCTTCCAAGTCTGCAGAGATGTACTGTATGTGCCTAACTAACTAGCGTTGTCTTGTATTAGTCTGAAGTGAAGCTAATGCTTCTTCTTCAGCATTTTGTGACGGTGAAATATATAAACAGCATGCACAGCCAGAGTAGATGGACCCTAAGGATTTGTCAACTAAAACAGTTAACGTGTTGACAGATGTTAATGTTGTTTTTAGTTTCCTTTCTTAATGCCAGAGGCACTGACCTTCCAGCTTTCATATATAGAATACAGTTCATTCAGGGTGGCAAAGGTTCAGTAAGAGCTGCATTAACGTAAATGCGTACGAAAAACAGCTCTTACTTTATGATAGAGGTGTACTGAGGCACTAGGCTACTAAGGAAATACTGAGGAAATAATTTGCATCAGCTTTGTTTAAGAATCCAGCATGGATCTTTGTGCTGACTTGCATTAATTGTCCGTTTGTGTACTTGTATGTGTGTGTCTGGCAGTGCTTTCCCTCCTATTTCCTTCGTTACATTCCCAATGTCTCAGTAAACGCAAAGACAGTAAAAGGTGAGCAGGTTACCACGAACTGATACAATCTGCTGTAAAAGGGATAATTATTGTCTTTTAGCTTTGGCCTTCGTTCTTATTAACAACTGTACGACGTAGCAACAAAGTCTGTTGCTTTGAAAACTGGGTGATATCACTGCAAAGCACGAAGAACAAGCAGTCAAACAGTTGTACATGTTTTTATTTATATATATATATATAAAAACTGTAAGGAAGAGGAAACATGAAGTGGTCAAACTATTCTCCTGTCCAGTGACATCTGTAACTTCAGGGTTTGATATCAGATCCTTCTGTTTCTTCACTTTGTGTGTAACTTATTAGTTTGTTTCTCACTCAGACTGACATAAAGTTCTTAAACTAAAAATGACATTCAGCCTAATTCCAGCCTGATGACGTAGGATGTTGGTTTGCACCTACAACAAAATGACATCAGACTCAACGGTCAGTTTAACTTAATAAACATGACCTAGTGGACACCTGACACCACCTCCCTCAAAGAAATGTTAGAATGTTTGACTTCTCCACAGCAGCTTCGACATGGTATAAAACATATCTGTCCACATTTACGCCCGATAGTTCTGTCTTGACTTTGGAGTTTTTAAAGTTTCCAAGTCTTCCACTGACCTCAAAGTATCACTGTACGTTCTTTGTGTCGTGGACGTATCGCATTAAACACCAACGTGACACGTCCATGGGCTATAAACTGCACGTACACCTGATCGAATACAACAATAAGATGTAAAACAATAACAGAGGTCGAGTCTGAGATGAGGAAACTGTTCTGTTCTCACCTTTAACCATAAAGTTTGTGGACGTGGTCATGAGCGTCTCTAAATGTCCTACAGTCATTGGATCTGAAAAACTGACGATTAAGACTGAAATAAAGAACAACATAAGCCAATTCTGTTTTCACTGTCAGGAAAATACGTCAAAATGTGCTGAAAGGTTGGTGGGTTTGTTAGTTTTCTGTCCTGCATCCACTTCAGCATATGTATGTGTCCATTTTCTTTGTATCTGTGGGACGTTCTTATCACTAACCCCACTTCTGAAGACAGGTGGGGGTGAAATGGCTGTGAATTATAACACCTGTGAACCATTTTGAACAGTCCAGTCATTTCAGCCCTTAGTTGACAGTATGCACGACTATTCCACTGCTTGTTTTTCTCACTTTACGTGGATTGTTTTGTAGTGATTTCACCATGTTTCCAGATATCTAACACATAAAATATTTATTACTTTGGAGAACAGATCATAACCAATATTAACAAAGACCAAAATTGCTAAAAAAAAATAAATAAATTCCAGGTTGTATTAAATTATCCTTTAAAAACTTAAGTAACTAAAAAAGCTTTTACTGCCATCATTTTTTATGTTTTTGTAATGCGTAAACAGTAGTGCAAGGCATGTGTTTCCTAGTTTTTTGCCGTGTAGACTAACGCCCAGTTGATTAATGACACTAATCATTTTAGAATTAGACTTAGCAACGTGGTAATGATTTAATAATCTTACTAAACCTTTTGAAGGTTTTGATTTGTTCAGTGTTTTGTATCAAAATGTCTAAATACTCATCATACACTAACCATCCTGGGATTAAAACACAAAAACAAGTTTTCCGGCTTTTACTAAATAATAAATGTCCAGCAGCTGACAATAATTGCAGTCATGTGGGGAAAAACTATGTATCAATATAGCATCTGCTTTCCGGTATCTTGTGAGATAAACATGGTATCACTGAATGTTGTCACTGATTGTAATTATCTGTAATTGCTGTCAAACTCCTCATGACAAAACGTCCACGTCTCTGTAGGAGACCTGACTAATTGTGATTCAAATCAGTGCTTGTCGGTGAGAATTTTACTACGTCCTGCCTTTGATTAAACAGCAATGTTTCTCTGGTGCAGATCATCCTAAAGAAAAAAAAAAAAACAGTCTGTCATCTGGTTTTGTTTAACATGCCAACACGATTTTATCAGCAAGACTCCATAAACATGATTTAGTGACGCTGTGTCTTATATCTGCCCCTCCCACTGAGAAATTGCCTCCACCGTTGACCTGTGGGGCTGGTCTGAAATATTTCACGGGCGGGGTGTTTGCCTTACAGCGCCAGATTTGTCATCACCTCTGCTTTATAAGCTCCTTTAGGAACGGTGTCAGAGAAGAACCGTCACCGTGCACGGGTTGATTATAAAGCTTTGATGGATCTATATGATATTTATGAGGCAGATGTTCGGCCTCATCCATCATATGCACCGCTGTAGCAGATGCAGGACCTCATTATACGAGGCTTCCTGGCTGCTGGTGCGACAACAACAGGTAAATCCTGTTTTTTTTTTTTTTAAGTCATGCTAATGTTAGGTTATATAAATATATCCTCTATATTCAGATTTATTCCACTTAAAGTTGTTTTTTTAATTGAAGATATTCCTGTTTTGGGGGGTTTTTTCATACAGGTTCCAAAATGATAATGAAAATATCAGTCGAATTAAATCCATTTTTTGTAAACTTTTAACATCCACCTGGTCACCAGCCTCAGGGTCGGGGTTAAGGTTCGACATGAGCCAGGTTTTAACTTTAGATCGGGTTATGGAGCCTCTGTCCAGTGACTGTCAGAAAAACACTAGAGTAACAATTATCTTTCACTATTAGCACATTTTACTCTGTTATTTATTTATTTACCAATAAAACATAGCATATGCACCAAGTAAAACCTTTTTCAAACTAAAATCTGTGTCCTATATATTAATTTGACGCCTTAAAAAAAAAAAAAAAACTCAAGTCTGTAGTTAAGCCTTGTCATACGCCAGTTGAGATTTCACAGTTACACGATAAATCGGGTTGTGTGCCCCAATAAAAATGATACAAATACCAACTGTTTTACTTATTCTAGATGTGCTGTGCTTTAAAAACACCCCAAACATTGAATTACTGAAACTGAAACAAAAGTACAACTAATGATGATGATGATTTAACCTGGTTCTTTAGATTGTGACGGTTCTCAACACGCGCTTTGGTCGATTGGATTGTGTCGCAGCCACGTGTTAAAAATAGAAATGAGGAGAAATTTCAGTCTGATCCATGCATTTCAGTCTAAACTACTTCTGTTATAAACCAAATCCTAAAACTAGGTTAAATTTAGGGCCACATTTGAGCCATGTTTGATAACGTGGGTTGGTGTTTCAGCCACATGTACTAATACATCCACTAAGACCTGATGAATATGAACCAAACGTTACAAATGAATGGAGTTCCATTTGTGTCCCAACACAATATCAGATGTTAACCCTAATCATGAAAAGAGTGGATGTTAAAAGAGCAACTCTAGCATTCTATTCTATTTTAAAACACCTTTTTTTATGGATTTATTTAGTTTCTGGGTCAAGACGTGTTTACTGTGTGAACCTTTTTTTACAATCTTTCCAGATCAATAGGAGTTCCAGTGCAAATAAACCCTTAGATCAGAGCATCATATCAGTGCACCATCCTACCATTATACCACAGACTATGCCACATTTCTGTTTCCTGTCTGCTTCCTTTGCATAAATTCAGATGGTGTGCTTGCCGTAGCATCCCTGGGTTCAGTCAGTCCATATCTGTGTGTGTACTGAATTGTGTATACATAACAAAGTGTCTTAATGTCTGTTTCTCTGGAGATTCTCATTGTATTTTAGCGGTATCCTCATGGATCGGTGAACCTCAACCATTGACTTGGATGTGCGTTCTTGTACCATCATGACATAGACAATACTGTGTCCTGTCTTTTATCTTTCTACCATGGTGCGTTCTGTCAGCTAGCTGCTTTTATTTAACCCTGACTTCTCTCTCT
The DNA here is from genome assembly GCA_029822895.1 of Maxillicosta whitleyi. Lineage (NCBI taxonomy): Eukaryota > Metazoa > Chordata > Actinopteri > Perciformes > Neosebastidae > Maxillicosta > Maxillicosta whitleyi. Next base: position 3,536,671 of record JAPSES010000115.1, read on the forward strand.
CTTTCTCTCTCTCCCTCTCTCCCTCTCTCTCTCTCTCTCGTGACCAAACCAAGTCACCCGATGGCAAATACAACTACTACTATTGCTACTCCTACTATTCAATGCTGTTAACGTTGTAAATCTTGCTCTTGTGGCTTCTGCATGAAAATCAAGAAATTAGTAGGACCGATGTTTCACTGCCCTTGATAGAACAAAAAAGAAAAAAAATGGATCTTTTATGGACTTTTATGGACTGTTACAAGTTGTATAGTGAGTGATACTGTCCCTAACCCACTGTATTATGTGCTTGTTATAACTATTGCTCTATGACAAGCTTATAGCATCAATATATGGGAATATTTGGTAGATTTATATTGTGTTATATTGTGATAGCATGTACATAAAAGATACCTCCTCTGCAATAAATATTTATACAAAAATTGGACGTGTGCTCAGAGTTTTGCTCATGTGTTCCACTACCGTTTGCGTTTCAAACCAAAACTACACCAAGATTAACCCTTGTTTGGGTCTGTGGGACCCATTTACATTTTTTTTTTTTTTTTATTAAAAGAATAATGATGAGCAATTCTTTTTTTTAATGAATATTTTCTTCAAATATTTTAATTATATTACATTTTATTTTTTTTAAAAAACTAAAATGAATAGCACTTAAATTACCTCCGCCAAGGAGGTTATGTTTTTGCCTGGGTTTGTTTGTTTGTTTATCCGTTTGTTAGCGACATAACTCGAAAAGTTATGGACAGATTTTGATGAAATTTTCAGGATTTTTGGCAATGGCACAAGGAAGAACCCATTAACTTTTGGGGGTGATCTGGAAGAAATCCTGGATTCTGGATCACTTTGAAATTTTCATTAACAT
>JAPSES010000115.1:3581329-3596239 GCA_029822895.1 Maxillicosta whitleyi
ATATGGTATAATTTTCAGTCCCTTTTCAGTCTACAATCCTCAACTGATTATTGAAGTTTGACGTGACTCGTTCATTGTCAGTGGAATCTGTCGGGTCACTACAGATCATTCGGTCTCCGCTTTGACTTGGCTTTAGATCTGAACTTTGACATGCTAATGGAGTTTTACTCTAGGCACCGCTCATCCTTTAAGGACGCAGTGACAGAAATATACCAGACATGTGTGTGCTCACAGACCTCACAATTCAAGGTGATTACGAGTCACCCTGCAGAACAATTCTTAGTAGATCACATTGTTTTCTTTGATACTGCACACGGTTCCATCTGCAAATAAATGTGAAGTCGCTTTTCTTAAGTAACAAGTTTTCAAACACAACTAAAACAAGAACAACACAATAAAAGAGGTACATAAAACATGTATGATAATATTAATAAACAGCTAAAACAGGATCAAATTAAATATTCATTATCCAGAGGTGACAACATCACATGAAATCAAGTCTATAAAATGTCTCTTTTTATTGAAGAAAAATATGTAGATTTTTTACAAACATTGATACACAAACTACAAAATATATACATCCAGAGAGTGAGTGTATAGAACCAAAACATTTACAGCAGTTAATTATTATCATTATTTTTATATACAGGGTTTCAGATCAAAGAGAGAAAAAATAAAAATAAAAGCACATTTAGAACATTTTTAGTTCATACTCATAGGATCATCTCAGTAAAATCAAGTCTTAGAGGTTTCACGTATCTCATCCATCCTCCCAACGTTACACAAACGGATCCATATTTAAGTTTCCAGTGGAAGTTATTCTTTTCATCTTATATATTCCTATAATTCTGTTTATCCACTTATTTATTGTCGGCTCTTCTTGTGTCATCCATTGTTTAGTTATTGCTTTTTTTCCCCCTGCGGCGAATAAATATGCTGAGAAGGATAAAAATGTGTTTTAAGAAGTGATCTTAAAGATGTCACTAATTCCACGGGGGGGGCTGATGAAGGCGGGGTCACTTTTAGATTTAAGCCTCTTCTTTGGAACAGCCCCCCCCACCCCATTCAAACCAGTGCGAAGCCCAGCTGCTGCGTTCAGGACCAGTTGGTGTAATTAGAGTGTAATGGTGACATTTTTAAAAACAGCCTCTATCTGTGTATCTGCCTGTTTTATAGAAAACAAAACATAAATCAAACAATAAGACTTATAGTTTGTTTCTTTTTTTTTTTTTAAATTGATGTTTATGGTTGAAAAATACAAATAAATACATATTATCTTGATGCAGTTACATGAATAAAATAAGACATCATGCATTTATCAGTATCTGTCCAGGAGATTTATTGTCTCTTTATTGTACTGTTACTGGTTTTTGATATAATTATAAAAGAAGTGAAAAATACGTTCTATGTCTGCCTTGATTCTGTTTTAAACTAAAGAACTGTGATAAAACCCAGACATTAGCGTCATTTGTTCTGTGTGTCCTGCACAGACTGATCAGCTAATGCTTGTGTTGTCTGTTTTGAAGGTATATGATGAACTGTATGGCTTATTTAGCAGCTATAATGAAGACCATTTTCATCTATTAAATCCAGTCTTTGTGTTAATAAAAGTCTCATTAGTCTTTTGTGAATGTTACTGTTGCTCATTATTGAGAAATGATTATCTTCAGACCACTAGTCTGTGAGGACCATCATTAGCATCATTTTAATCAGCGCCTGATGACTTAATGTGTACCTACATAGTCTAGGAGTCCAGAAAAAAAAGATGTGTTCAAGGAGAACGTCTGAGATGGTTCCTTTAAGTCACTTGAGTTGTATAAATATTTCTGCTTCAGACTTGAAAACCAGACCGTCCTTGGGGTCAGAAGAGCTCTGAGGGTCAACATATTCTTTAATTATTACAGTATGTGATACAGTTACAATTATGTGACCGATAAATACTAAATAAACCTTTGTGGCTCCATGACATGTGAACTTTTTGCTGTAAATGTTTAAATATGATGCACATTAAGATGAGATAGACATTAAGAAAGCCTCTTATCATCTGTTTTTTTGTTGAATATATTTTCAGATAAAACACCATTACCATTGACAGTTATTTAAAAGGTTATAGTCCCATGATTTAGTCTGTGTCAGTACAAAAACATCTATTACAATGTCGATTATTTAGTTCATTATATCTATAAGCTACAGGATTGCCAGAGCCTTTCTTATTGAGGTCTATAAAAGATTTTACTTATTAGAAAATACTCAAGACGAATGCGTTACAATCTAAAAAATAAAATAAAAATACCTTGTCAAACATGTAAACAAGATAAGTTAACGATGAACATGTAATTATTAACATCCATATAATCCTGTTTCCATATTAAACATGTCAAAATGTGATTTAAACAGTAAACTTGTGACTGGGCTGATGTGTTGTAGAGTTAATTTTTATTTCTATCATTGAGTAAAGATTACATACAACTTAGATTTAGTTTATTCGGTAATACTTTATAATAAGTACACACTATCAAGCATTAGTTAAGCATTAATAAATACTGAATTCATCATTTATAAAGCATATTCATGACATGAATACTCATTAGTAGATGGTTACAATAAATATTAATACAGTTTGCTTCATAATCCCATCATGTGTCATGTCTTTCCTTTGTTAGAATAATAGACTTTTGTGAGGCTTTAGGCATTTCCAACATTTAAACCCAATCTGTAAATGCTTTATAAGGCATAGATAGTGCACACTTCAGATGAGCTCACACCATATACTTAATTAATGAGTAGTAAGTGCTTTATAACTACCTGAAATAATTAATTCCTGTATTAATAAAGGTTTGTAGGACATCTATTGGAAAAGGAATTTGTGAGTTAGTATAAAATATCTACTAACATATTCACTAACTATTAGTACATGTCTAAATAGTGTATGTGTGAACATAAATGCACATTATAACTGGTTGTAACTGATGCAATACTTCATTTTAAAATGGTGAATCCAGAACCGATGAAAATGCAGTAATTAAGCATGTTGTAGATGAGTTTATTAATGAAAAGTAAAACATTCATAAATGTCTGTAAAGTATTTATAAATGAGTCATAAATAAGCTTTATAAATGATGAATTCAGTATTTGTTAATGCTTAAGTAATGCTTGATAGTGTGTACTTACTGAACACTTACATACATACTGAAACACTTTATCTGCTGCAAAATGTGTCATTTTTGAACGCAAACTGATCTTTATATTTATTTTATTTGGCAGGACATCGATGAGGAAATTGAAGCAGAATACAACATCCTCAAAGCTCTTTCAGATCACGCCAACGTGGTCAAATTCTACGGCATGTACTACAAGAAGGACGTCAAATGTGGGGACCAGCTGTGGCTCGTGCTGGAGGTGAGTGTCCGTGTTCCTGCCCACTCAAACCCACTGCACTGTTATCACAGCCCACGTATTTGACTCGGCCCGTCCGTACCATTTGCCTATGTGTGGTCATATCGTGCAGACAAACCGGCATGTCTCGCCAGGTAATGTACACCGTACAGACCAAATCTGTCCAGGGATTATGTAACAGTTTAAGCCACCACGGGTAGTCTAGGCGTTTACTTATAGGCCACCTGGGGGATTTGGTCTCAGGCTAGTTAGCATCACGGATGAGATGAGGGTGGGGGTTAGCTCTGGTGTCGTGGATGCCCTGCTGATTGAAGCAGAGCAGGGATTTCTGTTTGCGGGGGCTGTCTCAGTGAATTAGTGTATACACCTGCTATACACTGGAGCCGGATGAGACGACCTGTACTGAAAATCTGCTGAAATAGCTGAAAGGAATTTTTTTCTTTAATATTCTGTTTTTTGTTTTGGTTTTTGATGCAAAGAAGCTCAATAAACACTGTTCCTTTGCAGGTTTTGTATGAGGTTATACCTTTAATGCCCACTGTTGCAAATTTGAATCAAACTGTTTCCATTGCAGAGTAGCATATGTATCCCCCTCCCAATATTCAATATATAGTTAAGACCCTGAAAATAATTTTGTGGCATCAACAAAACCATCTCCATCTCCTGGAAAATCTGTTTTATGATTTTTTCATGACTACTGACCATTAATTTGCATCATATCCAAATTTCTATCTGTTTTATGTGCTATAGTCAAATTTAGCATCCGCTTGAAAACAAAAACACAATTTATTTTTTAATTTACTTTTATATAAATTCAGGCATTACAGAGTTAAATACGTTCAGATCAAAAACGATCCTCTGTTCAGATGTGAATTTGCGATCATTTATTATAAGGTTCAAGGAGACCTTGCTACTTTCTGTGTAAAAAAACCTTTGCCTCAAGTTCCCCACTTCTCAGCTTTTCATATTTCATTTCTCGCTGTAACCCTTTCGAAATGTCAAGATACAGACAAACATGTAATGGAGGTCAACCTGAGAGGGTCGTTGGCAGCAGCAGACACAGCTTTGCTTTGCCTTTTGACTTTGTGAGCATGTAATTTATGTTCAGGCTTTGATAGAAAGAAGTCAGAACCTGCAGACATCTGGTAAATATGGTCAGTAAACTTTAAAAAGAACAAAAGCAGAGAAAGGAGTTGTTTGTTGTGTGTGGTGACAATTTCAGAACAAGTTTGGGGATAAAAATGTCTTTCATTTATTGAGTTATTGAGTTAATCCGATTTGTCATGAAAAACAACAAATATTTGATTGATTGACATGAGGTTTATTAATTAATTAATTAATTAGTTAATTTTTTGGACAGGCATTGGCACAAAGTTAATAGTATCCCCTTTTGCCTGATCTGGTTTTATGAATTGGTCCAAGTCAACATCTGTAAACATCTACTTTACTGTCCTTAAAATATGCTTTTTAGTAAAAGTTCATATCAAACCACATATAGTAGACATTAATTAACCACTTTTTTGCATAAATATTATAAACATAATCATAAAGCACTTATTAATACACTAGTATATATGGACGTACTCTACAAGTGCTAGTCCATTAACTAAACCTTAGGACTTATTAGCCCTTATTGGCAGTAAATTAGGATGTTATTATATGAATTATAGTACCTCCTAAGCACCTGCCTATATAATCCTATTATGAGTGTATTTCATGTTCCATACTTAACCGGCAGTTAGTAGGTTAGTGGGGAAAACTGCAAGCTAAGACCATAAGAAGTGCTTCATAACTAATAAAGAGTCAAAATGGTAGGAAGTAGGTAGTTAATAAAAGTGTTAGCTTTTTATTCATGTGGACTCATTTTAACACAATTCACAATATTTCAACCAATATAACCAATATAAAATGCATGGAAGATAGAAAAATACACTTAAAAGGTTCAGAAATGGGAGAATTTTCCTTCTTTTAACACAATGAAATGAGTTGGTGTGTCTGTTCTCTTGGGCTGATTAAATCGAGTGTCCATATTTCTGTAATCCAAGCTCAGCGGGCATCAACAGTGTTATGCTAAGCCACTAGATAGTTTTCACCTCTCCAGCTTGTGTTTCCTTCCCTTTTCATCGCTGTCCTTCCTCATGACCTTTGTAAAGGACCCTACAATTGCTTTGCTTGGATATCAAGTACGGTCTAAGATGCTGAATAATCCGACCAAACACTGCGCTGCAGGAGAACAGAAAACCTGATCAGTCAGGTCTTAGATGGTTAATAATGTACGCTGCTTTTGGCTGTCAGGTCCTGATTCATGGAAGGAAATACACAAATCTGGTCGTTAGTGGAGTTCACATATGTGTGCTGTTTCCTGTGTGCTTTGCATTTCCATTTTGTACATTTTCCTTGCAAAACTCTGCAGTCAGGAGTCCAAATGCGATGGCTAATCCTGAGGCTGAAATCAGTGCTGACAGTCGCTGCTGGCCGTGTGCATGTGTGTAAAGCAGATGCACACAGGGATTTAGCGGTGAAGAGACAGGAAAGCAGGCTGTGAGGTGGTCATTCACCATGGTTACTGTCCCTGCTTTCTGAACTGTAATTTTCCATCCTTTAACTCAGCTGAGAGGAGCCTTTCTTTGCTCCTCGCTGACAGCCGACCACTCATAATGAACTGAATTCATACAAATTGCATCCTCTACTTTGTTAGCCCGTCATTGGGGTCTGTGAGCTTTTGGCTCGCCTTCTGTTGTGTGCTCCTTTATGAGAGCAGATGTGGGCAGAGATGAGCAAGCTTTCATGTATGACATCCTAATTTTGCTCCCAGCGAGTTTAAAAATACTTCAAAGATAGCGATGATGAGGCGACTTTTATTTCCTAATTCAAAATAAAAGCCTTGGATGCACATTTCATTTGAGAACTCTGACAAATGAAGGCCAATGATTTCTTCAGCTTTTAAAAGCTCATTCTTTAGAGATACATTTCAACTTCCATTATGATAAATGAAAAGTCACCGTGTCCTGCTGCTAAATTGAAATTGCATTCTTCTTTGTCCAAATTGCATTTTGAGGTCTAAATTAAATACAGCAGCTTTAAAGCTAATTTAGCTGGTACTTTTACTGCTGCTGTCGCCACAGTCACTGTTAATAAAGCTTGTGTTACAGAGTAACTATACCAAAGAAAAGCAGCTTCCTCCATACTCAGACCAGCTGGTTATGTTCATATACAGAACATAATAGTTAGTCACTTTCAACTCCATGACATCCTCCATTGTTTTTGACAGAGGTGACCATATTTGGACAATAAGGTGGAGTTAGGGAAGAATGACAGGTCAGAGGTAAACCATTTCATATAAGTAATGTATAAAAAGAAAACATTTGACTTTTTTTTTTAATATAAAATTATAGTAGGATTTTTTTTATCAGGAGCAAACACATTATATTCACAAAAGAAAAAAAATTCAAATTCAAAGTTACCCGTTAAATACAACTGTTAATCTACAGGACCATAATGATTCCTGGTTAAAAAAAATACTTGCTTAGTTGCTTATTTCTAAAGAAAAATTCAAAGGAAGTCATTTGCAGAATGTTTTTGTAGCCAGTATTTTACACTTGAAGGCCCGTCCACATACTTCTGTAAAGCTGTGACATTATTTATTGTTTCCGTGGTGAATTATTGTAATTATATCAGTATGTGTTCTGTATGTTGGAGGCCTGAGTCTGAGTTAGAAACAAAGTTTGACACTAAGTCATGTTAGCATGTTAGCTAACATTAGCTCCCACTGCTGTCAAGGGACGATGTGAGTCATACGTGTATAAGGATTTATCTATGTCGGCCATCGTTAACGACTCGTTAGGACAAATCACTGTTGTATGAGTCAAATTATGCAAAAGTACAGAGACTTTACCTTCAAGGAATATCTGTCTAGTAATCAGAAGTGATTTCGAGAGTCAATTTCAATGCCTTTGGGTTTGTTTCACAGCTGACAGCCTATACAGTGGACAAATGTTTTGATCTAAATGTGGGACAAACTGAGCAGTGTGTGTGTGTGTGTGTGTGTGGGGGGGGGTATAACTGCGGCTCTATGCCAGGTAACTAACCAGGTTGACGTAGCGAGTCATAAAAGCGATAAATGCATCTATGCACGCATGACTCACATCGTCCAGAGACTCAAATCATCCCTTGACAGCATGTTTTAAACGAGATCCTTATGGATTCCCTTGGTATCGAATATAATTACATTGTTTTACAAGGCGTTCCTTTGTTAGGCCTTTGTCTATGCTCTCCTGCTCAGAGGGAACTTAATTAAACAATGACTTATGTCAATACAGACCCATTTACGGGACGGAGACAGTGAAGGGCTGTAGACAGATCACTAAACCGTAAACAGTATTTAAGACACTTGAAAACTAAAAGAATCAATGTCAATTCAACTGTGTGGTAAATAAAATATTAGAACAGAATAGAGCTTCGAAGCGCATCTCTATATAATCCTATCCCTGCGAGCCATGATCTACTGCAGGTAAAACACTAGCAGTGGAACGATAGAACCTTATTAGTTAAATAAACCTACTTAACCCCTTCTGATGGGTTGTTTTTGTTTTCAAGTTGCGTCCCCCAGTTTAAAAGTTCAAAATATAAGATTCATGTTCATGTTCATGTTAGTCCAATGTCCACTTCTAAAATGATGCTAGTTGTAGGCAGTGTTATTACTGTAGAAGAGCAGACGGCAGACACTGAAGGACTTACTGAGCAAACAGTGTTTTCATAAAACCTCTATTGTGAGTCCTGAGGACGTAGACACCAGCGTACGGGCTATTATTGACCAACTGAATGAAGCCCATTCGCTAATGTCAACAACCAACCAGCTACGAGCACAAAACTGATGCCACACATAACCACAAGTGAGTGATATTATAATATATTCAAACTTTTAAAGTAACCTGTCTTTAGCCCAGTCATGATTTGGTTGTAAGTATTTTACAAAGGCCCATCCTTTAATGTGACATAGTGACTGGTTTACGCCACTGGCTTTGATGCGAAAGATGGACGGTTTGAGTCCCAGGTGGGCCCTTGGGAAAGGCTCTTAACGCTATATATCTACACCTGTAGCCACATTGTGCCGGTCCCAAGCCCAGATAAATACAGAGGGTTGTGTCAGGAAGGGTATCCAATGTAAAAACTTGTGCCAAATCAACATGCGAATCTGATTCACTGTGGCGACCCCTGAAGGGAAGCCAAAAGAAATGTACTTTTCACATCCTTTAATATGACAGTTGTACAATTTCCTGAGAAGAGAATCAACACTGAAGTTCCAGACTGTGACAGAGGTCCATAGGATCTACAACGAAGTGCAGAAGGATATACATGCAGTCTGCATAGAATGAAAACCTGTATTTTTATACCGACGACTCCCACATTTGTGGTGTAAACCTGAACACTGACACTTTTGTTTTTCCTCTCCATTTGTTTTCTTTTTGCCCGACAGCTTCTGAAAGTCAAAGATGAACTTCCACTATGTGCATTTACCCCCCATTAGTCTCTGTTCGGCCTCACGCTGCCCTCACACTGTCTCCTCTACAGTCATTAATTGACAATGAGGTTTAAAATGGTATTCCTTGTTCGGACTTTTCAATAAACGGCGCCGGAAAGTAGACACCGCCGCTATTGTGGCCATGTAAACGATAAGGCCACGGTAACAAAGGGAGCGCTTTTCTCTGGAGACAGTCCAACGTGTCACACACAAAACACACGTGTCTATACAGACTTCAGATATAATTCAACCTCATCCGTCTAATGAACGACAGTAACCAAACAATACTCGTGCAAAGAGCAGAATATGGTTCGTTGAAGACTGGTCTAAAAAGTCAGTCCCCGTGCATTAACGGAGGCTGTGGTTTTTCCACCGACAGCCTGGTCTGTTTCATCTTCACATGTGTTTCATCCACTTCTTTTACCTGTCTTTGATCAACTCCTCTCATTAACATCACTAAACAAGCACCTGACCTCATTTGTAATGGAGAGCATCCTCCTCAATAGTCAATAGATTCCATTTATTCTTTGAAAATGTAGAGTTCTGTGGAAATGATGTATGTATGATGTACATGCAGTTGTTTTTTCTTCTTAAGTCGGTGTTCTGGTCAGTGTGTCTAACATATAAACCTTATTATTTTTATATCAAAGGTTATTAGGAATTGTGAGGTGCAGCTTCTTCTGTAAGTGTCTCTATTGTTTTATTTATTTTTATTAAAAACTTGAAAACTACAGACGTTCCAAGGGCTTTTGCTTTCCTTCATATATTATGATATGACAACATCCTTTAATGCTGTGTTTTATAGCCTGTTTTAACTTTATCTTTACACATTTCCAGACTGTAATGACCTACTTGCCACTTTTTATCTGGAATATTAAATGATCTTCTTTTGACGTTCAGTTCTGTCGTAGTAGAACTGCAGCGCTGCAACACAACGGACGTTTTCTTTAATAATGCGGTGCACACGTCACCAAACACAAACCTCAAGTGGTAAATCTGGTTGGTTCATTTATGGTTTTCATCCTGCAGATCTTTCATTCTTCATCTCAAATAATTAATGTTGATGTGCAGCGTGGCTTTCAGGAAGCGGGTTCTGTGGCTAAGGCAGAGTGCTAACTTTAAGCCCAGTTAAATCTAGGGCACCGGACTTCTCATTAATATGGATTTGACTGTCTGCCCTGTGTAATTTAATGATGACAGGTGATATGGCAGCAGTGATATGCGCTGACATCAGGCACGGCTCATTGTCAGCGAGTGCTGTCTGTGAAAAAGCCTCCGTGGTATTCTCTACTTAACTGCAGTTTGTCTGCACGTTTGATAGCGGAGCGAAGCGGCTTCAGCGCAGTGATTAAGCTCCCCATGTGGCAGCTGAGATACACGCCATCCATCCATGCAACAGCCCTTTGGGCTCCTGATGGATAGGTAGATTGATAGGCAGGCAGAAAACAGAGTTTGCACCGCACTGAAAGCTTATGCCATCACTTAGTCAAGGTCAAAAAGCAGCTTCTCTCTTCAGCACCTGCTGGGTAACATTTCAAATCTTTTACTGAATTTAAAGTGAGTCAGTGATCACAATAACAGAAGAGTAGAAGTGCTGTAGCATTTTTAAAACATATACTTATACTTTATATCAGGCCTCCAATGGAAACACACCCTTTATACTGTAGCTTCCTGTGGTTTGGTTCAGTTAGTTCTGGTTTGAAGGAAACAAACCTGTGGAAATATGATCAGACAAATAAATGCAGGATACAATTAAAATACCAGCAGTCTGTTATGATGCTGCTCCGCTGCACTGGTGTATAGTAACGAAGTAAAAACACGACTCTACTGAAGTACATTTCAGAAGACTTTGTACTTTACTCGAGTTTAACATTTTTTGACAACTTTTGCTTTTACTTCACTATATTTATGAACTTAATTGCGTACTTTTACTCCATTACATTTTCAATGTTCTGTTTCGTTGTTACAAAAAAGAAAGAAAGATGGCAGATAACCTACAGTTCTGTCCCAATTATTTTTATTTTGTCTATAATGATGGCAATTGGTTGTGTTTACAGCCATAGTTCACATTTTTTTTTTTTTCTCTTAATGTACATTGAATTTTCAGCACTGACTTTATTTGAAAGAGACAAAAGAACAGGTTTATAAAGTTCCAAACTGCTCTACATTTTGTCTCCATTTTCAGTGTGTACTTCACAATCAGCTTATCAAAAACATTTTAAACATGACATTCAGACTGTCTTGGTTTGTTATTTACTTTTTACTTGTACTTTTGGTTACATTACTCGAGTACATTTATTTTTTACAGTTTTTTACAAAATTTCAGATACTTTAAGACTTTAACTCCAGTAACATTTCAGTGACTTGACTTTTACCAAAGTCATTTTTTTGGAGGGTACCGATACTTTTACTGGAGTGGGATTTTTCAGTACTTTATACAACGCTGCTCTCCTGTCAGTCAGCAGTTTTTTGGTTCCTACAGCTCAGTACTACTCCCATCTCCTCGTTAAATATTTCAGCAAGTTGATATGACCAATATTTTAGGAGATATTAGTCATTTTGGAATACAATAGCCTTATAATTACGCTGTTTGATTGACTGGAAGTGTAGTTTAACACTGCATGACAGGAAATGAAGTTAAAAAGAGGAAAGATGCATTTACCACCTTCAGTCCATACATATCAGTTTTAACCCAAAAAGACCCAAACAGCCACTGAAGACCAAAACCATCTACTGATCTAAAGCATTTAAGAACTTCTGATCCATTAATTCTATCAGTACGTTAATAATTAGTGTAAAGTACACTCCTTCATCTTTTCATGGTCATCAGATATGACCATATTTGGATGTTCAAAAGCTCTGTAGTTACCATGGAAATACCATCATATTCTCTATTGATTCACCCATAAAACCCATGCAGTTGGATCAGTACCAGTGGATGGACACACTGGGTTTATGTTCAGTTAGTGACAGATTGGACTGAAAAAGACACTTTTGCTTCAGTTTTCTCTGTTTCTGTTATAATAACTGTCAACTTTGATCTGAGCTTTTATGAACATTTATGGGAAGGGAGCTGGTGCATAAATAATTGGGTCTTTGTGGGTTCATGTGGCTCCCCACTGTTCCACAAACTGGTCCACACACTATTCCACACACAGGTCCACACAACAGTCCGCACACTTGTCCACACATCTACACACTGGTCCACACATCTACGCACTGGTCCACACATCTACACACTGGTCCACACACTGGTTCACACATCTACACACTGGTCCACACATCTACACACTGGTCCACACACTGGTTCACACATCCACACACTGGTCCACACACTGGTCCACACACTGGTTTACCATAATTCCCATATCACATGAAGGCAGGATAAGAGGCCCCTGGTGACAAACATGCTAGACATAATATATTTGCTTGATGTGTTGTTAATTTAACATGATAAAACTGAATTATGGAACCAAACACCACAGCATGCATATTTCTAATTCAAGCCTCCAATTCATAGATGTGGACAGTAATTTTATTTACAAATCATGAGGAATTTAATGCAAAAGGAGTAGAGGAAATGTTTTTAAGCTTTACTTTTGCATTTATCTCAGATTAGTGTTTTTAATCCATTTTTTAAAGATTATATCTGTTTTTATAAAAAGGATCTGTGTTTACAAACAGAATTTATATTCAGATTCTGTTCCCTGTTTACTACCAGCACAATGATTGACATCTCATAGCTTTTTCTTCTCATATACCTCTGGCATCTCCCAAAGAAAGGCCTAAATTAGGGGTTATTATTGTTGCCAAGGCAACCTAGTGGGTAATTTTCTGTAATTTTCAAAAGGGATTGCTATTGATGGTGGAGTCCATATCTAGACACAGTACAGCACAAGAAAACACCAATAAAGACATAGAAATGAAATCTTTTTTTTTGCTTTTAAAAGACGGGGGACGTGCTGATTGCTGTATGTTCTGTACACAGTGTAAAACGTTGGCATGTAAATGGGGTGTAATTTCTGATAAATAAGGGGATGTTCTTCATGTGAGGGAGATTTGTATGTGTTTAATATTTACCCTGCTTAGTCATCACGCTACTGATTAAACACAGCACAAAAATGTACATTTTCTCCACGGGCATGATTTTCACCTCCCACTAAGCTGCCTCAAAAAGATGCGCCGCTAGAGATTGACAGATTTGCCTTTTTTTTCCCCAACTGTGAAATCTCATGATCCAAACGCTTCACTCTCTACTGTTTAAGATGCCTCTGATTTCAGCATATTGTATAAACCCGGCTGTAAGTGCTGAGTCATGGTGACTTTTTTTCCGCTCATTGTTCTCTTCCCTTTGTGTTTCTCTTTTTTCTGTTGTAGCTGTGCAACGGTGGCTCGGTGACAGATCTAGCTAAAGGCATGTTGAAGAGAGGAGACAGGATGGATGAAGCCATTATTGCCTACATCTTGCATGAGGCTCTCATGGTAAGTGTGAATGTGCACGGTTGTAAAGTCCAGACAGTAGTGTCATGTGCGGCTGAACGGAGCAGCGTCTTTCCTGAATAAACCGCTTGAATGAAACAGACTTTATAAACGGGATCATTTTTGAAGACAGGCGCTGTACTTTTTTTTTTTTTTTACAGGGTCTCCAACATTTGCACATCAACAAAACCATCCATCGTGACGTCAAAGGCAATAACATCCTGTTGACAACACAAGGAGGGATCAAACTGGTGGATTTTGGTATGCAGTCTGTGTCTCCTGTCTGTTTTTGTACCATCCTTTCCCTAATCAGTGAAAATCATGTTATGGCTCAATTTAACAGAAAATGCTATGAAGGGTCAAACCCATTACCTTCAGCAGCTTGCCAAATAAAATCTACCGGTAATTAGTTTCCTTGAGAGCTTAGAATACATTTACACAACCTGACAAGGTGGCAGACGAATGCACTTTTCCATTACTCTGTATCTTTTACATTCTCCCCCAGAAAGCAGAGGACATTGTTGCTATTCAGCCTGTGCTTGCACTGATTTGCTTTTGGGTTTTCTTAACCAAATGAGGCACAGCGTAACACACCCACCGATGCTCCTGGATTGAAGGCTCATAATAGGCAAAGTGATTCTGACTATTTCCAGTGATGACTCACCCCGTTTTCTTCAGGGCCTAAAAAAAAAAAAAAAAAATGCCTGCCTGTTTTCATTACAAATAAAATCCCCACAGGATGTGTATGCTAATTGTGGGCTTCTCTTTAAAAGCCTTCTCTTAACCACGAAACACAAAGTGCACAGCTCTTACATAAAGACAACGACTGGATGGGGATGGGGGTGGGGGTGGGGGCAGTATTAATGGGATCACTTAAGCTGTGAATGTAAATATGAAGGAGGGCCACCATTTCTCTGTGGATCAGGTTCATTCTACTCAACAATGACAGAAATGTTCAACAGCAGGTTATTGAATCTTTTTTAGAGTGTTTAAAGATATAAACTATACCACGAATACCACTTTAGTCACAATTTAGTGTCAGGATGTATTTATTATGGGTTGTTTCTGTTCAATGCAAATGATGACAAATTCAGTTTTGAAGGTCACATTGATCTGGGACTGTTTACATACATTTACATAAATGTACATTTATACATAGAAGTACTAAAGATCAGCTTGTCATTTAAGTGATTTGATATGAGCATCTGCAACAGCTTATTGAGTATCTGCTCTTCATAAACTTAAAGTAAATTGTGAATTAGAGGGATGCCGTTTACAAGGGTAAACACATAATCACCACTTAAGTATATTTTAACCCTTTAACACCCAAATATCCACCGCTGAAAAAAAACCTCTTGTGATCTAAAAAGTATCATAACTTTACAAGAACCACTAATCCTATCCATACATGTAAATCATGCAGGTAAAATGCAGTTTCTCACCTTTTCAGATCTGACCCATTTGGACGTTCAGAGACTCATTAGTAGTCTCGTGGGGGGGGGGGGGGGGGGGGG
>JAPSES010000115.1:3670205-3683877 GCA_029822895.1 Maxillicosta whitleyi
CTGGTATTTGTCCAGTATGGTTCATTCAGAGCCCCGCCCCCTGGTGGATTGATTGACAGACGCTCATTCCAACACATCAAATGTCAGTAGCAGCACTTTGTTCCAGTCAGACTAATGACAACCACAATAAAGCACATTTTAAATGGGAATGGGATTACTAAGTACTCGTACCAGTACTCAGAATCAGTAAGTATTCACATCTAAGTACTTGTACTTGTACTCAGTCTGGGAAAAAAATGGTATTGGTGCATCCCTAATTCTTTTTTCTGTGTTTAACATGATTTAACACAACCTCTGCATAAACAAATATCAAATATAATCCTAGATGAGGAGGCTGTCAGGAGGTTTTTTCCTTATTTTATGTTTTTATATGTAAGATAAATGTACTTCAGAATAAACTATGATCAAATTTTCAACTGAATGAATTCATTTTTGCTCACAACATACTTTTAATGTTGAAAATGTATGAAAAAAAGGTGTCATAAATGCACAGCTGTGCAAAACTGCAGACTCAGGCACAACATGACTGTTTCGTTGCACACACTCATTTGATTCCTTGCGAATACAAAAAAAAACGTTGCTTTTTTTTTGTACATGTGTAACCCTGTCTTTTTCTCTCTCCTGTCTTGATTCTCTGTCCCTGTTTTTCTCTCTGATGTCTCAGAAAACTCTTCATGTGCTGTGGGTCTCATTTGATCTACATCCTCAGACATCTGGAGCGCTGCTTCACTGAAACACCTGTTTTCAATTCAGCAACCGACAGAAACATTTGATTGTTTCTCACAACCAGACTTTTTTTTTTTTTTTCCTATTTTCTCTCTTCCTTTCATTGACTCACAGGCTATTTGTTATGTTTAAGCAAAAGAACAGCTCTCCTACAGGTAATGGATGGAGGTATAATTTGAAGTTGATTAAGACCAATTGAAAGGAAAATACAGTGTATGATTTTCCAGGTATTATGTGCGTAATTTTGGCACCTTTGCTGCTGAATATCGTTGCTTTCAAATAGGTTCAGTATGTTTGGGATTAAAATTGGAATGAGTAATGTCTGAATGTTAAACTTTTACCCTTTAAATTAATGGAAAATAAGAGGTGTGCAGTATAAACTGTTGATAGGTATGGCTAATATAAAAATAATTGTGCTTGTCAAGGTACTGAAATACAGGTCAAACATGTGACTGGAGTAGAAAGCTCCACGTGCACATGAAGCCGATTCCTGCTTTATTCTCTATTGTGTACTTTTAAATGTGCAGTGACAGTATTGGGTGCTTTTACCTGCACTGAATTTGACAGTTTTTTGCAAACCAGTGCTTGTACGTTTTCACAAGCAAAGTGAAAATCCTTTTCTGGCAAAATATATGTACATTTTATTTGGTTTAAAACAAGTATGCATGCACTGATGTTCCAAAAGACATGTGCAGGGTGCCTGAACACATACACATACACACAAAGAGAAAAACATCACTGAACATAATGAAGTGAGAATAAAGCTGAAGAATTTCAGTGGCGCCTTCGCTGCCAACTCTCTGAAACACTTAATTATGCCTAATTGTTTAGAGGACAGAACACACACAGAGGCAATTAGGAACGATATGCATGGGCAACTCTTCACAGGGAAACATCATTTAGGCAAAAGAATAACAAAGTATGATGTTTGCACATTCCATAATACTATGTTAAACTATACTTGTGCAAATAAACGCTATAACTGCATGTACTTGATTATTAGCACTGCTTGTTCAGTGCCTCACTGTATAATTTACATATTTATGTCCTACTTTTTGCTCGCACCTAACAAATATATGCATTCTATAGTGAAATACAATAGTTTTGTTTTATAAAAGGTAAATAAATATAATAAAAAACATTATCAATTATCAAAATTCCTGATAACACAGGTTAACTACATTGCATTAGTCTATTGCATTTAAAGACCTAAGGATACAGTATAATACAAAAGGTTTGATACATATAATATACATGTGCAGGATTGGTAGGGTATATATGTTAAACAACTAATTCATGCAAAACTAGGCATGCCAGTGTGTGTGTCCACATGCACATACATACATATTGTACATAAGCATCAATTCCACACATGTATACACACTCATCCACACACACGCAAAACATTTGACAAAGAATTGGTCACTGCTCAACCAGCCGAAGTACTTAGAGCAAAAACAGTACTTACAGTGTGTAAAATATACACTAGAGACAATTTACAATTAAAAACGTCTAAACAGGGTGTGAAATACAGGTTCATATCATATAAACTGACATTATGTAAATGAATGAGGCATTTTTTCTGTTCCAACGTTTGGTAAATTGTTGAATCTGCTCTGCAATTCAATCATGTGCAAACTGTCTTTAAGTTCATGATAATAAAATGTACTGATGGAAAAGTTTCCATCGCGCTGAATCACACAGCAATCCAGAGGATTGAAATGTTAGTGCCGCCCTCGTGCGTTATCTGGTTAACTCGTCCACGGATACAGTCCAGAGTAACATACACTGCTGTGCCGTTCTGGACCTGGAATGAGGCCCTCAGCCCTATACTGGCCCACTCACTCCCCTCAGGCATATACCCAGACACCTGCTGAGCCACAGGACCCGCCTGCCCCTGCCCCTGCCCTCCATGGCCTGGACCCCCCACCTGGTGTAGAGTGAGTTTTATTATATTACAAGAGTGGATCAACTTCAGGTTCAGGGCTATGTTCGCTGTCCCTTTGTCGTGGAATATAAAGTTCTTCCGGCTGTGTGGTTCCCCTGAACGGGCCAAGTGAACCTGTGGCGTGGCCGAGCTCATCTGCTGGAACAACAGAGGTTTATTCCTGACCGCTCCGAACGGCAGACCGGTCCTGGACACGGTAGCAGACAGGGATGACGACACCGCTGAGGGAATCCAGATGAGGCTCAACATACTGATCCCAGTACTGTCCCCGAAATAGCGGATGTTACACTGGGACGGGGATGTGATCTCAAAGCTCAGCGTGTCTCCACTGTCCACGTTGACGGCACCAGACAGGGTGATGGAGGTGTCCCTGTAGTTAACGCCAGTCTTGAATGCTTGCGTAGCCTCCTGGCCCGTCCCATTATGATTGGTGTAAGCGATCAGGGAGAAACCTTCTCGAATACAAGTGTGACCCATGGAGTAAAGCGCCTGCTGGAGGACGAACTTCACCACGCCACTTTCTGTGAAGCGAACGCCGCGGCTGTCGTGCGTCAGACTGATCATATAGGGGTCGGACACTGAGGTCATGCGGAATGTGGGGCGGTAGCTTGTCTGGTAGTGTGACAGCAGAGACATCTGTGCTGACATTGCAACGGCGCCCGTATCGTGCGACAACCAGAGCAGACTTAAAGACGGCGCGGTGACATCGTAGACGTGGATGTCCTTGCTTTGGTTGCAGTACTGGTTTGGACTCCTCAGCAGCAAAGTTAAGGTATGATTAGGCTCCACCTCAACTCCACTGCTGACGCTAACCCCCTGGAAGTACTTCCCGTCAGGCTGCTCGATGCGAACGCCACTGAGGTCCCGACCTTCTTCCTCTTGGCTCCCGTTGAGCCTCATGCCCACCTGAAGGAAGTTCCTGCAGCTGTGCTTTATTGCAAAGTTATGATCCAACCACACTAAGCCATGCTGCAGGAAGGTCACCTGCCCCCCCTCATTGGACAACAGGTCACTGCTGTGTTTGCCTCGGATGTTTAGCTGAAGCCCAGGGAAGATGTGGCCGCCCGAGGTCCTAGCAGAGGGAACCGCCACAGCGGCCCCCCAAGCCTGAGACAGCTGGCTCTCTGACAGCGGACTGCAGATGGCATCGCTGACGGCCATGCAGGGGACAGTGACAGGCTCTCCATCACAGTCAGAACAGGCCTGGCACTCCTGCAGCTCCTGATTATAGAAGTAGTCATGGCCACATAAACCCATCACCGCCTCTCGCTCAGAAACGCCCAAACACCTGAACCCTCCTGCGCCGTAAAAGAACAGAGCAAGGAGAAGGGAGAGTAAAAACATAGTCAGACATGATGGTATGCTTGGAACTATGATTTAATGAGGTACAGGTAAGAATATATGCAGAGTTGAAATTAAAGTCAGAGGCAGGGGTGTGTTCAAAATATCGATACGGGGATATATCGTTGCGGGCCTCTTTGCGATATGTGTATCGATACAGAGGAGTCAGTATCAATATTTCACATACAACAAATAATTAGTTTTTCAAGTTTCTGAAATGGCAACTGACTTTGCATGTTTTTTACGTTTATCAAAGCCATCTTTATTTGTGCACTACAGCCAAGTTCTTAATGCAGTGTTTTACATGAACTACAGTGGAATTGTTGCTCTACAGCAAAATAAAACAATAACATTTGGGTATACATGTGTCTGTTTTCTGTAAAATGTTAAAAAAAAAAAAAAAAAAAAAGGCCTGAAATATCAGGATGCATATTGCGTTGAATACCATGTATCGCACATATATCGCGATATATAATGATCACTGTATCGGGATATGTATCGTATCGTGAGGTTATTGGCAATACCCACCCCTAGTCAGAGATAACTTCTTTTTGGAAAGTTTTGATTGTATAAATTCTATTAAGACCGATTCTTTTAAGCAAGTGTAGCGTAACAGCAGAGTGAAGTAGCATGGGATCATGGGAGTTGGTGTTTCCTTTTCCAATGTCAATGAAAATCCATCTAATGTGACTCAAAAATCCAAAATCATGCTCACGTATTAGCAGTAAAGTTGTATTCATATTATCTTTAGTGATACATATTCACAAATAACACTAGTGTAAAGTTAAATGCTGACTTCACATTAGAGTCAACTTTTCTAGTAAGTTTATTGGCATTTTTTACGCGTCACAATAAAAGTAAATTAGATGTATAATGAACTGTATCTAAAATATTACTTTTTTTTTCCAGATTATTGTGTGACTTAATGGCCTGCTGACAAACAAATATATGCTTTATGATTGAATTATTGATGTATAACACTTTATTACTGTGAAAATAACACTTATTAAAGTGTATTTAATAAAGATGATGATGTTCTCGACAGGTGACCAAACATAAGGGACCATGACATGAAGTAAATGTTTCTCTGAACTGGAACATTTATACAATATAAGCACACAGGTCAACAATGTTTAATACACAAGTCTGGATGATTTTACATATTTTAAAGCAGAAATTTGACATATTACAGCTTTAAACTCACCTGGTGTGTTGAGACACTTCACCCGCTCTCCGCAGATGTTTGGTAATTCTAAGCATTCGTCTCTATCCTGTAATTCAAACAAGTCAATGCAGTCAGAATATGAACAGCCCGTACTGTTGCTGCTGCTTCTCAGCTCAGAGTAAAGATTACCAATATATTGTTTAAGTATTCATGAGCTAATTCATTTTCAAAATGATGCTTTTTTTTTCTTGAATCTGTAGTCAGGGATGCACTACGAGACTGAAGCCCATGAATATAAACATTTTCATTTCCAATCTGTTAAAAATCTGATGACACATTCTTCGAAGTCACTGATTCAATTATAACTTGGAGTGTCAGATATCGCTCTCATCATCTGTTTTTTTTATATATATAAATCCCTAAACAGGATCATATTTTCAGTTGCTGTATGACCTCTTGTTTGTAAAGTCTAGTACCTGGCACATCCTGTCTGCTGTAGGAGAACACTGTGAGATGAGGAAGAAGCCGGGCGGACACATGGTGCACTTCTCACACTGGGGTGGGTCCTTCTGAAAGTCACAGAACTCCTCTGGTCCACATGGGGAGGGGCACCCCAGCAGAGGTTGTGGGAAGTGAGCCTCCCCCATGACATCCAACACCTTGGAGTCCATGTCTACTTTGTGAACGGCGTAGGACTTCTGCAGGTGACTACGGGCTTGGCTCTGCAGACCTGCCAGGTGACTCTCAAAGTAGCTCTGGAGCTCACCCTGCAGGCCCTGGAAGGAGACCTGTTTGACAGTATCTGAGAGGAGGCCGTACTGGGCTTTTACCACATCCATCTGCTCATACATGCGCCGCTGCTGCTCCAGGATCTCCCTCTGTTGGGACAGTAGTGCCTCCTGTTGGTCGGCCAGCTTCTGCTGCAGGTCTCGGATGACCATCTGCTGGGCACGGAGGGCCTCCACCAGCTTCTCCTGACCCTTGGCCAACTGGAGGTGCAGGATGAGGGCGTCCTCCGAGGGGACTTCATTCTCCCCTGATGCACACATACAAACATTGTTACTGCTCATCATCGATGCAACTGAGCTGAACATATGAAATTAAAGCCTGTTTCATGAGTTTGATGTCAGGAAATAATGCTGCTTGAAGTGTGAACACCCAGAAAATCCTCACCTCTCCATCCAAACCTCCCCTGTACACACCAACATCAAAGCAGCCTAAATTTTCTGGACAATTGATTCTGAGACATTTTTACAGTTGAGTTGCTGCAGATATTTTAGGATGAAGGTCAATAAAGTCCTTTTACTCAATCCCACTTTACTGGTGGACAAATACTCTACAATAAACTGGATTTGGTTGATTTGTGTTCCACTTTATTGTGTGTTTGAACTCATTTCTTTCTACAGACTGGTGCGTTCATGTCCTCCATGCACCAGTGGACATTATAAACCTGAAATACAGCTTAAAATAACAAAAACATCACAGAAAAGTGATATTAAAGATAACATTTTAGAGTTTAAAGATGGTGATGATGATAGGAGCAGACCTGGCTTGATGTCACATGTGAGTTGGACACCCAAAGGCGCACCGCCAAGTTCCGACGACGGATATCCAAACTCCGGGAAATCTCCCAGAAACTGCGCGGCTCTGTCGGACAGATGGACGGGAGGGAGCTGGTCCTCCGGAGCAGCCACGCACCCGTCTCCCACGCAGGACTTTGCACGAGCTTTTGGCCGTATCCTCAGCGGCAGTCTGCATTCAATCCCCCTACAGTCCCGGGTGTCATTCGTGTGTTGGATCTGCTTCCCTGGAGCGGCGCAGTCCGCATCGGTGCATCCAACTTCGGGCGCCGTGATCCGGGTTCCGCGGAGTGTCTGTGCGGCTGGATGAGCCTCCGACGCAGCTCTTGGTGAACCCTGGTGCGCGTGGTGTTGACTGCCAACTATCTGCGCCGCTCTCCCCTGCACCGTGGGGCCGAACTGCCGCGGAGGTCTGGAGTGTCTGCCCACCGGACAGTGCGCACCGGTGCACGGTCTCGGATCTCCGCCGTCCTTGCCGTAGCACTGAGCACCCCGGCAGTTCTCTGCGGCAGCTTCTCCGTGCAATGAAATCCACGACAGAAACAGCAACAGCACTCCTGATAATAAAATCATTTTGCAGCAATTACACCCTCCCCTCTACAAAATAAAATGACAGGAAAAATCGAGGTACGCGTAAAATCCTACAGAAACGCACCAAAAACCATCGCCGATCCTCCGATTTTCTTCTACTTAGTGACAGTAAAGTTTGTCAGAGTGGACGTGCAGCTCCTGACAGGACATTACCTTCAGACAGAGTGGCTTCTCTGACTGTCAGTAAGAAATAAAAACATTAGACACACGCATTAGTGCTGGCTCTGTCCACGCCTGAGCCCCTCTGTGCGCTACAGTGTCAGTCTGTGGCATTCCTAAGACTTAATTAGCATCAGGTTTCCCCGGCCACAAATTAACCCTTCACCTTCCCTGCTCTTTTAGGAGGAATTCCCCCATTGGAGGTTGACAAAGTCGTACAATTAAAGTCCTTTCTGGCTCATAACACAGAAGTGATGAGATCCTGACTTTAAAACATGCAACAGGAGGACGTTTTGTTTGAGCATTGCCAGGGTGATGTTCTCATCCTACATCCTTTTCCTGATGACTGTCACTTTTCATTTTGCTCACTGTTGACTTTCCTATGACCCTGTGGTCACCAGAGTGGCAGTGTTTTTTTTTGTTTCCTGAGTGTTGGGACAGCTGCTGGTCCTCGGCCCACTGAGCTCCAGGTTACACTGGCCTTGTCCTTCTTTATAGACAAACAGAGGTCAAACTTTTGTTGAATAGACCCAAGGCACAAGTTAGGAATGTGAAACCCACAGCTGATTTTTGTGTCTTCTCCACTCTAATTTTCGGCCTCCAGCAACAGCCGCAGATCCAGTGGGAGGTTATCTGACGCTGGTGTGTGGTCGGACGTTCAGGAAATGGTTTAATATCATTTCTGTGTGGTTATTTAGTCATTTTTACTTGGTATTTCATAAGTTAGGCACAATATCAACGTCATCGCTCATAATTTAGACTCATTCTCAAATAATATGGTTGTTGTTTCCCATAAACCCTAGAATTATGATGTATTTCTTCATCATTTTATTTAACTGTAATGTACATTACAGCGTGGGTTCTGTCTGGGTACTCTGGCTCCTCCCACCACCATACACATGCACTGATATGTGATATATGGTTATTATATTATGTATAGTTAATATATTCATTTATTATTATTATTATTATTATTATTATTAATAATTCACCAGAAGTAGCTGGGATAGGCTCTGAGTGACCCCTGTGACCCTTAACCTTAACCCTTAACTTTCATTCAAATTCTATATTATATCAATATTTATATAAATACCACATTTCTTAGTTTTCTCTATATTTCATTTTTCATTCGTTTGTGATTTTTCTTCCTGTCTTTTTTCTCTGCACCTGTTCGTTGTCTGTTACTGCTGTGAACTGTGAAATTTACCCATGATGGGATAAAGTTTTATCTTATCTTATCTTATCTTGTCGTATTTTATCTTATTTTATTTTAGGTTATTTTATCTTGTCTTATTTTATCTTATTTTATTTTATCTCGTCTTGTCTTATTTTACTTTTCTTATCTTATTTTATGTTATTTTATCTTATTTTATATTGTCTTAATTTATCTTATCTTGTCTCATTTTTTCTTATGTTATTTTATCGTATCTTAAGTTATCTTATTTTATTTTATCTTGTTGTATTTTATCTTATCTTATCTTAACTTACCTTGTCTTATTTTATGTTATTTTATCTTAACTTATGTTATTTTTATCTTATCTTATCTTGTCTCATTTTATCTTGTCGTATTTTATCTTATCTTATTTTATCTTGTCGTATTTTATCTTATCTTATTTTATCTTATCGTAACTAATGTGATCACTTTTCAACTTTTCAGTTTCTCAGACATCACAGTCTTCCTTACCGTGCCGTGTTTTCCCAGTGTTTATATTTACACTTTCAACCTTTTCCTGTTTTCTTCTCAGCATTGATAGAATTCAATCTGACTCATATTAATAAAAACTAACCTCAATTTCATTGTTTTTTGGATTCCAACAGCGAATAAATCCTGCCAAGAAACAACCAGACTAATCGAAAATTGGTTCCATACATAGAAAAATATTCCAACTTGTTGGCAGAAACTTTCCCAGTGGAAGGATTTAGTCTCAGTATTTCACAGGAGCTCCTTAAACTTATAATATCAGGATTTGGACCAATCATAAAAAAGATGTGATTGTGTCATCACTTATCCTCTCAGCTTAAATACATTAGTAAAATCAGACCTCAGTTTTATGGATTAAATGAATATTCAGTTTTTCTGCTGTTAAGGATTTAACTCAGTCACTCATGAATGTCGTCAAGTATTAAAATGTTTCTTTCCTTATGTCATAACTTTAACTTTTCATCACAGTTTGTATTTTCAGCTACATTTTCATCAGGTTTTCTTTCTTTTCAGTGTTAAATTTGACTCATGTTAATAAAAAAAAAAACACCTCTTATTTTCCTCATTATTTTCAAATGGCAAAGACTGAGTGAGAATTGTAAGATATTTAAAACAACATCCTGAACATCCCATAAAATACCCAAATAAACACCAGCAACCAAAGTATCAACTGGACTACAATGTGTAATAACTTTAGAGCCATTAATCGTATCATTACGTGCCAATAATTGGTGTAAAATACAGTTCTTCATCTTTTCATATTTGGATGTTCAGTGGTAGTTACCATGGAAACACTGTCATCTTCTACAACATTGATTCCCCAGTAAAACCCAATTATACATAATGATTAGTGTATAATTTAGCCTGGTAGATGACAGTAAAAGTTATTCCATAAACATGATCATAAATGTTGTGTTTATTTACAGATATATTCATTATTAATCCATAGTACCCTCTATTTGGTACTAAATTATTCCATTATTCAGGTTCCTGGTGTGGCCACACATACCACATTTGTAAAAAGGTATTTTTTTTAATTGTAGTTTAGTGTAATATAACAATTTAACAACACCTAAAAAAAACTGAAAAAAAAAAAAAAATTCTATTAGGGAAATTTTTATGCGCAAGTTATATTTGTGATATTGCGGATCAGTGGAAAAGAGACTAGCGTTTCCATGGTAACTACGGAGCCTCTGAACATCCAAATGGGTCATATCTGATGACCATGAAATGATATATTTTACACCAATTATTTACATGCACTGATAGAATTAGGGTCTCTAAAGTTATTAAACACTTTAGATGAGTAGATGCTTTTGGTGTTTATTTGGGTCTTTGTGGGTTAAATATCTGACCGTATATAAATAGCATTTTAGGATTTTGATTAAACATCAGATTAAAACCTTTGCACAAAGTCAGATTTTGTGCATTTTGTCTTTCCACAAGCGTTTTTACTTTTATTTGAGTTAAGATTTTATCAGTTTCATTCATTTCTGCTCATTGTAACAAAACCTCAGTTTGATTGTTGGTTGGTTGGTGGTGGACGACCCTGCCAGGAAACTGAATGGATGTGCAGAAACATTGAGTTTATTGGCAGTTATTATCCTGGTGTGAAGACACGGTGGAGGTCACTGCTGCAATGAGAGAAAACATTGGAGTGCGTTCCACCTCCCACTGAGTTCAATACTGTTTGGTATGTACAGTACAGCAGAGTACAAACAGAGGGCACTACAACACACCTATATGCATCACTTATCACATCATCGTCATGGTGACAGCTTGTCCTCTGCTGGACTACGTCTGATCATTTACAATGTGTTGCAAGGTCTCTGCTGGTTTTGTCATCATCACCCTGTTTTCTCCGAGTGCACGAGAACCCAGGGAAGGTATTTAGAAGTGTGTTGAAGCATTCAGTCCAAACATAATGGAGACGAATGGTTTAACCCATAAAGACCCAGCGCAACCTCTGTGGCAGCTCCCAAATGAATTTTTCACGCTATATCACCTGTCTTATCAATATTTATGATGATATTATCCTCTGTGTTTAGCATTTTTTCAATAAAAATCTGGTATTTTTCAATATAATTTATTGATCATGTATATGTTCATAAAAGGTCCCATTAAAGTTGATGCTTATTTTTTATCAGAAACAGAAAAAAATGAAGAAAAAGTGACTTTTTCAGTAAAATATACCATTAACTGAACATAAAACGAGTACAGCTGCTGTTATTTATCAAACTCCATGGGTTTTACTGGTGAATCAGTAGTCAATTTTCCATTAGGCTTATGTGCAAAACTTTACCGATATTTACTAAATATCGAAAAAAAAAACATTAGTCTATAATGTTGGTTTTTCCATTAAATCACAAATGTAATTATTTGATTATTTATTGTCACACGATGATATGAGAAGTCACTCCATAAACATGACCATAAATATGGTGTTTATTTACAGATATATTCATTATTATTATATATTACCCTCTATCTGGTACTAAATTATTCCATTATTCAGGTTCCTGGTGTGTCCACACATACCACACCATGTTTCTGTTCAAACTCTTTTTCTTCTCTTGTTCTAACGTTCGTCCACATCCAGATTGTTTTTTTTTTTTAAGTCTTTTTAGTCATGACTCTATTTGTATAAAAACATCTTTTCATTGGAGTTCTGTGTAATCTAACAATTTAACAACGACTGAAAAACCACCTCTTATCAGCACAAAAACTTTTAATAGAAAAAAGAGAGTTTTGGTGAAATTGTGTTTTTTCCATTTGGTAAATTTGGTGACTAATGTTGTAGAAGATGACGGTGTTATATCTGATGACCACGAAAAGACGCCAATCATTTCCATGTATTGATAGAATTAGGCCTAGCGGATCTGCAGGTATTAAACAGTTTAGATCAGTGGATGCTGCAGGCTGTGCTGTGGTTCAGTTAGTAGAGGAGGTTGTCCAATGACTGAAGGGTTGTTGGTTCAAACCCTGGCTCTGGCTCCCCATGTGTCCTTGAGCAAGACACTGAACTTTGGGTGTGTGCAGCACCTTGCATGGCATCAGCTACTGTGTAACTGTTCATTTCATGGCACATATATGTAATGACAATAAAGGTGTTCTATTCTGTTTGATGGTGGACGTTTGGCTCTTTATGGGTTAAAAGTGTGGCCTCTCCTGTGTCTTCACACCTCACCATGTGGGGTTTGTCCCACTTCAAAAGCAGCTCTTCAAATAGAACTCAAACTATCTCAAAATTGCTTAAACCTTATCTGAAAAATAACTGTATTTTTCAGTTTCTGGCTTCAGACTGTGATGTACAGGCTCATTCATACTTGGGTTAAAAAAAAACAAACATTATCAGTCTGGACCACCCTCAGAGATGGAGAGTGACTGCGGAGACACAACAAAGGCAGAAAAACCTCCCTGTCCTGTTGCTGAGCTCCACGACTCTTAATCAGTGTATTTATTTGAGAAATGTTCTGCGAGGCGGCGGCGTGCTGTAGTGTTTAGGCGACGCTCAGAGCCAATAGGACGTCGTACTATGGAGTCCATCTGTTTGTCAACCCCTGAGAGAGGGAGGAAATGAGGGTGGTTGGAACGCATGCCTGTACCCAGAGTGTTTGTTTAATACATCACCAGTCATGAAAGGCTCTTGGATGCATTCAAGGTTACTTGGCGTCCCCCCACGGTGCTCGGCTTCACTGTACGATGACAGGGGTTCGCCACAGAGAGGGTGGTCTGCCTTTCCCATCGGAGCAGACGCGAGTCTACGGGGCCGGTAGCACACAACACAGCTAATAATAGTAAAATGATGTAAATGCAAACTGGAGTTTTAATCAGATTCAGGGCTTTGGACTTAGGTTGGTGTTATTTTCATATCAGTACCTCAAGCATCATTCACTCTGAAACGCATCCTCAGTAGTCTTTGACCTTACTTTTCCAATATCTTTGACACATTTTTAGCTGAATATGCCAACTATGTAAGCTTAAGGGATATATTAAAAAAAAAAAAAAAGAAGAAGATGGAAGATGGAATCTTGTTTTCCGGCCTCCCAGGTTGAGTCAAGGAGAAATGCAAATAAATAGAGCTATCTGTGTCTGCGTGGTCAGATAAGAGCCCCGGGCTATTCATAGCTTGACAGCTTGACTCTCCTTGGTTCCCCCACTGAAGATAACTGACCTTGTTGCACCACATCAGTGTCTTAAGATATTCCTTCCTGATTTTAAAGGCAAAGATTGTAAACGAATGCACTTTTTTTTTTTTTTTTTTTGCTTCATCTGCAAAAGAGGAGACTTTTAACCAGTAATGTGATGTAACTTATAGCTTCGGGAAATTTGGCTCATAGTAAAAATACTTACAGTACATGATAAGTCCATAGACTATATGACAAAACATGAGTCGCCATCTGGTGGACATTTGTTATTATTACCACAGCAACGCCAATGATAACTAATAGAGAATCCTT